>NW_010578845.1:358763-393606 GCF_000705375.1 Tinamus guttatus | reverse complement strand
AATGCTAATAGCAAGACTTATTTTTATCGAGAAGTTACATGGAGGGTGAGAGGTGCTGAAGGAGCCGCTCCTGAGCGCAGCAGCGTGTGTGCAGATCCACCTTGCTTGAGGTGAGAGCTGATTACCTTCTGCCAGCAACTGCAACACTGAACATGTGAAACACTGCTGAGCATGGCCCCCGAGCAGCCCCGGGGTCACCAGGCTGGACGGGCTTCCCCGGGCTCCTTCAGCGGGAGCCGGGCGAGCAGGTCCTCGAGCGGGGACAGGCTTGGGCTGAGGGAAGCGCGTCCGGCCGCTTCCCCCGCACCGCAGGGACCGAGGCCTCCTGGTTAGCCAGGTTCATCACGCGCGGACACTCGGATCTCCTCCACCTGCAAACAGCCCTGCAGCCGCGCCTTGGGACAATCTCCTCCGGGAATATTCAATAGAAACACGTACTGCGTATACCTGGCCAAGACAGCTTTATAATGACTAGTATTTTGGCTGAGGTATTAGTGGGCCCCTCTCTGTACTGAGCAATTAAATGCTCAGTCTTATATCTTGCAGAGATACTATATAAAAGCTCTTTCATGGTTTTCTAAGCCAATACTTGACAAAATAGCAAAATGCTGCTAAATGCAAAACAGGCTGGGAAGCTGAAATGGAGCTAACTTCAGAGACAGCAGAGTTGTGAAGCAATCATTAAAATGCTGGTGACAGACATGCAAACACAGGGATACATTTGTTTTCCTCTGTGTGTGTTTAAAAAACATAAATTACATGCATTCATTTTCACTTTAAAAAAATCAAGTTAGAAAAGCAGTTTTAGGAACAGATGAAGAGATAATTCTGGAGGTGGAAATAGAAGTACAGATAATGTATTTGTTTTTAAAATAATTCTGATAGTCATGTTCACGTTCTACCCATTACAAGTCTGCAGCACTTATGGCTCTACTCACAAGCGCAAGGCTCTTGTCTGAGAAAATTATTTTGTATCCAGAGCAAATTAGTATTTATTATTTAGACTCCAGTCACCTGAATCGCAAATCAAGATGTAGGGCCACACCATACTTGACACTTTCCAACATATATGTAAATATGTTTAAAATAATAAATTCAATAAGAGAATAGAATCACATATAACCCACTAGTGCACAGCAAATATATTAATTTTTCAGGATATCCAACTGTTTGCATGTCTGATCAGTTTTTGTCTTTCAGCAGAACTTCACTCCTTACTTTCTTGGACAAGGAACCTGCAGTGGTTTTTCGCAGACTGAACGTGCTGCAGGGGCAATCCTGCAGCAAATCTAACTCGATCGTAGCTTTAGCAAGCTGGACAGTCTTCCTTGAACACCTTGGGACATTGAGGTCAGTCAATACCAGAAGTGTGTGCGGGGGCCTGCCCTGTCGAGCCTGGAGCTCACCCCACGCTCCTCCACTTCCACCTTCCCAGGCGTGGGGACAGCCCACACCTGAACGTCGCACCAGGAAATTCACAGAAGTGTGGGAAACAACCAGCTCCAGATGATTCAAACTGGACTCTTATCTCAATTCAGAGCTGGACTCTTAGCTCTAACAAGAAAAATCATCCCTGTTCTGACTATACATCAAGACAACACTAAGCCCAAGTCCAAGCTTTATTTACGACTGAGACTTTCTACTACAGCCGCTAAGCTATGAAAAGGACAAAACACAGTCATAAATAGCATCAACCCAATGCCCAAGCACACAGAAACCATCAGATGGATGCTATAGTACCTTCCAGATTTCTACTCATTTAAAATTCACCCCTGGTGACTAACTGCTTTAGATATCACAACTTTGGTGTGCCAAAAGTGAGATGCCTCATACACATTCCTTGGAAACTCATTTATAAAGTGGGTATCCCAAAAAAGGAGGCACTTGCAATCAGTTTTGGAAATGCAGGTCACTGTGCTTTCAATGAGGAGCAGAAAGGATACATTACCAAAGTATACCAATACTTCTGTAAGTGAGGTCCAAGTACACTGAAATAAAACATATTTGGCCTAAAGTGTTGAATTTAGCACAGTGGTTTTGTTTGGGTCAGAAGCACCCAACTCGTCTCGGATGCACATCCCCAGGCACAGCACTCCAGGTTGTTATTTGTTTTCTAAAACAACTCTTAGCTGTGTTTTCAGAAACCTGTGTCTTTCTAGATTTCTCCGGGTGACACGTTACCGAGACACATCACATCTGATCACATCAGCCAGCCGCATTAAGCGGTGTCAGGAACGACTGCCCGTGCGGCAGATGCAACCGCGTGTGACACCCCATCACACTCCCTCCTGCTCTCGGAAGCAGGAGATGGATTTGGAGCAGAGGAGATGAGGGAAAGCAAAAACCACTAACATTTCATACTAATACAAAACAAATTTAAAGAAATCTGTTCCTGTGCTTCCCTTCAAAACCAAAATTGATTGAAAATATGCTGTTAAGTTTAGGGACAAAGATAACAGCTGTCAGGTGGAAGATATCTCTGCCATCAGCTATGCAGGGGTCCATATTGGACAAGCACATCTTTTTAAAGAAAAAGGTATGCAAGCAACAGGATGGAGCCATTTTGTATGCCAGGTAGCACTGCCTGCAGGCCACCCCTTTGGCACTCACAGAACAAAAGCTCTTCTCTAATTCTTCTTTCTGCATGAACACAGCAGGTAAAACAAGAGCAGTCCAGCACTTGGACACTTCCAGCAAACTGTTCAAACTTGGTAGATCCCAAAGGTTCCCTACTGGCTATTATTATTAACATACCAGTCACTAACCAGTTTCTGAGAACTCCTCCTGAGCTGTCTGTGCTTCTGGCGCTGGATCAGACCTTCCAGTCCCCTCCTGGCCCTAGGTCCAACATGGGACCACCTGCCCAGGCCACCAAGCCTGTGGAGCAGAGCCTGGAAAATCTCCAGCCAGAAAACCTGAAAGTCTCTGTCTTTCAAACACTAGTGTAGGTTCCCAGATGAAAGTTAAGCTAACTCCAGCAGTGCCAGAACTACAGGCGCTAGCACTGGCACATTACTTGCCATGCATACCTCTGCCCTAACCATCAAAGCCTCACCAGTCATGAGAATCCAAAGAAAATCAAAGCCTGGAAAGCAGCAAGAACAGCAATACTTTCACAGCAGAAAAAAAAAGGTCTCTTTCAAGACAGGTCACTTTCTAAAACCCTGCATGAAACCACCACAGAAGTGGTGAGGAGCAGCAAGCTCCTCCCATAAGAGTCATTCATTCTTCTTACTTCTTATCACATTCCCCGGCCAATTGGGGATTTCTTCTGACCAAAGCCCTGGAAGAGCTGTACGTGAGATGCCATAGGGCTATTTCCAATGCACATCACTTAAGCAGAACGCACTTTCAAAGCCAATGTATCGATCCTTGGGAGCCAAACCCTCAGCAAACTTGCTGCCAAGTGCTCAAACTCACGTTAGCTTTAGCTAACAACCCAGAGGGGCTGTGCCTGCCATGAGCACAAGCTCATGAGGGGGTGCAGGGAGGGCAAGGCCACTCCAGCTGAACGTGTCCCCGCCACCAGTGACTCTGCGCGCGGGTCCTTAAGCCAGTATTGCAGGGCAGCAGGAACCTCATTTCATGAGCAAGGGATAAAAACTAAGAGGTTTGTTTACTGTGGAAATAAAACTCATCGAATTTTTTTTTTCCATAAGTACACAAAAATAAACGCTTTAAAGAGCCCCATCAAGTGTTTACTTTGTAAAATACGCTATACTTACACATACAGAAACACCTATTGCAGACTACAAAGGTATTTAGCTAAATTGACAGTTCTGAGCTTTAACCTCAAAGACTCGGAGACAACAAGCAGAAAAAGAAGAAATGGTCAGCTAATGTGCAGAGCACACAGGTGCATCGAAGGTCCATCCCTGTCCTTAAATTCCATTTCTAAATGCATCCAAGCGCTCTGATAAAAATCAGCCCTCAACGTGAAATAGGAAGCAAATGCCTTTTTGCTTCATTCCAGTCTTATCTCCGAAGGTTATCTCCCCCCAACACATTTTGCTTACAGCAGGAGAGGCGCTATATTTTCCATGAGGTTGACTCAGTAGATTGCACAAGTCTAATTTGTGTCTCCATTTTCCACAAAAAGTTTTTTGAAGCCTAGAGCTGTATACAAGAGAGTAAACAAAAATATATATAAATTAATTGTCTTCACAAGGGTATTATGTGAAAAATGCTAATACGAACTGTGTGTGCAAGCTTTAGCATTCAGGAGCTGAAGAGAATGCAGAGGCAAGTCCATAGGCAGAGATACAATTTACTGCACAGGGCTTTGCATCTCAGGCAAAAAAGCCGCATTTGCCACTTCCCCAAACTACACTCTGTCAAATAGATGTGAAATTAGAGGATAGAAGGGAAGAAATTAATGATATTTCTTAAATTATGCAAACTGATTTTATCTCTAGTTTCTAACTCAATCTCCTTTCCAATTCTACAACCAGCCTTAGAGAACAAATTTTCAAGAATCTATTTGAGTATCCAGTTGCAGTGAATTTCACCAAATAGTATCTCTAGAAGACAGCAAACCTTGCTGCTTTCGACAGCTTCTTCTTGTCCAGAACTGCCACAAAGCTATACAAGACAGTGCCACGTACCAAAACCTTAGTTTGTCCTAAGATCGTGAGCTCCTGAATTCCTGTCTTCACGGGCTACATCATTTAGCATCACCCAGGAATCAGTGCCTTCCTGAGAGTCTTGTCTTCAAGATCTTCCCATGGGCATAGGGTTTATATACCTGCATATCACCATTTTATTTACTATTCTTTTCTGGAAAAGACTCTTCTGAAATACAAAGCACCAGAACATATTTTTAAACACTTCCAGCCACAGCCAAGTAAAATATGCTGTGGCTCTTGCAGCTAAAGCAGCTAAGACTGTTCTGCAAGGCCCCTCATCTGCTCCAGGCCAGTAGCCCTCCTGACCACGCACAGGGCCAAAAGGCATCACGAACCACATCCAGAGCACAGGACGATCTGAGAGAGCTTTAGCTGTGCCGTGTTAAACAGCAAACCAAGCTTAGCCCCTAGCTAAGCAGCAGGGCAGCCCCTCCATCCTCCCCCGCCACGAGCAGAGCCAGCGCGTGAGCTCCACGGGCCGCAGCCGCCGGGCGCCGCGAGGCCGCAGGGGCTGCGCCCGGCCGGGAAGGGCCCTGCTGAGAGGAGGGGACGCGCTGGGGCATGAGTGCCACCAGCACAAGGACAGAACCAGGCAGAGCAAACCCCGCACGAAGCAGCGGCTCAGACGGCTTCTCACTCTACGAGCAGCGCAAACCACGCCGGCACGCGTGCGGCCAGCACAGGCAAGCTGGCATCTGCCAAAGAGCCATGAAAATAAGGGTGAAAAATTTCAGAAGACAATGACTGAGGGAAAAAGCTGCTCACTTCTCCTGCGTGATTGCTCAGAGATCTGGAGATGCCATCAGGATCCCCTTTCCGTGGTGCTGCAGCCAGGCCCTGTCCTTATCCCTGCGCCTGGCAGCCGTTTCCCATGCCGTGGGGCACTGCAGCGGGTGCTCGCTCCCAAGGCCACCCCTGCCCTCCGCAGCCCTCGTGTGAACAGCCCCATGGAGAGCAGCAACCTGAGGGGCCAAGTCAGGGGCAGGCTCTGAGGCTCCGCTTCAAAGTTCAGGCACCTGAGGGCATTACCACAAACTCACATTTAGGTTCTATTCCTAATTCTCTTAGGAAAGGACAAGACTATGAGGAGAGAAACTGGAGAAAAAGTATTCATTATAAATTTTGCTCTGAGCTCATCTTCTAATAGCAGATTTAAGAATTTAAGCCAATTGGACACAGTGAAATTGGTCCAAATGCCAGCTCCTTATTTTACAAGCACTTGCCATGTTCCATTTAAGAGGTCCTCTGCCTCAAATGCCAGTGATAAATGAGACAATAGTCAGAGCCTGCTAAAATCCTACATTTTCCTCTTGCTTTCGAAGAGAGGACATACAAATTTGCCATACTTACTGACAAACTTGTCATAATATTCAGAAAGACCATTTTCCCTATCACAAAGAGTACTCTTCAAATGAGAAAGTTGGCAAATTGTCCTCTGACACGTTACCTAAACACGTTCCACTGCCACATGCAGAACACTAGACTGTGACTCACGAACTAGAAGCAGCTCCTGCTGTCTGACATTCAGGTTCTTGCTACTCGCTACAAGGGAAGAGTCCCTACTTTCCTCACACAAGTTATTCACCTAAGCATGAACCAAAAAAAAAAAAAAAAAAAAAAAGGCACTAAGATAGGAAGAGCAGGGTACAAGCTAGGAAGTGCTTGATTACCCACAGAAGAAACAACCAGAGGAACTTGCGACAGTTTTCACAGATCCAGAAAACAGGTCATCAGCAGCATTTTTTACATGAAAAAAGTTACTCCCCCAAAAAAGTTACTCCCCCAAAAGTTACTTCCCCCAGTGAACTCGCAATCAAGTCATTCCCTGCCCTTCCCTGCTTCCAAGATAAGCCTGTGCCCTGCCCTGCCCTTTCCTCCTTCCAAGATAAGCCTGTGCCGAAGATGGAACGTTCCAGCAGTAGGATACTGAGAAGATCCTTACAACACTACTGATCTGCAAGGTCCCTAGGTAGGCTGGAGGCACTCGCAATTTCAGCGAGCAAAGGAGAACACAGGACAGAGTTACCTTCCTGCAACCTCCTGGCTCATTCCAGCAACAGACACTGGCATTAAAAATCTGCATTCGCTCCCCACACTGTCATTGTCATTTCCATGCATAAGGGCTAACACCCTTAACAGCCTGTAGATTATGATCCATCTCCATGTCCACTTACTTGGGACATTCTCCCATTTCCTAATGGCACTTGCCAGCTCTGAGTTTGGGAGCATGAGTGCAGGATGATTTAATCAAGCTGACCAGCTGACACCAGCATTTAACCCTTGGTTAGTTATCTAGCCGCTACTTAGGAGACTTACCAGGGTGACAGTTCCTCAACCTGCAAAGCCTCTTAGTTTTGCAGCTTAGCAGCTAGGCACAACAGACTGAACTGTGCACATGACCGCAACCAGCAACCTTTTCTACTACCTTTGCTTATCAACCTTTTTCAAATAGTGAGATGAACAGAATGAGCTGAACTGTGCAGACATCAGGTTGTGCAAATGCCAGATGGGCAATTTAGAAAAATTAGGAATGCTGGAAAACATAAAGGTAGAGCTGCAGTAGAGAGAACATGAATCATCAACGTAAGGATTTCCAAACATTTGCTACTGCTTTGGATGACTCTCTGACGATGTAAAGGGTAAAACAGAACACAAACAGATGATGCACATTTGAAAGTAACATCGGGTGTTTTTCTTCCCCTTCTTATAGCTACATTAAAACCACAAAGGAATGAGCTCCTTAGCTCCACTGCGACGGGACTCCAGGCTGGCAAAAATTTGAAACTGGAGCTGTCCCATTCCTTTCAGGAAAGTACCAAAAGGACACCAAAGGTTTCTGAGCTGCAATACTGCTTTGTAAGAAAAGTAATCAAGTAGAGCAAAATTAAGCAGAAAAAAATGCAGATCTCTATATATGTTAAATTTTAAAGACAAGTCTGTCTCCTGCTCACACACTTTTGCAAGGCTTTGCACCGCGCAAACTCCTCCAGTCACTCCCCTCCTGCTGGGGGACCTCTGCTCTAGCTCAAACTGAAAAGATGGGCCAGTCTTTTAGTGTATGTTTTAAGCAGAACCCCAACAGAAACACAGCACTCACATTCTGCTGGCCCCATCTCTGCCTTGTCTTCATCACATTAGGCTGCACTCAGTTGCCCAAACACAAGGACTTATTACCATTGGAAATGTCCTAGGGCATTCTAGACACCTCCATGGCACCAGATACAGATGTTACCACAGGAGTTATTAACTACTCCCAGAATGCAAGGTTAGGGAAATGAATGCCAAACCACTATTAACTTCATAATCCCCCAATAAAGCAGAGCTGCATACAAAGAATTCATTATTTATGGGTCTGATTTCTAATTTTAATTTAGAGATAGTTATGCTCATGAATAACAACTCACCTAATGCAAATTTCTTATAATATATGTTTAAAATGTGGTGATTTGCAGAAAATGTACCTTCTGTTTCATAAAGCTAACTAGCTTAGATATAGCTCTATTAATTTCATTACCATATACCTTTAGCAGCTTCGGTGAAACATTACCACGTTAATTAAGGACTAGGCATTTCAAGGTGCCAAGTGACTTAGACTGAACAGCGCTCCTCAAATTCCAAAAGAACAGGCCCTGTCTGCTGCATCACTAACACACAGGAAGCCTTCTCCAAAGTAAGCACAAATGTCTCTGTGTGTGGTCAGTGAAAAGTCAGAACATGGTTGAAAGGAATCTAATAAAGTATCAATAATTAAAGCAGGATTTAAGCTTTAAATAAAGTTGCTTAGAAACCTCACATTCCTGATGAGACAGGCTTTTCCTCATTGACATCTGAATTAAACACAAAAATATTAAACACCTTGGTCAAGCTAATATTTATCATACACTAACCTGGAAGCCTGTGCTACCAGACACATACAGAAGTGCTTCATGTGAACAAAAGTCTCTAACCAGAGAAATCCTATAATTAATAGGACACCCGAATGCTGCTGTTTCAAAAATGTTGTTAAACGTATTACGCAGACAGCATCAATGTTTAATTCTCTACCCTCCATTTGTTTTCATAATGGAGGATGATGCAGCTCTATAGTTTTACACTTGGCTGAAAAAAAAAAATGAGAAAGCGTGAGGAAACTTGTTAAATTCAATTGTCAAAGTCTTTAAAAACATTTAAGGGCTCTAAAAGTATTACTTTAACTAGCAGAGCATTGCTGAAAGGTGATGCAGGGGTGGTGAGTCAGTCATGTGATTTAAAAACTACAGTAACTGAGAAACATCCTTGCCCTTAAAGAAGGGTTGACCTCTGAACCTGTTATAAACATGCTCTGTGTGTTTGAAACTCAAGTAATAAAAACACTACACACACACACACAAACAAAAAGCTTATTCCAGAGATATGGCTTGCTTTAATTCAGGTAACCTTTGGTAAAATCTAGCCCTGTTAAGTGCCACAGGTGGGTAATTTGTTCATTTACACATCGGTAATTACTATTTCGTGTCACTATGTATTTGAGTGGATGCTATGCAGACCCCAAACAGGCACTCCTGAGGTTCATTCCTCCGCAAAACCTTTCAGCAGCATTTCCTAACTGAAGATCACTGTAGGAAGTTATTTCCCTTGATGAGCTGGATTCAGTTAGGTCTGTTTTATTATATAGGATGGAAGTCTTGATGTGATGAACAAAAATAGTGTTAAGCCACTTCACAGTGAAACTTTAACAGCAGCCACATATACAATTTCAGCCTACACTAGAATTTGATTAAATATCAATTTTGACCAGATTCTGAATTTCCTGACATTCAGTGGGAGCTTATTTGAATCAGGACAATGGCCTGTGTGCTATTGCATTTTGAAGTTCAAATTCTGTGTCCATTTAAAAGGCACACACAGCTTTGCTCAGTTTTCCGGGGACAGAAAAGCCTCCCCGTGATGTTAAGCAGCACGCAGGGCTCACTGCCCGCCCTCAGAGTTGGGTGACAGCTTGAGGCTGCGCACGCTGGGCTTGCTTGACATAAACAACCCGGTCAGGCTTCATCTTTATGAACCATGACTAACACCACTCTCCGCTTCAATTTACCAGATGAAGGCCTTAAAAAAGGATCTTGCATACTAGTTTGTTCCTTGTTAGCATTTCCAGCTGCATCCTTGCGCAGGCCGCTGTGCTGCGGAAGCCGCAGGGCACAGGCCGCGGCGGAGTGGGGCACACGGAGCAGCGCACAGCTCACCCACGCGGCCCGCACAGCCGCTCCAGCACCACGCGAGAGCTACGGCCACCTAAAACCTCAGGCCTAAGACCAAGGACCGCCTGAGGTTGCTGCCTAGCAGATTGATCGCCAGCAGGTTGAGCAGGTTTGACCAGGTGAAGGTCAGCCACGCCAGGACCCATGATCTGCCTTTCTAACTCTTGCTGATAGGCTAAAGTTGGGTCTGCCATTGCATTTTTTTGGCTTGGCACCCAAATATAAACACCATGATATTTATTTTGGAGCAAATCAAATTCATAACATATCAGTTCTTCCTCAAACAAACAGAAAACCCACTTGTGACATGAAACGTTCTATCTGTTCAAATATAAAACACGAGGACAGCTCTGAAGGCGGTTGAAGGAAGCTGTGGTTCATAATGTGATACAAGCATACTATTTCTGATCATTTCTCCTCTTTAAATGCCTTCCAGGCACTTACAGAAATCACAGCCATCTTGTTTGCTATCTACTGAAAACATTTGCAAGTAACCTCTTTGTTTCTGTGATGGAAGGGAACATGACCCCGAGGACCAGTACGTGCCTGCACTCCAGGGAATGGGCAGGCAAATGCTCCAAAGGGTT
Organism: Tinamus guttatus; assembly: GCF_000705375.1. Next base: position 383,157 of record NW_010578845.1, on the reverse strand, counting down.
CCCTGCCCTTGTAGGAGCTGCAGGCATCACACCGGGACCTGAGTGAGGGCAAATCCATTCTGGTCCATGAGGTTCTGTTTTTCTGGCCTTCAGTGACTTAGAAGGCCCCTCTGCTCTACACCAACCAGTACCTCATGATGTAGCCATGGTCTAACTAACCCACAGCACACCAGGGCCCGAGAGCACACTGATACACAACGGCCAAACCCCAACACTGCATCACTCTACAGATGTACAAATCGCTTCACATGCTCCTGAAGGACTTTCTTCCAACGGGAGACTTGAGAAGAGCAGCTGCTAACAAAACCATTAAAAACCATCCTTGTGGTAAAAACAACCAAGACCCTTCTGCTAAGTTCTGCTGGCCAAACACTGAAGCTTCATACCAGTATCTTTCTCTTATATTCTTGCCTCAGTCCCACTCTCCTTGGCCTTTTTTTCTACTTCTTCATATAGATGCTGAAGGCCTTGTTCAAGTCCTCTGCTTCCCTTGCTCTCCCACTCTCCATCTTCGCTCCCAAATGCCTGTCCTTTACTCCTCTTGGTCCTTACTCAACTATGAGCTCTATGAAGATCTTTCCTTCACCACATGAGCTCTCCAACTTGAAGAGCTACAAGTCACTACTCCAGCATCTAATGCAAGAAATCTATTTCCATCCTAACCTAAACATAGCAAAACTGATTTTTTCCTCTAACAATGTGTGTTACTACAGTGCTATACCTGCTTTTTACTTCTCACAACTTAGTTTCACCAAAATAACCACCCGAGAAAAAGAAGAAATTAAATACGGGAATCATCTAGAGCCTAAAAAAATGAAAATACCCATGGAGGAATCAGCTAAGCCAGCTGCTTTGCTCAGCTGTCATTGCTGTCCCCCTCTGAGGAGTCCCATGGGATTCGTTAGGATTCAGTGTTGGCCAAAGGGCAGAGCGTGTCACACTTTGCAAGAAAAGAGCCCAATTCCATCATGAAAGACTATGGAGTTCTGCAGTAGAAAAAACTATACAGAGATCTCAAATTCCTGTGACACAGACAATTAATATATAGAATTAATATTACATTAATGCACATATTTGTACTTATTCAAAAGTGGCACTTGTTTCTTTTTATACTGACTTTCAAAGAGAGATTAGATATTTGATCACTTACCCACAAGAGACACTACACTTGGATAATCCTCTATGTGTAAATTTGTTTACAATGAAGAATTCATTTATTTGAGGGCAGAATTGTTGATAGCTTACAAAAACAAATACAATTCTGACTTAATAAAGAAATTATGTATCTATTGGATTTATAAGGCTGTGAAAATATTAAACCCATGAGAACTCAACTTACAATGGTTCATAAGTGTTATTTCCAGCTGCTAAGTTAATGCTTTATGGTATTATTATGCAACTTTTTCAATCCCATTGGAGAATTTCTTCTATTCTCACTTCTTGAATAAATAGCCTGAAACGATGTACTCCCAAACTGTTCTGGCTGAAAATCTTATGGCAGCCTGCTGCGAATCTTACTTGGATTGTTATTTCTGGCATATACAAACATTTGCTTCCGAAAACATCTTCTAGCAATGCCACATTACTGAACAGCTATTCCTTATTCATATTTTGACTATCTTATTAAACCCTCAATAATCTATTTTCACAAGGTAGACAACCGAAAATGAAGTATAAGCATCCATCTTATTGTTAAGCTTAAACTTCATGAGAAGCACAGAGTGAGCTTATTTGGACTCTACGTGAAGAATGACTGGAAGTTTTTCAGTACTTGCTCCCTCACAGGGAGCAAAGGCAGTGCAGGTGTTCTGCACATGGCAGGGGAGCTCCTGCCAGGGTGCCACAGATAATGCCTTTATCTTATGGTCCAGATTTGGTTTTCAATAGAATTAATTTGGAGGGCAGGAATTCAGGAAAAAGTTTGGGTCTTGTTATTTCTATTGTTAAAAAAAATAAAATCTATTTCTTGCAAATTACTTTCAACTAAGTATTGAAAACTCCACTGGGAGATGGTATTATTGAAAGACGATGGTTTGCCAGTGAAGAAAGTTTTTTCCATAAGCCACAGATTTTCCTACAACTGAATCATCTATAAAGTATGGCAATTGCCTGAGAGGGGCTTGAGCAAGAGTTACTTGAAACAAGCACAACAAACACTAAAGGATTTCAAATGGAAATGAGGATGTAGAAGATAAACTGATGGGCAGAAAATACTTCAGAAATGCTGTGTTTTCTTCTAGAGGACTATCTATGCTTTAGATTAATGTTGTATTTTATATTTTCTATCCTAATTGCAAATTCAACAATTCCAGACTTAAGGCTGTTACTTTGATAATATTTTATGGCAATGCTGATAGAGTTATTACCCAACTGCCATTGGTATTAAGGGCAGAAAAACAAATTCTAGTACCTGTAAAGCAGTCATACATACTCGTAATATTAAAAACATCAAGTTACATTGCATTATAGAACAACTTTCTGCAAAAAGCCATATCTCATTCTCTAAGAAACAAATATCCTGTTTGAGAACTTGGACTTAAAGAGACAAACACTAGGAAATGAACTTTTTTTTTCTTTTTTTTTCTTTAAAAAAAAAAAAGAGGGACTATCTTACAAAAAACTTGCAGCAATTCCTCATTAATAAACATTTTAAAATATACTTCAAGCCAGAGACAGAAATAGCTTGATAAGGCTCAGCAGTCTGCAGGGTCCAGTGACTCGGACTAGCTGATTTCATCAATTCCTGTGTTTATTAGAAAAATTCCCCCCACAAACAGTGGCAAGCCATCCCGAGTGCCTTCCCTGACGGGAAAACTGTTGCAGCAGTTATTGCAAACAGGAGCCAGGACAAACCTCACGGTCTCCTTCAGCACAACAGCCAGGCCCGCCGTGCCTGAAGTGAAGGAATCTTCCTTGTTTTCCGTGACAACAACAGCCGGGCACTGCTACAGTCAATTCCGGTCGTCCTAACCATCACCATCGTATTGCTCTTGTAAAGAATTATAAGAACGCAGACAAAAAGAGATAAAATCTGCTATTAACTTTCTAAAAATGCTGTTCAAGAGCTTTCTTTCTTTCCATGCTCACTGAAACAAGTTTGCATTATTATTTATGTCCTCACTCCTGCCTGAACGAACCAAAGCACTGTGCCTTTTTAGCAATATCATGAAAAGCCTCCATTGCAGACAACTGCTGCAAGAACTCCCTTCTGTGAAGCTAACAAGGTTACACGCCACTGCTACTTCAACATTAGATACATCATGATAGCCCTCATTTTTCCCAATTACTTTGTAGTTAAAACTTTCCTAATAACTCCTCCTAGTCACTGGAAAAACAGGAAGCACATTTTCTGAGCAAGTTTCATTCACCTCTATCCATATGTTCAATTCCATTTTGGTGATACCCAATTATATTTCTAAATTAACTTTACATTTTAGCTAATTGATGGTATTCTGCATATTAGCAGTGCAGTTTATGGTCTGTTTACACTTTCAAATCTTTTGCCCTTCCATGCTTTACAAGCAGCCACACAATTTGTTTTCTGTTAAAGTGCTCTGTAGTCTTGACATTTGCTTTGTAATCTATCTGTGGGCTAAGTAAACATATACATCTTCTTTAATCCTCCTACATCATTCCAGCACTGAGCAAGAACATATTTAGAGCAGTGGCCGCACATTCTCTATTTTAAGTTCTCTTCTATTTTAATTTCTCTTTTACATTATTTTGAGCTTTAAAATATGCCACCAAGATCTGAAATACTATTTCTGTGCTAACAAAAGATCAAGTGAAAAAATCAAGCATAAAATGTTCTCTAGTCGATGAAGAAATGACACAGATGAAGCTAAACTGGGGGTAGGAAGGAGAGAGAAAAAAAAAAGGAGTTTGCATTACTGCCCAAATCAATGAGATGAATGTGAAAAGTTTTCTAAGTCAAAACCACAAGAGGTCAAGTCAGTGAAAACCAGGGTTTGACTCCACTGAAACTTACAGAAAACTCAGAAATCAACTTTTAGAGCAAACATGTTTCATCCTAAATTTCATCAAGTCCCTTCTCACAAATGGAGAGGGATCACAAAACAAACAAAAAAATATAACACCACTTGCAAAATGTGCCTAAAAACAGAGGGCACGGTACGTGCACTCGTCTACAGGGAGGGATGGGTGGAGGAGCACAAGGCTGCAGCCGCTGATCCTCACTTGGCAGGGACACACATCAAATACTTTGCTTTATAAACTGATTACAATACTTGTGCTTTTAACTTGTTGGCATTAAAATTTTATAAGAATTCTAATATTTACTCACTGCATGTTCACAAGACCCATGCCAATCCAAATGACCACGGCAGCTCTAAAAGCTTTTTAATGCTCTGTATGGACTATAAACTAGTCTTCACAACAGAGCCTTTAGATACTGAGTGTTTTAACAGGGTTACCCGTTACTTCTTTACGACAGTGTAAAATTCCATCACTCCAGTTTTCTTTATTCTAAACTCCAGATTTACTAAACCTGCATGACCAGGGGCAGGTTTGGTCTTTGGGTGCCAGGGTTTTCTTGAATACATCCATCACTCATGTCTCTACACTTCAAATAACTAACTACAACTTTGGTACAACTCACTATTCAAAACTCATACTTATTTCATTCAATTAGCAGATATATTATTACTATTTTTAGTATTTGCCTAAGATTCCCTAGAACCCACTGTACTCCAGTTTTTTGCTTGCTTTCCACAAACAGCCTCACAGAAAAAGTCTTCAGCGTTTTTATTGTTTTGCAACTTAAGCAACATTCATAGATGAAAACTAATAGTAATAAAAACAGCAATCTTCACTCACTTCACTCACTGTAATTTCACCTTGACAAAAAGATGCTACAAAGCAAGCACTGCATGGTTCAGATTTTATTGCAGAATATATGGAATAGTCTAAGGCAACCTTCAAGAAAACTAAAGAGGAATATTGGAAAAAAAAAAACAAAACTCTTTTAAAGCATCCTTAAAATTTACTATCTAATAACAGAGAATCTAACACACTGGGCCCACTCAGCCACTTCTGCAGGGTTAGCACTGCTTGCCTAGTCCCTGCCAAGGGACAGAAAATGGTTTTGCCCAAAGTAATTCACACCATACCACTGTTCCCAAAACGCCACCTCAGCAAGCCCCTTGCCCAGTGAGATTAATAATAAAAATTAATAATCAACAGAAACAGAGGCTCCCCCTTTCCCCTTCCCAGCAGCTGATGCACATGGGATGCCCTGCAGCGGCTCCTGTCCACGTTCACATGTGGCTTTAGGGGTCAGGTCAGTGTATTTCAACTTCCCCCCAAAAAACAAACCAGAAAACCAAAGACGACAGCAGCCAAGATCTCCCCGGAGCTGAGGGAGAGCTCCCCTGGCTCCCAAGTCACAGTCATTCACTTTACCCCCGCCCCTGAGGCGAGAGCAGGAGGTATTTTCCATTAACACCCCACAGCGGAGGACGGGCCTGGCCCCCGGCCGCCGCGGGGCTGGCCCACAGCAGCGCTGACCCCCACTCGCCCTCAACCACCTCCTGCGTTCACCGCAACGCCAGCGCGATCCAACCACCGCTACACACGCGCTGAGCCCCTAATTCAGCCAAACGCTTAAGCAAATATTATTAAAACTAAAGACACGCTGAAATGCCTTGGTGAAAACGGGTGAGCTTACGTTTGTGCTTAGCGCTGATCCTTTTCCATGAGGCTTAGCTGAACCCAAGCTTTAAGGTCAAAATTGCTCTAAACATCTGAAAATCTACTTTTCTAGCACGCAACACAATACTGAAAAACTGCCATTCTGACTATAGTGCTACACTATACAAAAAGCACATCTTTTTAATTTCCTTAAAACAATGTTTTAACAGAAAATACACTCAAAGCTTAGGCTGTAGGTCCATCAGCTCTTTATACCAACTTATACATGGACTGGCTTTATGTCTAGTCTTTAAAAATGAAAAATAATCATTAGTATTTATTATAAAATGCTACTTTAAAAGAAATAATTGATTCTTTTTTAGGAACATACTCTGGGGAAAATTTCTGCAGATGTTCATTGAACAGAGCCCAGGGGATAGGCGTCTGCACTGCAAGTGACATGAAAAGCTCATTGGGGCTAGATGTTCACATAAAAACTGTTATAAAGTTACTGCTTTTTTTTTTTCCCTTGAAATTTATGTATTTACAGAAAATAGGGAGATTTTATGAATGCTGAGCCTAGGCAAAATGCAAAGATACAAGTATACTGAACCTGCAAATGGACAGAAGCTTAGGAGTGACTTTTGAAAACTTAAAAGGCAGGCTAAGTCTTTGCATATAAATTGATTTTTTTAAGGGGTTCCCTGAAAAAGCCTATTTTCATGACCATACTTAGCGATAACTAGCAGGATACCGTGAAGCACGGAGAGCCTAGAGTAGAATGACATTCATTTACATACAAATGAGCTCATTACTATTGAATTTTTTATCAGCTGTTGATTCAAATTTTGGAAGATGTTTTATGGAACTACATAAAATATTAAGGGTTTGCCATTCTATTATCAGTTTCCCTTATTAATTCATTGTCCTAGTTTCTTATCTGTGTTTTAGTAACTGGCATTTCATACGTCAATTTTAATCAAACCACCACATCCCCAAATTTTAATCTGCATTCAGAAGTATTTCCAAGGATAAGGCACATTGCACTGCCGAGTCATGAGAATTTTAAGCTACCACACGACAAGGTAACAAAATATACACTCACATTTTAATGGCACCAATATGCTACACTTCCTGCCAGGGGAATATGTATTCTGTGCATCACTTAAAGCAATACCAAATTTATAGGCAATCTCTGCAGGAACTTCCTAGAATAAACGTTGACTTCCAAAGGATTAACATAGCTCTTTGGAGAAGCCAGTTCCTCATCAATATTCTGGGGTTTCTTGCTCCGAAGCCACAAGAACACTTATGCACCTACAGCACGGCAGTGTCTGGGCTCGACCCCCTTCCCAGCCCCTCACCCAGGAAAACTCCAGGAGTTCAGTTTTCCTCTCCCTAAAAACCTTTGCGGCTTGGGCACCCCTCTACTGAGCTTCCTTCCGGCCGCGCGTTCGGAGGGACGAAGGGGCAGCGGGAAGGAAAATGGGAAGCAACCAGGGCGAGACTTCCAAGTATGAGAAAAAGGCAATGCAGCACAGTGAACCAAAACGGATGTATATTCTAAATATTGCATTAGTTCTAAAATTAAAATATATAAGTATGGGGCAATTTTGTAACAGATGATAAGCATCTTGGATTTCAGTGATTCATTCCAAAACAAGACAAAAATATTTCCATCAGGATAGGTACTTGTCTTTTGCTCAAACTATTCCCTTAATAAAAGTGTTGAGACTCAACAGTGGAGATGAAAGTATTTCCACCACATCCAGCTTTCCACAAACACTCCCCACACCACTGTCCCTTGTCCCTTTGGCTCCATCTATGCTCGTCCCACATGAATAGATCAACTGTGTTCAAAACAGACTCAAAATACCAAAAGAAGCCATCACAATAAATATGGGAGTTCCAAGGACAGAGAAATTATACGTTAATTAAAACCTCACATTTGGCTTCTTCAGAGAAGAGGCACAGGCAGATAGCAACATTTCAAGTATTTAAAGTCCGAGTTTTCAAACCTGCCAAAGTTTGACTGCGACTAATTGTTTGCCTGAGAGATCTCTAATAATAATTTCCTAGAAGTCATCAAGGTCTATCACATAAATTTCTTTTTTATAGAGTTGGACAATCCATATTATGAGCATTAAAGAACATAAAATCTTTGAAATATAAATGGTTGGGGAATAGAAGAGTATTTAAGAGTATTTAATATTATCCATACACCTATTTCGTGCAGAAACAGCTAGTAAAATAGAGAAATTTGGAGATTTTTTTTTCTCTGAAATGAAAGTATACGGTAGTAAGGAAATTCAGACCAAACTGTGCACTATAAAGTTTATGCACCACATGGATTTTATATTTACAACTGCCCAGCTTCTGCCATCTTCCATTTCACAGCATCGTGTCAGTGCCTCCCTTCCCGAAGGGCACGAACATCAGCTCGTCCCACCTGCGGTGCTGACACAGACCAGCCATCCCCGGGCTGCAGGAGCCATTTTCAGAGATGTCACAAGATATTCTTGATACACATAAATACACAAACACAGAGGTAGATCAGGTATAAGCACCTCAGATAACAGGTCATTAAATCGGATGGAAGTGACAGAAACCAGAGACACAAATAAAGTGGAATGCACAAACTGCTGTTACTTGCTGCACACAATTGTAAAATACTAAATACCCAGGCTACTTCTGTAGCAGCAAAAGCTAGAAAAAAAGCCACACAATATCCAAAACTTCACTGCATTCAATGCACTACTTAGGTGAATAACTAGTTATCAGCATCATATGTTTTCAGCAAATAAGTTCAGTAAGAAAGTGTGCACACGCTTCCAAAATACATGTGTAAATTCAAGACAGGCATAATTTCTTCCATTCAAAAATTAATGCGTTTTGCATATTGTTCAGTTGGTTCAGCCAAAAGGCATAAAAAGCTTCTAGAAATCTTCTGAATTTGAAAAAGTGGTAGTTTTACAGAAATTTGTGCATCCTGGTATCTGTAAAGAGTTACTATTAAATATTAAAAAACAGTTGGACAAATATTAACAAATAGTTATTTAATAATAATAGAGCCTTGGTCCAGCTCTGAGGAGCAGCCCAGTGACAGCACGACCCGAACACCCACACTGTGCACGGACGCGCTCGGGGTCCGTGCCCTACCAGCCGGGGGTCTCTGCAGCAAACACGAACTTCTCTGCTCTACACAAATTACCTTCTACCCAAAGAAGAGAGAATCAGGAGGAACAGTCTATCCAGGGCAGGCAAGTATCTTCCGCAGGCTGTGAAGGAAACCATTTCAGAAATTGAAGGGGCAAATCAGACCACAGTCTGAGTGACCGGAGCCAGAACACACCATGGGATAAAATTCCCTCTTAAAATGCCAAAGACTTCTGGAAAGAACCCCAATTTTTCTCCTAGCTTTGCCTACACTTTCTAATGCAGGAATAAATAAATAAATAAATCAGTTGAGCAGCACATCCAGACCTAAGTGTGCACAGAGATAGATTGATTCAAAACACCATTGCCATTTTATCATGAGACCATCCCAGCTAAATAATTAAGAAGCTAAAAACATAAGCCCACATCATTCATGGCATGACTAGGCAATTTAGAGATTTGTTTATGCAGCCATAGCATTTGACACACTATTTTGTAATGATCCACGCTGGACACAACCCACTGGACTGACTAGACCACTGCTCCATTTCACTAGGGAATCTCAAAGATCTCCAAGGAGATGCCCACGCGGGTAAAGAAGCCGCCTTTGTCATTGTCCACAAGGCCCAAAACTGTAAGGACTTCATCATGATATTACAATATAAACAACTTTCATCTTTTATCAAAAATGATATTGCTCAAACTGACATCAGTAAGGTGCCTAACTTCCGCTTCAAAATAGAAAGACGCAACATTTATTTTAATTTATCATAGAAAGAAATAGTCTGATTGCAGGAGATACACATGGGAAATAATGATGGAAACCATTTGCTGATAGTAATGTCCTCACTAATTGCTTCAATCCACAGGAAGCGGAAAAATATCCAAAAGTCTTGCTGGCTCTAATCTCCTCCTTACTTCTCGTTAATTAGCTATGAAGTAACCCCTTGTACATTATGATCACATTAGCCTCTGATATTCTGGCCATAATACATAGTTCCTTTTGCTTCCTATTGCTTTCCTGTGCAGAGGAAGGCTTCCCCTGAGCGCAGGGGTGTAACAGACTATTTTGGGGTGTTGGTGTACCAGGCTGTGCTGGCCGGGAGGGCTCGTTTGTCGGCAGCTCTAACTCCTGCGTGAAGCTCTAGCTTATTTTCCCTTTCCGTGGCACAAGTCTTTCTTTTGGCATTACAGCTGCCTCTGCATCCAGCTCTCTGCAACAACCCACAGCCTTTTGGTGGCATCGCAGCTCGCTTTGGTGACAGCAACAGCACAACTTTGTGGAGCAAATAGGCAGTTCTGGGTTTTGACCCACAGGCTCTTCCAGGCACAGCCAGAACAGAGCTCTTCTCATAGTGCTCAAGGGGATTACAAGAAGCCCTATGAAAGAGTAAAGACAGATATGGAAGCAAAATGATCTCCTCTTGGGCCCTGTGAAGCCTTACTGGAAAAGGATACAACCTACCAGTAAAGCAGCTGTGTCTGACACGGACCCTGGCTCCCCGCCGGACCCCAAGTCACAGGATGCGCCTCCAACGGGGTTCGTCAGGCAGCGAGGCTGGAACGGGCCCTGCAACCAAGCTGGAAGGTTGCTCTTCTATGGACGGACGAATGAAACAACACATGTACAAATCTGCGTCATCCCAGTAAGAACAAGGCAGTTGATTTCCATAAGGGGATTCCTTGAAGCGATTTTCTTGAAGCCCTTCAAAAGCTTTTCCTGTGCAAGCTTGTTCTGTTTCGTTCAATATTACCAGAGTAGCACAATAAGCACTTTATGGCATCTGCTTGCTGCACAGGAAAAAAATAATAATAAAAAAGGGCTTTGAAGCTATTCTCTTTTTACCTTATTTACTTTTACACCACAGCATTGCATACAGAATGAAAACAACACCTGCTTTCCTCAGCTTCGTGAATATAATTGATAAAGAGAGTCTGCATTTGATTTTGCGTTCTCTGAAAGGACATCTGAAATAGATAATATATGTATGTTTATAATTGCAGACAACCCACTTAAACAGCTATGCTTGCCATTTTTTCCTGCTCTATACATGAAATGTCTCTTAAAAGCATCAAAATATTCAGCATTGAAACATTTGAAGCATGAAAATTACTTAACCCCCTCTAAAGATATTATTTCTTGTATTTGATCTGATCTTACTGTATCAAACCATTTCACACAAAAATACCAGTCATGACACTATATGTCTAATGCAGATGAATCTGATAAAAGCGTTTCAAATTAGGGACAAGGAAAAAAAGGGCACAATTACGCAAAATCTGCAACTTTGGAAATAAAAAACCTCTCCCCCTCAATTCCAAGGATACTCTCTCCAAATACCTCTGAGACTTGAGATGAAAACAAAACAAATCCATAAAAGATTTGTATTTTCTATGGAAAAAGTTAGAAAAACTTTTTGTCAGGGATGCTATTTGTTTTGAAACCACTCTGGCTTTCAGGAGTTGCGCCTCCCTCACGCCCAGGATTAGGGCAGGCCCAGGGCTAGAAGCCAGGGCTGTTTCCCGCAGAGACAACCACTCGGGATCCCTCCTGCATCACCCGGACTCCTGCCCAAACCCAACTCAACACGGGGGACAGCAGCAGACTCGGTGTGCACAAATTGCAACTTCAGCAGCTCATTCTCCTAGGTCACCACCACTGCAGCATTATTCTACGCTTCTGTTTTTTTGCTGCTTTTTTTCTCAATGCTTTAAAGATTTAAGCAGACAGAACACCAAATAACATGACATAATATATTAAAGGTATTAGAATAACAGACAGTGTTCTCCTTAGAGCTAAAGAAGAGTGATGATAATTTCTTAAACACTTGGTTTGTATTTCAAATAGCATTGCCTCTCCTCCATGACAGGCATGGTAGTGGTCTTACCCCCCCTTTTTTTTTTTATTCGCAGACCAGGCTTTTCTACCTGTACTTGAGGATTGCCCAACACAAAATTACGGAGAGCTGCCACAGTTGTCCATGACACAGTTCACGTTTAGATTCTCACGAGGGCTGCTCACATAGGATGGGCTTCTGCCTTTTCCGTGGGAGAGCCGTTTCCACCCCGCATGAACTCATCACGCAGCGCACAGCATTACTGTTGCCCACAGCAGTGCCCAGCACAAAGAATTGTGCTCCAATTGAGCAAGGAAATCAGGCTTTTGATAAAAGAGGCTTACATAAAATATACAGGATTCTTACTCCTTGTCTGAATATTTAGATATATTGTCCCAAACCTCTCTTGAAAGTAAAGAGGAGTTTCTTTAACCGGAGCTAAACATAAGGGATCACTCCACAGAGCCTTCTCTGCATCTAGTAAAAGGGCATCAAGTAGGCAGAATCTTTAAAATAAAAATGTTATTCAGGAATATGTTCTTCCTTCCTCTCTTAATTGACATTTATTATCTTGAATAATACAGGTCATTGGACACTGAGAAGAGGGAATAGTCCTGTTCGTATTTTTACACTCCTAGGGGCTTTGCTTTGTGGAAATGGAGGATTAATCATCACCCACTGCCCCAGCCACTCTGTTTGGCTGATGTTACACTTCTGTTCCCATCTCCTTCCTGCCTTACCTCCAAAATCCTGCTGGAAAGAAGAGAGCTTAAGCATAACTTGGTTCATTTCTGACCCAACGGCTCTACACCGAGGCCTTTAGAGCGGGGCTGGAAGATCCACAGGGAACCAACACGCTTCCCATATCTCAACCTGTGTCACTCTCAGGTGCCCAACTACCTCACACAGTAACATTGTACTTCCACAGGCAACAGCCATATTCTGGTCCAAATGTACAATAAAAAGCTATTAAGGAGTTATGAGAAGGAGAGATGATACTTCCTTAATACTTTATAGATATTGTTGCAAAGAAAAATAGCCTAAAAACCATGAAAGATGAATGAACTAATTAAATCATGATAAATTGCTTTCGAGAGCTAAGCAGTGAAAAACATTTCCTTTTAAATTGAATAAATGTCTTATTAAGATAAATTACTTCATATTTGCAACAAAGTACAGCTTTCAGGATTGATTAAAGATGATGCATGGTTAAAATATTAGCTGTAACTTAATGCATTTTAAATAAACTATAGATGTTTGGTATTATTTCATGCTCAAAATCCTGAATTTGGATTAAAACTCGCATGATTTTTTCCTCTGAATTTTCCTTTTGCCAAAATGTTGAAAACTGTCCCAAGTCCAGACAGAAGACTCCTAGATAAATACTTGCACTTACTTTTTGCAGTCCTATATTTCCCAGGCACAATCTCTCTTATACGCTGTTCATCTTTTCATTTTTATACATTCCAACCAAATGCTTCACAGTTAATTTATAAAAGTACAAATACCTAACGGAAAAAAATAGCCCACGGGCTAGAGAGGCAGGAAATGCACCTGAGGTTTATTCTAACAAGAGCCACAGCAGACCTTGATTTTTACCGAAGTGGAATCAGGAGAATCCTAACACAGGAGGCAGCTGTGGCTCGAGCAAGTTTTCTTTTCTCTTTTTCTCTCAGCCTACACACCTACTGCACACAGTGCCTGGCTGATGTAATTAGCTTTCATTAGGAGGGAAAAAAACTCACATTGTTCACAGAACACTAACTGATTGTATCTGTACAAAACAATATTGCCACTTCGTGTTGTTTCCAGTCTCAACATTGAGCTCCTTTGTGTTTTCCTTGCCCTTTTTCAAGGTTTCACTCATGTAATGAAAAGGATTTCATTCTCTGTTTGCACAAATCATATCCCAGTGAAAGTAAAATTACACTTGAAATTAGAACTGTTCATACAGAGCCATCCTAACATTTCCTCTACAGCATTTCCATTTTAAGAAATCACAATAGACATTAAACATTTTAAGACAGTCCCGGGGGAATCCTTCACCCCTTTTCTGAGGCTAAAGCTATAATGGTATAAGAAGTTTATAATTTGACAAATATTTTTTCACTTGAGACAGGAAGAACATGTTTAAGCAATTCCAGCACTTGGCTCATTTCTTCTATATTGATCAAACATAGCAAAAATACTCCAGAGTCACTGAAACAACCGTGTAAGAAAACACCAGCACTGCAGCGGGGTCTGGAGAACACAGGCAGAGGCCAAGGGAGCAGCTTGTTTCTTTCCAAACCTCCTTTCCCTGGGCTGGCTCCTCGCCTTCAGCCAGGCCCACACCATGGGGGTGCACGGGCTACCCCTGTTTAGATGTTCCCCAAATGATCTGAAATTCATACTCTCATTTCTTTGACATATGACATTTTTGAGGGGTGACACTTGATATCAGTTATGCATAACTGATACATAATCAGTTATGTATGAAGTCCTGAGATAATATATTAAGAATGGCAGATATACTATAGGATGGGCTCTACTAGGAGTAGAGGCATTAACAAAAGGTAACACATCTCATCAGGCTAAAAAAAGAAAAAGGTTTAGTCAGGCACCTTTTGCCTCAGCAAGTTCTAGCAATATTTCCCTTTATAGATTAGCATCCAACATGGCAATCAATAAAGAACTAAATGGTGTAAATACAGACGAGCCCCAGTGCAAGGACAAGCCTGTCCTGTGCGGTGCCACGTAGGAGCTGCTCTGTCCCCCAAGAGAGCAAGAACCTGGAGAGGTTTCTGTCCTCTCTGCGTGGGGAAATAGCTCCCAGGCCCAACTGCACAGCCTTGAAAGGATATGTATTCAGAGGCACTTTTCCGAAAGAAACATGCTTTTTGTTCAGATATACGCAACATTATTTGCGGTAGAAAGTGCAAGACTTGCTACGCACTAATAGTTTCCAAAATGTTAATAGCTCAATTAAATGAGAAGAAAGTAGAACTCGATATGAGGAAAGGGGCCCATATTTTCCAGTTGTATGACTGAGATACACAGTGCAGCATATAGCAGTCTTTCTGTGTGTGCTTAAGAGGTTGCAGTACCCATTGGGTAATAAAACAGTCAAGCTACTGGGACACTATGTCCCAGTATGGTGATTTCCATGACCAGCCCTATTAACAGCTCCAAACACTTGAAACTAAAGAATAAATATCAGAAAGACAAAGGAAAAAAAAGGCTCATATAATATTTTTCCACTTCAAAGAATATCTTCATAGTAAATCTGCATATTTCTAAGAAATTTCTAAAAAAAAAAAAACACCACACAAGCAAACACCCTACAAAAAACAGTAATTTGATCAATGCAGAGTTCTAATAACCAAGGAACATATCAGTCCCTTCCAAAACATCAAGCTTACTCAAATTCAAAGCATATTTAGTGAGTTTACTCTTGAACTCGACCTTGTGTCTCTGCTATTGAGTGTCCCTTACACACAGATATTCACACATATTTGCCTTTGCAGTTGTTTTTGCAAATTGGCAAATGTTGCAATTCAAGTACTTGCTGCATTATTTTTGTGGAATAAGAAAATATAATCATCTGCCAAATCTTATAAGCCCTTTACCTTTGCTAAAACTCTTCACTTCTCAGCATGTGATAGTCTCACCCTTCAATTTCTGGTTGTCCCAAGTCAACCCCACAGGCCGTATCTGTGTCAGTGTAACTGCTGACAGTTCCCCCGCAATCCGTCCTTGTGGCTCACACAGTTGCCCAAGCTGAGCGCCGAGATGAGGTGGGATGGGACACGCGTATGTCCCGATTCTGAGCGGATGGAGTGGGGGAAGCAGGGCCTGCTCCCCAAGCCCAGGCCTCCATCACCACCGCAGGGTGGCCAAAGCGCTCCAGGCTCCAGCCGTTCGTGGGCAGAGTGCCACACGCTTGTCCGCCAGCGCTTCCCCATAGCTGCCTCTGGCCGTGGCCCATTCCCATGCAACGGGACCAACGAGTTCTCCATTTTTAACATTTCATTCACCTCAGTTTTCTTTTTAGACGTGATAGTCCCATACAAGCTTAATTCTGTTAAGATGTTTCTCATTAAGTTTTAAATAGCTCAAATCTGATCCTTTTTCATTGTTTTCTCTTAAAACAGCAGAGCTATCCACATGAAACTGCCTTACCACATACCTCACCAGTCCCACTGTCTCATTATTCAAGTGTCATCTCTCTGGAACAACACAGAGTTAACACTTAGACTAACACGAATTAAAGTTTGTGACCAAACCAGAGCAAGATTTTTATACAAAGAAAGTAAAATTAGAAAACTAGTACAAGCAAGAAGCAACACTTCCTCACCCTAGGCTTCCCTGAAAGATAAAATATGCAAGTTTAGTCACCAAGACTAGTTTAACATACCTGGGAGTTTAACATACCTGGGATTTCTAAGCTACTGTTTCTTGGGCTTCACACATCTCCCATAGGAGAGGAATTTGTCGAACGCACTGCAGTGAGTTAGCTCCTTCCCAAGAAAGGGTTAAAGCTCTACAGCCTTCCAAGCCTCCTGTTCCGCAGTGAAGGAATTCCTGTATGCTGAGGGCACCCGGTTGTTCACACCCGCCTGGTGAAGCAAAGGTCAGCTCAAGTGCATTTAAGTACACGTCCTCTACCTAAGGATTTTCTAAAGTGAGGATACCTGCTGTTTCACGAGCACCACAGGCTTTCTGATAAGCTGCTAGAGAAAACTGACTAAATACACACTTCAAATGTATGTATGTTTTAATAACATGAGTATATAAAAATATATATATAGCTTATAGGAAAAGCAGAAGTCCTCAAGAAGATAGCTCCTTATCTCACGTGCCAAATACATCCTTACTACAGATAAACATTCACTCACTGTGGAAAATAAGATGAAATCATAGAAAATAAAATGGAAGCAAAAAAGCTTCCATACCTACAGTCAAAAAATGTATTTCTGTTCCCAGAAAGCTTTGTCCAGATATCCAGGTGTTTAATTTCAAAGAAAAAGTAGTGGTTAAAATTGTATGCTAGCCATAATAATTTAATTATTTTTCTATTGATCATTTTTATTGCGGCATTTCACACTTTATCTTATTATTTATTGGATACTATAATGAACTTCTACTGCTTTATTGTATTACATAGTAAACAATGGAGCAAACTACAAAAGCAGAGCAATAAAATTAAGGCGACTTAGCAATAAGCCAGTAACCTGGATTTTAATTAAGTTATGGGAAGCTGTTTTTGCAGATACTGGAGCAAGATGGTATAGCCTAGAAAGGCAAGAAAGGCAGTTTTGCCCACACAACAGAAACAAGGAAAATATTCTAGTATTTTCTTTATCGGTAGCAAAAAGATGGGGAAAAGAAAACATTTTTTCTCGGTACAATAAATACAGATCACTGCTATTGTAAAGCAGTTCTGGGAAGAAAAATGAAAAGAAACATTCCTGCCGATTCACTGCCTTGCAGCATTCCTTCAGGCCTTCACTCCCCAACAGAGACAGCCACAAAATGCAAAAATAATGGGAGAAAACTCTCAAACACGTAACACATATGGCCTAGAAGTATTAATGTGTGCATAATAAATATTTATACAGCATCCTATTTAGGCACAGGTGAGAAGATTTTTCAGATTCACATTACACCTAGCAGATATGTCAGCTGCGTAACATGAGTACTGCACTTTTCCCATTCCCCAGGAAGGCGACATTCCCAGACATGACCAGAGCCAGCTGCTTTGCCCAGCTCAGGTATCACCTCCTTTTCCCTCCCTGCTTCCCCTCCGCCACCCGCTGCCTTCTTGTATGTGATAGCCACGATCTGCAATTGGGGCATCCACAGATAAGAACAGGAGCTCTAAGATCCTATTTCAAGTTTTACACTATTTTAGCCAACATTGGACATATCCAAAGCTGATGTCTGCTGATGGCATGATGAGTTCTACATAAAACCCAACATTTGGTAGCTCTTTTAAATTAATCCCATCCTCAGTGACTCTTCCTTCTTCTCCCAGCCCTCTGTTATTCAAGCAGTCATTCCCTTTTATTTCAGCCACAAAATAAAAGCCCACAGAATAAAATCACCTAATTCAAGATAATGGGAGAATAGGATTATTTTGGTTGCTGGCAGCTCCTTTTAACTTTCTGAAGATAGGACTACAAATCAAATGTGTTTCATAAAGACCATATTCTCCTGCCCGCACCATAATAACCCAATCAAATGGGGAGACCAAAAGCTTTTTGTTGCTCGCACAACAGCATTGTGGAGCTTTTACTCCAGGTAACAGAGAGAAACAGAAATTCAGCCCACTGCTTCGGGATCTAAGATACAATTACTCCTTCCAGGAAAGCAGGCACCATTTGCAATATGCTGCACAGCAAGCATCATTATTAGACATACACACACATCCTTTCTCTTGGGACTATATATAAACTTATAAAATTGATGAATATACATGAGGGATGAAGAACGGAAAGCTAGCAACATTGTGAGCCAATATAACACAAACTGTAATGACAAAGTGACAGTGATGCCTGAGATGACAAACGACAACATTCATATTAATAAGTGCCAGATGACATTCAATCACTGTCCAGCCTTGGCTGCACTAGAAGACACTGTGATGTTTAAGCCCAGCAGTAGAAGAGGTTGGACAGTTTTCTAACAGCTTCCACAGCTTAAAGTCAACAGAGAAGAGACAAGGTTACACACATCCGTAAAGAGCTCCTTTCCCGGAACACACCAACGGAGAAATTGCTCGGAGACGCTCTACACGGTACTTCTAGCCAGTCTAGTTAAGGTGTGCATTCTTTTTTGCATCCAGAAACTGGAGGCTCTCCTTTCACATACAAAAGGGGATGGAAATGGATTAGCACTTCGCTTCAACCCGAATCAGGTGCCTGGGAAACCTCTATGTCTTCCACACCACTTCTTGAGCGACACACGTACTTTGTCAAGTCAAGTGTCAGCGTGCCATACCTGGGGCACCGCAGCTGGGCACCACGGCAGGCACGGGGAGCCACCAAGGCACGTCTGCATGTGGCTACGTAGGACAAACACTCACTGCTCCGCGCCTCAGCCAAAGGCAAGGAGAGAGCTTTCTGTGCCTGAAAGAATAGAGTACATGAAATAGTTTGGGAAATATCATATGTTGTGTTTTTGGGAAGTTGGGAAACACATGAGAACACTTTGCATTAACAAAATGACAGGAGCTGCACTTTTTTTTTTTTTTTTTTCTCCAAACAATAAAATACCCAATAGATTTGCTGTTGTAGAAAATAGATAAATGAAAGAAAACATTGACTAAAAGAATAAACTGCTATGTTCTGTTTGTTACTGCTCATGTATTTTACTGCAGTTATTTGAAGACTGTGATAACCCAGACAAATTATAATTTTGGTATTCGGAGGCACACACTCTCCAAATATTAAAGCAGCATAGACTTGTGTTGCATGGAGCAGCGTGCTTTATCACGTTTGCCTTCAGAATTGCTCATAGCACATCAACAGGAGAGCTAGACACTTCCAGACAAACACAAGGGAAGAAAGCAGTAAATCTGTAGCAAGTTACAATTCCTTTAAAAGCCTGCTAATAATCAGGTATCTGAAGTAAAGAGTTTGGCCTGAAAGAGCTTGTTATTTATGTTTTGTTTCTTTTCTCTTCCCATTTTTTTAAAGGCCGAGCTGACAGCATGATTGAAAGACTGGCTGGGCTCTGGCTAAACAAGCTATTTACCTCATAACTCCAATGAAGTAGAGAAAACAGTTTGTCTGCAGCCTGTGTTGGCACTTCCAGAGCTCTTTTAAAGCCATAAAAATGTACACATATCTAGAACAGAAGTTCTACCAGGTATGAGCAAACATTTAATTTGCATTTAGTGCAATATTTTCTGAATATTCAATAATCAGTTGATTGTGGAAGGCACTTATGAGTTTAATTGCCATGTTAAAATAAAACATACTTTCCAGAAAAACACAGCAAAAAATGAGTCTTGTGATGCGTTAGTGAGTACAACGATGCAGTTCCTTTCTGACAGTATTTGAGCTCTCTTCCTTATGGAGAAGGATGATGCTTCCTTGGGTGCTGATCTTTCCTCCTTGTGTACTGCCCCAAAGCATGCTAGAGTAGAGCCAAGACAGTCTCCAGGCAGACCACCTCAAGAAGCTATCAAAACAGCATTTACATTTTTAAACAAATTCTGAGGTCTCCATTTGCTCCTATTTATGACCATCAGTCTCAAACTTGCTCCTTATGGCTTGTAAACTTGGCCATAGGGATGCACCCGGGCTGCGTGCGCTCTCTGCCAGGCCGGGCCCAGCTCGCAGCTCTTCCCTCACGCCTTGCTGCAGCCCTGGTGGCTCCACAGACGCCTCCCTCGTCGCAGAGCCTCAGCCCATTCACATACCAGAGTCCTGCATGGCCAACACAAGGTCCTTGCCTCCCTGGGCTCCCCAGTCTTCAGCCCTGTTTTCTCCAAGATCCCTGCTTTTTCTGTGACTGGAACCATTCCTCCCCATTGCCACTTCCCAATGTAGCTGCTTCTCCATGGCCTGTTGTAACCCATGTCCTCAGCCCTGGCCCAGGCTGCCATCTCCTCCAGCAGCAGCTTTACCTGGCAAGGTCCTTCACTGCCACCTCCCAGACTGCTGCTGATTGGAGCAGTTATATCCCAGAGCATAATTCTTCCCATCAGTCTTTTTCACAAATTTTTCACTCGGGTTCTGCTAAGAACACCTTTCCCAAACCTGAGCGAAAGAGATTAAAGGGGGCGGGGGGTTGCCTGCAGTGGGTCTAATAACATAAATGAAGCACTTCCAGCAAAATAAAAACACCCTGACAGTTGAGAGAATTTTTAAGCCTTAAGAAAAACAACTCTAAAAGAGAGGTACGGAAAGGTACCGGCTTCTGCTCCACAGGCTACAGGACAGCGCTGAGCGTCAGAGTTAGCTTTGGAGAGGTGCAAAATCAAAGTTACTTCATCCCGCTACAAAAGACTGCCCGGAGGCTACCAGCTCAGATGCTCTTCAGGCAAACTCCAGCTGTGTCCCCAAGCTTCTCTGCAGGCACTTCGTCAGGGAAGGGAAAAAAATAAAAAAAATAATAAAAAAAAAAGTTGCTCTTTCTTACAAAAGGCCAACAAAATACAGATTTTCCCTGACCTTCCCAAAATACAGATGCATCTCACTGTAGCTTTTAAAGGCTATTCATTTAACTAATTCCTGAAATTATTTTTCTAGGGTGTTAGGTTCCTCAGAAAATGCTGTTGCAAAACAATGCTAATTGCATATGTTGTCCATATATTGGAGATAAGGGGAATGATCCATCACACCCTAACCTTTTCAAGCTCCTTACAGGATGAATGCTAAAGACAGCTAAAGAATCTATCGTAAGCAGCTATTATTATTTTGAGTAGAAAAAAAGCAGAAAATATACAACAACTGAAACAACTTTCCAACCTTGTTCCATAAATAAATATGCTAACACTGGTCTTCTGAGACACACAGAAAATACCCTGGAAGACAAGCGCAAAGGAGCTCTACAGTCAGAGAAGTAACACAGATTGAAGACATCCTACCTACTGCAGGCTTCTTGCTTCAGGAAACAGAAACAATGTACACATCAAGCCAAAAACAAAGTACAACCACAAACAAAATACTTCTGCTACTAATAACCATGATTTAAAATATCATATCCAAATTAATAAAGCTTTTTACATTTCAGATTATTGCAAGTTTTTAATACACTGAGAAATGTTCTACCTTGTCGATGTAATCTGATTATAGCTAGCACTTAAGTTTTAGAAGAGTGGTGTTAAAGAATATTCTTCAAGGCACCATGTCCACAATGGATTCTAACAGGATGAAAATGCGGAGAAAGTGTTGAATCGCATCCAGAGAAGAAAATATTTAATTGGTAATTACACTGTCCATTAAAGAGAGAAATTATGGACTGAGAGAACCAAAACAGCTTATTCTTACTAAATCAATGAAACAGAAATGGAAGCAAAGTTCAACACTTTAAGGAGAGTTTCTAACCACCTGTCAAAACTACAGGCTTGCCAGACAAAATATCAAATATACATTGACTGCATCTATCTACTTGGACAGCTTAACTAATTCAGAAGATTCCTTCACATACCTTAGACCAAAAACATAAAAGTATCTATTTCATTTAAAGAATTACTAAAACAGTACTAGAACATGATCACCAGCTTCTGGTGAGTAAGAATTAGGTCCTAACACTGAAGAAGCATAAACATACAGAAGATGTGAACACAGAGCTGAACCATCTCCTCACGCTCAGCACGTGAGGAGCACCTGGATGCAAAGAAGCTATTTCATCCACTCTGGCGTAAGCAGACACATCTACAGCCTCTCCCAACCTGCTCTGCCTTCACCCCGTCAGCAACACTCAGGATCCAGAATCACATTTTCCCCCAGAAGTTCGAGACACCTGTCAATCATCATCCTCTTCCCAGATTTACCTCACTCAAATCTTCATTTTGCTTCTACCTACCACAAAAAGCACACTGATGATCAGCACCTGAGCATTCACTGGTATTGTACTGGCATATAAATCCAGAGAAGACTGAATCCCCTTGACCTTCATCAAGCTGAGGAGCACTTCTGGCATGCAGTACTGCACCCAAAATGCAGCATAAGAATCACCCAATGCATGCAACAGAATTCATGAGAAGGATTATTTTACATAAATGTAGTCAAAATATTCTAATGTCCAAATGCTTGGAATGGTTAGAAAAGCTGGTGAAGCAGAACAGTCATGAAAGCATTTTTTTTCCTGCTCCTTGGCAAACGCAATGCAGATAGGCTGGATTTAGTATAACACTGGGCTGATCAGTTCGGTATAAAATTCCTGTTAACACTAGAAAAGAGTTTTCCATGTTGATGGGCTGAATGTATGATAAGCTGTGTGGTATGGCTGCAAATTCAGCATGGCTTGAAAACTGAAAGCTGGCAAAGACACAGCCACAACACCCCTGTGAGACACTGAGACACAGTTACAGACGAATAAAAGCACATAAGGAAGACCAGCTTCCTACAGAGAAGGATGCGGTGTGTCTTTTCATATTCCACTGAACTGTGCAGAAGTATGCAAAGATTGTGCTGACATTTATATTAAAAGCTTTCCTTTCAAAACACCTGCAATACCACCCACATTAACAGCTTTAAAAACACAGCATATATTATCCATTGCCACTTAAAAGCCTGCAGAAAATAGAAATACAGTATTTTCTTCCTTATTCTCCTTCAGTTATTAGGCAGCCTAGTTCTCTGCCATCTGATCTCTCTGATCAGATTCACAACTGTACAGCGTGGTGCGAGTCAAATCAACAAGCCAGGCTGAGAATCTGGTGAGTAGAGAAGGGACTTTTGGTTGGCTCAGTTGGGCCCACGTGGCCCAAACAGCAGAGAGCTGAAGGGGGAAAAAAGGTCAAAAAACTCAAGCTGTGCATTACTTGTGCGAGCATACACATTGCAAGTTTGCTGCATGCAGCACAGCAAAGCCTGTCATCACAGTCTGAAAATACACTCAGACCCTTGGAACCAGTTTCCTCTCATCACTAGCTCTGATCAATCGAGAAGGCAATTAATAGTTAAGTGCAATTGCTCCATTTAGGCCCTAATCACTAATTGTGACAGTGCAGCAGGTATCTGCACGGCTAAGTGCCATTCCTTTCACCTGTAATTGGTTTCATAGATAAAACCATAGGCACCAATTTACAGGTTCGGAGCTAATCCTTAGAAGCAAAAAGCCATCAGGGATTGTCACTGGGAATGAGCTACTCATTTTCAAAGTTATTTTAAGACAACAACATTTCTGGCTCCCAGAAAAAGATGGGCAATATGTGGAAGCAGCTTCGCTTCCAGGCACCTGAGTTGGCACGGACAGGTCTGGGCTGCCCCCAGGCACAGCTAGGCTGGATTTCAGCAGCCGAAGGTGGAGCTACGGATACCGCGACCGGAGCAGCGCCGAGCGCCTCTCTAGGAGGTACAGACCTGCCGAGATTCCCAACACTGATCCCCATGCCAAAAGTATGACTTATGAAGGTCTTTTTCATGGCTGCTGCCATATCAGCAGGCTCTATATCCTTTTTACTCAAGTAACTTAATCCATTTTTTATCCATTTATTTTTTGGAGTCGACAATCGACGATCTATTCTCGGCTCAGCGGTGACCTCTGTTAGCTTTATTCCATCAAAATGGGAAACTGCGCACCTCTCAAACAGGTACCTATCACTACAGGTATCGTGTGCACAGATAAATCAACAGAAGAAAACAGAAATCAATCTATAATCTTGCTCCTCATTCCTCCTTTCAACTCCGTCACCCAGAGCTTGCATTGTAGGGAGTGGGTTTCCCACCCCTTTTTTTTCCTCTCTCCTCAGACAGTGAATTTATTATCCAGGAACCAACTCCCTCAAGTCTTATACAAAGCATTAATTACACTGCCAGGAAAAAAAAAATCACAATGTAGCTTATTTCCTTTGTGCTAGGAACAGGTAAAAAACGATTTTTTTTTTTTTTTTTTAATAAATATTACCAGTTTGGGGGAAAAAAAAACTAGCTTGTTCATCAGCGTTCCCTGTTCAAGACAGACAAGATTACAGCATTCGACACAGCCTTCCTTACCTATACTTGCTTAGATCTATTGGTTCAGCTGTTCTGAAGAGCCCTTTGCAAAGGCCTGGCTTTGTGTGGCCAACCCGAGCAGCAGGTGATGACGGTCCC
>NW_010578845.1:289622-358745 GCF_000705375.1 Tinamus guttatus | reverse complement strand
TGAGCCAAGCAGGCTGCAGGGCTTCCCACCAGCTTCTCCGGCTGAATGTCTGGCAGACACTTACCAAGAGGCAGCAGAACAACACGACACAGCTGCAACTACTACATATAAATTAACTGGCACATGAAATCAATCAGTTGTGTAGTTAGCCTTAATTATGGGAAGACAGGCAGTCACCATTATCATGTAGGAGCTCCTTTCACAGCCTAAGTCCTCCTCCCAAGTAAGATGCTACCAATTTTTCCCAATGGTCAACTGCTTCATTCCCTCTCTCTCACTCACAGACTTGTGCTAATATTTTTCCAGAGAAAACTCTAAACAGGAGATGGGGACAGTGAGTGCAGAGATTGTAGCTGATGGGTGATATTTTGACATCAATGTTACTGTGAAGATAAGTTGCTCTATAATCTTTGTAATGTTATATCCTTTTCAAACAATGTAGCTTTGGTCCAAAACATACTGCCGTAAATGAAGTTAAAGCTCATCTAAGCATGATTTAGAGACAAGAACAAATTAGCTAGTAAGAAAAGATGAATAATCTGCAATTAAAGAATGCCTAAGATCATATATGGCAGACGTCCTTAAGATTTAGTCATTATCTGATCAATTAAAGAATATTGGTTCAATAAACCTCTTCAGAAACAGAAAAATAAAGGAACAGAAAATATTACTACATACATACAAAAATAGCAACAAAAAACGAAAATCCAAAGTGGGTGAATGAATAGATGTCAGAAGCCAATCATTAGTGCTGTACAGCATGCAGATCACATGCATGACAAAGGTTTCAGAATAGAAGACCCTCAGAGTACAAAATCTCAACTTACCTTTTTGGAAATTGTCAAGTTATTTGTGCAACTACAACACTCCGTTCTTACCTGGCAGTTTTCATGAACTGGGTTTCCAAAGAGGTCAGATTGTAACACTGAACCCCAAGCAACTGCAAACTGCAAAATTGAGTCTGGGCAACTGGAGCACCAACATCACTTTTGCCAGCACATGCCATCGATAAAAGTTACCACCCAGAACCTGCTGCAGGCAAATTCCTTGGGCTCTGCTTGTAACTGTCTGCCTGACCCCATACACACTACCTGAGTTTTCTGTCTCGATTTCCTCACTTATAAATCTCCTGATAGATGGAGAAGAATGTTGCTGTTAAAGGAAAGACTTCTCAACTGGAAGCAAGCATTTACAAGTTCCAGAACTGAGTATCCCAGGATTCTCCTTCTGCTATTTGCCTAAATAAACAAAAGGTTGTTTTGTTTATGCAGAGACTCTCTAGATGTTTCTTTAAGTAGAAGAGCTTAGGTGATGCAATCACATCTTAGCTGCCTCTGCTAAGAATGATGGCTGCATCAAGGACTAAATAAGAAATCTTTACTTATTTCAATACGGTATAGTTTTCAAAAACTCCTTTCCTTAGCTGATTGGAAAATCATTCCCACTCCCTTGCAAAAATCATTACAACTTAAATGTATTTAGTAATAGCTTGTTGGACACAGCTGAAAAAAATCACATATGAGGCTGAACAAACTATCATTTTACAAAAAGATATGGCTTCGCTTGATGAGCTGTATGCAAAGTAGGCATACGGGAATCCTCACTACAGTTTGGGGATTAATGCTACTTCTCTGGAATTTTTAAAATTACTTTACATCTGTTTGATATCTTTTATAGTCAGTCTCCTACATCCAAGTATGACTCACAACTGAATTTGCCAGCAGTTATTAGCCAATTATGCGCAGCTCATCCTTTCCTGTATATCTTTGCCTGTGTTATATATTCTCATTGCATTTTCATGTGACCTGCAGACCACACTAATGTACAGCTGCTAACGCACAGCCAGGTTTCCAGAAACACTGAGCTTCCCAACTCCAGGGAAAAGCTGCGGCTGCCCAACGAGCTGGGCTGCCTCCTCCAGGGCCGAGCAGCGACTGCAGGGCTACAGCCAACAGCTTCCCAAGAGCAATACCTAAGGGCTCTGCCTTTCAACACACACTACCTAGCTACAGGCTTTGCCCTGACTCCCACCGAGACGCAGGCTTGCAACAAAACGCTCTGCTAAAGGATAAAGCAGCCCTTGCCACCATCACCACTACTGCCAGCTCCTGCAAACAGCAAGTCCGTCACTGCCCTGAAGGGCTGCGCGTCGGGGAGGAGAAACACCACTGCTCTCTTCATTACACCGTCTCCTTCGTCACCGCAGAGTTTGTTTATCAATAAAAAACATAAATATTTTATCATGGTTTCTCTTACAGGAGTCATTTTTCAAAGTGTCACTATAAAGTGGTCAAATAAACTCCACAGGATAAGGTGTTAAGGCAGCATAGTTGCTCTGTGGTAAGTCTTAACTTAATAAAATATATATAAGCATAAAATGGACAAACCTAAAATGGAGTGTGCAAAACCTAATTGAAAGCATTTATAAAAGAATGTGCATTTACACAAGTCCTTAAATATTAAAATAACTTTTTAAACTTTTGATATTAATTTTCGTAATGTACATTTTGAAATTAAATCACTTCAGAGCAAAACTGCACTGCTTCTTCATAGGAGTTATTATATTCTTGGTCTACCTCTAAAATTTCTCGTCTACATTATGATTTGTTTGTACTAGTTGCTGGAGTAATATTTGCCAAAAACCTGTGCAACTGGGTATTAACATGCAAAGATGAGAACACCGAGCACAGGCCCTAAACCAAGTAACAGAGCCAAGTTCAGCTCTAAGTCCCAAAGCTGCTGGGTGTCAATTACAGTTTGACACCAAGACTGAAAATAAGCTCTTTCTGCCCCTCTTACTTTGTTAGGAAAAAAAAAAAAGGAAATGTTAAAAAAAAGCTGCTCAAAAAGCATCAGTTTGGCTGGTTGGGGAAACAGGGCACTTCAAAGCAATTCCTCGAATAGCCAGCATCTGGCAGAAGAAAAAGCCTTATTTTATATGCTTCAAATTACACAATAAAACTTTAATCAACCACTGCCATCATAGCATTTTCCCTCTTTTGGCATGGAGATTTCATCCAAAACGAGCTGCTCAAGAAGTACATATATATTATTTGTAAGAGAACATGTCATGGTTGTGTCACATGTGTATAAGATACACTAAGAACATTGTTACCTATAAAAAGATATAAAACTGAGGTGAAATGATCTGTTTATTGTACCTTTCCGTTTTGATTTACAAGGACCAAGTCTGACAGCTTACCAGATAAACCCAGGAGCCTCTCTTCTTCATTCTGCTCTTCACTTCTAGTTTTCTATAATTAATAATTGATGTTACTACAATGGAATCATCTACTACCCTGACAATAACTCACTAGTGATTAAAAAATAATTTATTGTACTGGATACGACTGGAAAAGATATGACTTTTACAGTGCCAAATAGAAAGCTCAGTTTCAGCGTGGGCCATTTTATACTTTTAACGTCATCTACACATACAAATGCAAATTTGGGTTTCTCCTTTGTAAAGAAAGGTGATGGTCACCGTATTTGTACTGTACCATCTTTGCCTTTCAGCCCCGGTCCTCATCACTGTTTGCTTGTCTCGCAGGCATGTAAGCTATGCTTCATCTTCCTGTCCCTGGAATCCCAAATTATAAACCTAAAATTAAGAATGGTCACATCCTAAATAAAACTAGGAATTTCTAACTGTGCCAAGCTCAGCCCAGCTACCGTTTATCTTGGCTGCACAAGTCTTAAGCTCTCATCTTCCACTCTAATGCTACTAAATCCTTTGCCATGAGGCCAGTTCAAAAAAACCAAAACCTACTCAGAATTTTCCCTGACCCTTCATGATACTCTCTCTCCCTGAAAACTGAAGACGTACTGAAAGTCCTTCTGCACCATGCAGTAAGCCCAGGATTTACTGTAATTGTAACTCTAGCCTGCTCTAGAAATACTCCAAAGCCCTTCTCTCTGCTGGCATTTTATCCTAGCAAGACCTGCAGAACCCAAAATAAACCTTCCAAAATCCAGACAGCATCTACAGCCCTGACACTAGCCCTACACCTAAACCAATACAAGGCACTCCAAAGAACAAGCATAAGTTGGAAGCTGAACACACCAGCTCCTCTCTCAACACTGAAGCTCCCTGCTCAGGCCCTACTTGAACCTAACCCATGTTGCAGCAAGGCCAAGGACTCCAGTCACAGGGCACTACCCTGGACATGGGGATCTTCCAAGACAGAGTGATCAACTATTTCAGAGCTCTACCCTGCCTCTTAGACCCACTAGAGACTTCAGCTCCTTGTTCTTAGCCCTGGGGCCTGCCTTTCCCCATGACCCTAGTTCTTTCCCCTCTTCTGTCCCAAACCATAACATCACTTCAAATTTAAACTAGGCCTAGTGCCTCACCTCAGGAAGACAAAGCTCTTTTCACCCCTCAGCTAGCCAGCTCTAAACCTAGTTTTGACACAGGACAGTTTTGAGCACTAATCCTAACTGATATCTGAACTGTATTTAACCTAGGGATATTTACCCAGCAATCAAGCATAACTTTTGCATTTATATCATCACTGGACTCTATTCCAGTTCTCACTGAGTGCTGGACCAGGGATATTCTGCTCACCCCACTCAAGGGAAGGGATTGACAGCCCTGGGCTTTGGTCTGTAGCTTGGTAGAGGAACAGCAGAAGATCTTGATTTATTATTGGATCTCACAAGGTTGCATGATGAGCATGGACTGTGCAGCAGCAGCAAAAACAAAAATCTTACTCTTCTTTTTCAAGAAGGCTGGGCAATGCTTGCGGCCAGGGTTTGAAATAGGCTCCAATTCCCTGAGGAGGATCACCATTTATTGCTGGATCTTGAGAGGCACCTGCAGCTGGAATGAATGCTGGGGCATGCTGAGGTGGGCCACGCACTTTAAGCTTAGCATCAAGCTAACATATATCCAGGAGACTGGCTAAATCTAGAATTAAAGGTGATTTGGGAGACAGAGGTTGAAGATCTCAATTTATTGAATACTTCTACCCTTGTAAATCTTCTGAAATCCAGGAATAAACTTTGCTGCTTAAATTCTGCTTTCTCAAACGCCAGTCCAAATGATACCATTAGCCCTAACCATACCCTTAAAATAAATCTTGTGATTCTTATTCACCCTCACTTTAAGCCTTTCACTCTTCTGACTAAACCATCTCCTTCATATTAAATCCTCCAAAATCCATAACGAAATGTAGCTACTGTCACCCTGTAACCCCCACTCCTAATCTTTTGCACATCCCTAACTTTAATATCACAGCAAAAAGATCTTACACCTCCTCAAACTAAGCACAACCCATTTAACCTGCCATATATCACTTCTCATGTGTGAAGCCTTCGCACAATTCAGAAAAAAATCTAGCTCTTCAGACACTTCCCCATATTGCTGGTTTTACAGGTTTTGGAATTGATTTTCTTTTGGGGTGTGTTTGTTTAAGTGTGCATAAATCTTGAGAAGTCCAGCTAGAAATATTATCATTTTTATAAGAGAATTAAGTATATGTAAGGGGAAATGTTTGATTTTGAAGAAAAAAGCTTTTTAAAATAGTAAAATTAAGGCAATACTGTAGAATATTAATTTGCCAGCTAGAAATGTTTGTAGCTGAGGTAATGAGGATATTTGAGCTTCAAATGTTCTGGTAAGACATTTGTGTATTCACTCAGAGTTAAAGATAAATATTTTAAGATGCTTCCAAGATGAAGCTCTTATAAAAATGCATATGGCTTTATACTGCTATTAATATTGAACTAATGTAAATGCAGTAGTAACTTATAGAATAAAACATCCTAAGTATATATATTATCAGATAAGTGAGCATGTATTTGGAAGACACTAAGGGATGAAAACACACATTTGAAAGATTCCACTTGATCTTTGCTCAAAATGAAATAGCTTCTAAATCCTACTTCTGAAAAGCCAAAGGAGTTGTGAATATATGAACTAGTCCATTCAAATACTTACTAGAGTCAACTTAAAGCTGCATCTTGGTTATATTTAGGAAACATTCGGCGTTCTCCATGACATCTTTTACTTCTCACATGCCTCTTCACAGTTTCAGTCTCAGTGAAATACGTATTTTATTTGACTGGTTTTTGTCCTTGCAGCTAACAGGACATAGATACTTGTACACTAGCCATGACTTTTTAAAATGATGCTACAAAACATGTTTCAAACATCCAAGCATTCTCCATAGCTTGGTTCAAAGTTTAAAACTTCTTTAAACTCATTATATAGAATGAGGAGCCAGTATTCATCTACTTCTGCCAAATGCCATTGCTGCCTAACTTGCCCATCATCCTGTACTCCTACCATTTGGCTAGTCATGAATATTGCAGTTATCTGGCCTTCAAGCAACTCTTCCTTGTTACTTACCAACATGAATAATTCCTACATAAGCAACTTTAATTGCTGATATTTAATATATGATATGGACATGATAACCATGGTATGAACGATTCTAAATTCTGACAATTATTAGTGGACTTTAAATACTGTTTGAATTGAATTAGTAGCAGCACCTAGCACACGTTTCTGAACCAATACTGTTTCAGTGCCAACACACACGGAACTGCAATGTCTGCAGGCACATTGGTGGACTGCAATTCAGCTCAAGGAACATCTAACACCACACAATACTACCTTTTTAATGTATTCCATACGGTGCTCAGACTGTGTAAACATGTTTAGTTTCTTATGATATTCTTTTAACTCTTGAACCAGCTGTTAACCTGTAATGTTTCCCTTGCTTTGAGTCAGCAGCTCATACCAGAACAGCTGTATTTACCTTCTATTTTTCTTTTTCACCTGTGCTGATCAAGTGACTAACATTTCACTCCTGTTTCTTCCTCACTTCTAATGAGTTCCAGCTTTAAGAGCATACAATTACCACAGCATCCTAATAATCAAGGAGACATCTACCCTTTGAAACCTTGTTCTTATGCTTCCTTCTGCCCTAAAAACACACTACTGTTGTCCCCATAATATTTTCTCAGGGAAGGCACTATGAAGTCAGTTCCAACACCACAATGTACAAAAACATCCTCAGGGCACAACTGGCTGACAAACAGTATCGGTGGCATGAAAGGACAAGGCATGCTTTGTAGTGGCAGCGTTTTCCACGTGGGCACTCAGGGAACACCCAGGGACCACGTTGTGGCGATTCCCAGGCATGGTTGGTGCACACAGATGCGCACATTTCTCCTTACAAAATTTACGTCCAAGGCGAAGTGTTCACATAATGAGGCAGTCTCAGCTCGCCGCCACTTTTAGCAAGGCAAGGGCCACAAGTCAGCTTTGCTGCCATCAGAACAGTCCCTCGAGGACATGCAGAGAAAGGAGGACACGAGGCGTGGGGCGCCGCTGCGGAGCGGCCGTGCCCTGTGCGCCTGCCGGGGTCCCCGCTGTCCTGCTGCATGCGGGGAGACAGGGAGGGCAACCGACTCCTCTGCTCAGATGCAATCCCAGGGAGGGCAACCGACTCCTCTGCTCAGATGCAATCCCATCCACAACCCGGTGCGACCCTAAGCGAGCTCCAACACCACACGCAGCCCGTTAGACCAGTGCCTTAAGGAGCCCTGGCTCAGTAACTAGTCATTGCCAGAGTTTTTATTATATTTCCGAACAAGGCACACTGAGGGTACAAAGCAGCTATTCACCCACAGATCATCACTACCACGGCAAAAGTCATCAAGCCTGGCACACTACCAGTTCATTATTGCACTTGATTTTTCAAAGGTTCACACCAATACTTTATTTAATTTCCATCTACTTGAACAAACTCCACAATCAGGCTCAGATCTTATGTTGCTCTGATACTAAACAAACACACACGGTTTTGTCGCGTTCGCACACAAAGCTTTAGGTGTGCAACAGATCACATCTATGTTGTGAATTTTCAGTAAGATCCCCAAAAAGCCCAATGTCACAACTGTAAACATTTCCCACAGCCTAATTCTCATGCTTGATTAAAGATGCATGATAGTCACGAGAATTTTGAAAAAGCAGTAACAGCAGAAATAGAACAAAACTCAAAAGATTTTCCAAATTAAAATCAAGTATATGGCTGCAGATGTGCAATCTAACCAAGATGCTTATTTCTTTTGAGTATTCTTATAAAATACTCCATCAGCATTGAACTAGAATGAATAAACTACTGTTCTGCACCAGTCTAATATTGCCATCCTGAGCTGCCAGCCTTGCATGAGAATCAGGGAGCTTCATTTCAAAGCACTCCCCGAGCCTTGCAAGAATTACCTCCACAATGAAGAATCGTAGCAAGCTGAAAGTCATATATGTGTGTGTGTGTGTGTGTGTGTGTATATATAAAAATAAACTTATTAAAAAATATCCTCACAAAAGAAACAGCAATCTAGTCTTAATTCTAACATAAAATTTACCAGACCCTTGTAGTGTCTTCTCAATTGTCCAGGTCAGATCAAATTTTGTTATTTACTTAGCGATAAACAATTTTCAGAAACAACACTGGCTTAGAGAACAAGCTTGATCTGTTTGAAATATTTACAATTCCCTTAAACTACATAGGTATAATGAGCATAATTCTTTCAGAAAGGTAAATGTATCGCTAATGTATTATCGGACATTTTGAATGTCCTAATACTTTATTTCTTTAGGTCAATCCTTTACTAACCTGGCTAAGACTTTTTTCAATAAACAATCAAATTAACATTAAAGGGAAATCAATCATGATTATTAAAAATATTACTGGTAATTACTAAAGACCTAATTGTAAAGATGAACTTATCTTCAAAAGAATAATATTTTGTCTATGCATTTTAAACTATGCCTTTATTGCCGTCAGTGAGGTGCATAATAATGACTCCGGCCATTTCAAGAGCTAAAAGTCTATAATTGAACAATTATTAGTGTCACACTGCCTAAGGGCACTATTTGTCAAGAGATTTATATGAGGGGCAATTATATCTACTCAGCCTTGAAGGATAGATAATATTATCTTCTGATGGAAACAAATTACCCTTTACATTTAATTTTTAAAATTTTAGAAGTTCAGTTTCTCTCTTTTATTAGTTAGACCTTCCACACAACAGCCCCTGAGAAGACTTGGTTTTCCACCATGAAGCATAATCCATTTCACCAGGGTACAGTAGGGAAAAAGTGCCAGTGTCAGGTCACCATGGAAATCACTAAGGAAGGACAAGGCATAATCCACATTTTTGGACAAACACACTTGGTCTTGCTAAATTTTCAAGACGTAGAAAATTTCATATCTAACCCCTAAGTGAAGGCAGTAGAAGTTCCACAAATGCACAAAAGCTCCTCAAAAATTTCCCACATATTTAAATACTTACATAATCCTTATTATGTAAATGGCAGTCTTAAAAAGGATGCTAGGCTAAATGAATGCAGACTTCCAGGTCCAGGAATCCTCCTTCTTAACCACTTTACAAGCTCTCAGAAAAATACAGAGAAAGGCCCTATCATCCCTCCTCGATATGTGGCTTTATCTTCCATAGATAAAAAGTAATAGCTTGGCAACTACTTCAAATAAGAAAGGCTGTGCACGGAGTTCTGCAGCATTAGCCATTTTGCAAGGCCAGTATGAAGTTGGGGGGGAAAAAAAAAAAAAAAAGGCTTTAGGAATACAGACACCCTGGTTTTGCAGGAAGCACTAAGTCCTAGCCTGGAGGAGACTGGGAAGTAATCCAGACGGGCTGTGTATCTATCTATCTATCTATCTATATATATATATGTCTATATGTACATTTTTTTTCTTAGCTTTTCAAGTGCCCACATTATGAGCTTTAACTATCGCCTGTCCTCGAGAGATGAACTACAAACTGGCAATCCTGCAAGGGAGTTTCAGATCAGAAAGGACCATGTTAGAACAGTTTTAACACCTTAAGCAAACATAGAACCTACACAAGAGTCCAACCCCACAAACATAGTCCCCATAAAGGGAGCAAAGAGATCCAGGGCATTACAACCATCCTGCACTTCACCCCTCCAAAGGCAGCAGGAAAGGCACAAGGCACACTTCAATCACTAGGACTGAAGTACCACATTAGGCATAAAATGCAGTATTTTGCAGACAAGATCTGGAAACTGACACTCACCATCTTTAGCCACCCAAAAGAATTAAGAACCAAGGCTGGAGGTTCAGCTTTTGGAAGACTTAATCCACACGTTTCACTGACACATTGTTATTATCAAAGCCTGAAACGCTCTTCACGTGTTATTTGTGTTAAATAAAACACGATGGTAAACACTTCATCCTTTTCATATATTCTGTTTCTGTCAGCTCAACCATTATTGTCTTGTTCTTGTCAGGTTGCAACAAATAGCTACTAAAAAGCTATCTGCAACTTAATTAAAATACACATTATTAATGTCATGTTTATATGGAAAGTCTCTGGCAAAATAAGTAGCCTCTAGCTTTTGAAGCAATCACAATTAAGTCTGTCAATACGTACCAGAAAAAGAAAACGTAAGTGAAGCAATTTGACCTGCTTCAACCACCTTCACAGAAAATGGCATTTTGCAGAATATTTGACCTGCAAAACTACCCCTGCAATAACTACCTGAAACAGTCACTTGTGCAACAATGTATAATTGAATGCCACAGACCATTTGAAGCTAATTTGTTTAAATGCATTTAGGGCAATTCTCAACTTTTTAGCAGAATAATCTTTGCACAAAACCACATACCAAAAAATCTGTATCTTATTGACACGCAACATTTGAAGTCAACATCAGAAGCAGACAACTGAGTCCAGCCTCACTAAATCATCACACTAGCAGGAAGCTTCCAATAAAGATCATCGGAACCATGCACATAAAAACATCATTAAAAATGACACACAGAGTTTTATATTCAGCAAAATGACTTCTGATTCAATTAGGTGTTTTCAGACTGCAGCCTTGCTCCCCCAGCGCTACCTGATGCACACCTGTAAACTGCAGGTCTCAGCTCTCCAAATTTAGATATCACCAGATGAGGAACGACGACACACGAGGTGCCTTCTGCAACAACAGACACACAGATCTTTGACAAACTGTGAACACAAGAAGGGGTGAGAAGACTCGGAAAGTCACAGTCTCTCCAGAGGTTTGGCACTACAGAAGCACACAAGAATTGAGATATTCTCATTTATGAATGCTCAGGAATGAACAAAACCATAAAACTCTACCTTAAGAAGCACAAAATACATGTTTCACCTTAATGTTGTCGTCAGTAACAAGCTTCTGCAGCTACTAAATGAGATTCTAGACCAAGTAGATACCAAAAAAAAAAAAAAATCCTTCCAATTTCAGTCACAGTCACAGCTTCGTCTCAGGACTACCCACCTGAGCACAGTCCTATCTTGCACTCCACGGCTGCTAGAATTGCTTATGACTGTTCAGAAGCATGAAAATTGTGGTACCTTGTGCAGAGCGCAAAAGCTTTTTGAGAGAGACATTTATAACACAAAACATAATAATCAAATGAAACACAGTAATATAATAAAAGTTCAAACTCAATTTGATGACATGATTCTGTGCTCAACTCTATTTGTAAATGTGGGTTAGGATTAAGTAATTAGAAACATGCAGATATCCCAGGATAAAACTAATGGAGACCTCCAGTAAGACAGAATAAGTCCTGTATTTACACACAGTGGTTAATATTTTTCATTATTCTTCAAAACACTACAACATGAACAAGACTGCAAGTCAGTTTATAATGAAAGATTAAATGATCACTGACAAAAAAGGAAACCTGAGTGACATTTGAGACATTATTTTCTGTATTAACCCTTCATTTAATAGGGCCAAGGTGTGTTTTATTGGGTAGGACAAGGTTTGTCAAGTAGGACACCACAGAGTGACTGGTAAGCAGATCACCAGCAACTGCAACAAGTCTTCTCAATTAATATTTGGATTTAGGTAGCTGGATAATCCACCAGCAACTTTTAAACTTCCAGGTTCAAAAGGAATTCAATGATAAGTTTTCAGGGATCTGTGAATAAGCTCCCACATTTCTTTCATCTCAGTCTGGTTTAGGTTCCGGACTCCTCTAAACTGGGTGTGCTAACTCTCCGAAGGCTCTGCAATTGGAACGCATTGCTGTGCTCTGGAAGCATCCTCGGCCCTTTGCCCAGGACCTAACTCAGCAGGGCAAGGTGATTTTCACACTCCCTTCGCCTCGGTGCTTACTCAGAAAGGACAGAGGTATCAGTGGAGTTGACGTCCTAGGCCACGTACCATATAAATGACACCATTCATAATTCAGCATAAGCCAGGCTAAATTCAGATTATTTTTCTATTCAATCAGCTGATGCAATTGACCTTTAGATTAAATTCGCTGGGATTGATTTACCATTAATATTAAATGACAGAAAAAACCTACCTCGGAACTCCACACCTTTCCTTGGACTCATGATTATTTTTGTGCTCCAATTACTTAGGTTGTCTGCCTATAAAGATACTCAAACTAGCAGCATGACCAGTCGACCAATTTCAAAACGGACTGAATTTGAATTACTCCAAGCATAACAACATTGATACACAGGCAAATATCTCATTCATTTCTCATCATTAGTTCAAATAATTTCCTGCCGGTTTTATCTGCCAATTATTGAATGTGTTTCCAAACCCAAAGAAGGCTCCTTTTCTTGTTACCAGAGGTAAATAAGTAGATCCGTGAGCAGTAAGACTAATAAAGTCTGGTTTCCAAGTCTCTCCTCCGTATGAAGTTTCGGATTTTCAATAAAAAAGAATGCTAATTAGCTTTGGGGTTAATAAGTGAGAATATTAATAAGGCCTTTCTCCTCCACCCAGAAACCTCTATTCTGAACTTCCCACTTTGATACCTCTAAGCCTCTGTCAAATACATAAAATCGGCCAAAGAGGCACAGATAGACAACATGACTGAAAAGTCCTATTTTGAGGAAAGGCAGCACTAAAAACCAAACATTACCATAACATTGGAACCAAAACCCACTTAGACACGTTATCCCGCAAAAGTCTACAGAGCTGCACATGAGCACGTGGAGAAAAGAGGTTAACACCCAAGCGCTCAGCTGCACAGGAGCAGAAGGAACTGCCGCCAGGGCAAGCGCTGCCACGGGGGCCGGGAAGGGCTCGGGTGCCCGGGCCCGCGCAGGGGGAAGGAGGGCATCGAAGCAGCAGCTGTGCCTGGTCCAAAGCGCTGCCAGCGGCCCTGGCCGAGCCCCCACGCTCATGCCCAGCGCCACCTTCCCCAGGGCCCCGCACCCCGACAGCGGCTCCAGGGGACACCGCAGCCTGAAACCCCAGACTCTGCGAAACAACAACAGAAATTTCCACCATCGGGAGCGTGAACTTTCAATGAACGCAGCATGCAAAGCACATGCAGAAATACTCCCTATCCGTACACCCTGGCTTCCTTGGTCTGAGCCGTGCTACAGAGGTTAAGGGTGAGGCCTCCCAAACCTACGAGGCGTCTATCCTGGCCATTTTATCGACAAGAAACATGAATCGAAGAACAGCTCTGTTTGTTCAATTTGACAGAAAGTTTGCCCATAGGCAAGAAAAGAAAGAAGAATATATCTCATCTGACATCTGAATCGGTGGCCTTCAACTGACACCCTAATCTCCTAAAAAAAGGATGGAATGCTGAATAGTTATTTTAACAATATTCTTGGCTCAGTACCAATATATTAGCTCCAAAATGGTATTTTAAGCACTATTTATGGTGTCTTTTAAAGGAATGGGCTGCACCCTATTACTTGGATACAAAGGAGAGCTTTTCTTTACATCTCCCATACTGGTAATAATCCCACTACACAGAACTGTTCAAAAAAACCCTGGAAGCTAAATAGCTCTGTTTGAATTATCAATGTGTTTAGGTTTTGGTTAACCAAATGAATTTCATAAAAAACTTAAACCAATTGATTTTCTCCCTCCAGAAATCGGTCAAAAAATACATTTTTATGGCAGACCTTAGGCACTGAATCAGGATTAGAGAATCACACAAGCATCAAAACGCTCTCAGTACTACAAGCTATTTTCTTCTCTGCTTCGCATTCCTAGACAGTTATTACTTTTGACAAAGAATTACAGAGAAATATTCCTCTAGGTATTTGAAAGTAAGGACCTATCCATTATTAATAGATTTTTTTTTTTTACCTTGGTAAGACTGTTGTGCCAGAAAGTACCATTTAGATGGGGAGCTTGGGGGAGAAGGGCTGGGCAGACTGCTGGAGTTTATGCATCTTGCATCAGAGGTTTGAAAGAGCAGCTAGCTTTATTTTTTTTTTATTCATTATTCATTTCAAGTTTTGTACTAGCTGTTGTTGAACTTCACATATTTTCATCATACAACTAATCTACATGCCTTGCTCTGTTGTAGGCAGGTAGGTTTGTGCTTTCCCAGTGAAACACACGTGCACATACCCGCTCTTACCTTCTTATTCTGCAGCACACTACAGTTCAGAGGGGAATTGACATTGTATAATTACATGCCAAGTTATTTTTTAATTATTTTGATCCTGTTTTAATTTCTAATTTGTCTAGAAACAATAAGAGCTTGAGGATACACATTTCAAGTATTTGGCAAATTACATTTTTTCCTTACTCCTCTTCTTACTGAAGGTTAGTGGAGAAAGATGAAACGACTGTTAGATTATCCAAATACCTGCTTTCCCCAAATGGCATTAAATGCAGTTGACTCACTTAGAGTATACTACAGTGATTTTGATGGAGGAGGCACAAGCCAGAACTAAGTAATCCAAAAAAAGTATCGGGTTCTTTTACAGGAATAAATTGTAGCTTGATGCATAATACCTCAAGATTTGACGGTAAATTTTCTTCACAATAACTGTAGCTATTGCATCATTTATATGTCTGATACTGAAAAATGGAACCAACTGCACTCGGGATTAATGTACTAGCTCATTCTAAATATGTCAATGGAGCCACTCTTTCAAAGTTAGTTAATAGTAACTTTGTTAACTAAAATACTCTCTGCTCTACTGAATTCACAGTATTGTTTTCCAGGTGTTGCTGGTAAGCAATTTAGGAAAACTGCTTTACTTCCAGTGGGGATTATCAAATATAAAAAAATAAAAATAAAAACCTTTATATTCAAGGGCTTCTTGTTCTAAGAAATTTCTAAAGAAATTTTATGTTTGAAAAAACAACATCATATCCTCTTCCTTTTAAAAATAGAATTTGGATATGCTTTGCACTTGCACTTCATTTCTGCACTATGATCTTTACCTCTGTTCAGCTACTCAGCTCAGGAGCACAGTATCCCATAGCAAAACAGTTTATGCAAAGAAACGAAAAATAATTCCTTAGGATTTTGACAATAAGATGTAGATGCAAAACACAACCAGATATCTCACCCTAAAGACCCTAGGGTTCTCCCTCTCTTCTACTGTCACTTCATGACAGACAGAATCTGAACATCACAAATAAGGGAAATCCTCAGTATTTTAAAATGTAATTTACAGGTATATAGATTTATGTGGCAATACTGTAAAAAATGCAAACCCCATTTTGACC
Organism: Tinamus guttatus; assembly: GCF_000705375.1. Next base: position 343,261 of record NW_010578845.1, on the reverse strand, counting down.
TTGAAATGTATTTAGATTCATCATATGACATTTGCTAAAGAATGAAACAGCTGCTTCATCGAGTAGGTTTTTCAAATTACATTAAAGCGCAGGTGCATTTAATGCATAGAGCAACGCTCGTGACCAAGCAGCACTCTAGTTAATAAAGAGAGAGAGCACAAAACAACTAATTCTAACAAAGGAAACCCTGAGTTCTCCTAACTTGCTTCTGGAAGGTGGAAGGAGCAGAGAAAATTGGTATAGGTATGTATAGCCCAAGGGTAAAGAAAAACCCAAGTTTTTAGACTGAGATTATACTTTTCATTACACTAATTGGTACATTTAGAAAAAAAGGGGGGTCAATTTCTGTCACACAAGTGATTTTTTTCAGATCTGAAACAAAAATTTTAGACTGAGATTATACTTTTCATTAGACTAATTGGTAGATTTAGAAAAAAGAAGGGGGAACAATTTCTGTCACATAAGTGATTTTTTTTCAGACCTGAAACAAAAGCAGGAATTTAACTGGATATTCGATAGACTAGAAGGGGGAAGAGGGAACCCAAGAGCCTGGGTACGGGGAAGGGCAGAGGGGGCCGCCTGGCAGGGGAAGGAGCCCGATGCCGTTTCCACCTGTGCAACCCGCAGGATGAGCGGGGAGAGCAGGGCTGGGTTATTGTAACAGCATCTCCAGCAAGTCCGGGGGCTTAGTAGCCAAGATACAAATTTTGAGTTTCCAGGTGTATCTTTCAAAATTATTTTGTAGGTCATTCTCTAATTAAGTCAGAGCAGTTGTTTCCAACTTGATTTTGCTTTGAAGTTTGCTGCTTCTGTTTCAGACCTGAAGAACAGCTCCTGTGCCTGAAAGCTTATCTCCCTTTTCCCCACTACACTTAGTCTAATTAAAGATGTTACCTACCTGTAAATCTTTTCTTCTGTTAATTAGTAACTTGCTGGATTTGCTGGTGGCAAGTGCACAGGTGGATCACTCTACTGCTATCAAACTAAAAGGGAATTAAACTAAGCATACTGACAAGTTATTTCCTCATTAAAAATTGCAGTAACACCTCTTCCTTTCCAAGATGACACACCTGCAAAATGCTGCCCTCCAAGCGAGCAGTGCTCCTGCTAGGGCCAGGAGAACTTCATGCTGCCATGGTCTATGAACCACAAAAAGCCTGGCTAAAATCCCCTGCAATGTTTCTCTAGTAGGCAGGTGTCAAACAAACAGGAGACAAGAAAGAAGGACTGACATTTGGAAGGAGTTAAATCAAAGCAGAATTCATTGAAGAATAATGTGTTGTTTGTGAAATGGAATCGGACATGAAATAGTAATGGTGCTGGAAGACAGGCAGAGACGCAAGGCGGCCTCGAGCAGGCTCCCGCTCAGCGCCCATCCCCACACAAGTTATACAGCAGTGCCAACCAAAGAACCCTTTGTCACTCTCCTGGGATTTCAAAACTTCCACTGAAGTATCTGTCTGCTCTCCCCTTTAAAGGCAGAGCCAGAAGACTCAAAGGGCAAACTAAGCAGTGGGACATTGTGAGCGGCGCGGGAAACAACCGCATTGTTTGCTGAAGCACTGGACGTACAGTGACGGTGACAGACCTGCACCGAACGCAAAGTGACAGAGACGGACCCTCCAGCTGAGCTCGGGTGCTCTGGCATGAATCAAAACCCTCCCCACCCGTCTGCCATAGAAAAAGAGCAACTAAACGGGCTGCACTACTGAAGAGGAATTTCATGTTTTAAATTTCCTCCAACTTCCCACAACCAGACAAAACGCATTTCTAGACCAAAGTCCATCAAAAAACTGTTTCCCTCAGCCCTTACAGAGGGTGCTGTAGGATGACTCCTGAACTCTCATCAGTCTTGCTTCATCTCAGTCCACTCAATTTTCTAAACTTTATCTAAAACACATTTATTAGACAACCTGTGCACCAGTCCATCATTTTCAGATTTTATGGATCTAATACAGCATACTTTATAGATCTAATCTTAAAAAACAAGCTTCCTGTGGCCATCCTTTTCTGGCAGTCTATTGAATAGAAGTTTTCTCAACCCTGCATTAATACACAGTACATGCATTATACATTCAACTGTTGAGTGTTCCCAAATGCAAACTCTGGATTACAATACGCTATAATTTCTTTAAAATTCAGATCCAGACAGCACGGTCTGGTTCCACCATTCCTGGGGCGTATTTATGGGTGTTCTGTAGGTTTATTTTTCATTTAACAGCACACTAAGCTTGTCAAGCACTGTAAGATATTTGTGTTGTAGACGCTATTGATTCTGGAGTACGAGCTGATAATACTGACCTAGAATAAAATAAAAAGTTGACATTATTCTGAAAAAAATAGCATTATATGATCAGGTTAAACAAAAAAGTGTACATTTTGCATTCAGGCCATTAAAAATAATAACAAAACAGAAATTATAAAAATCAAAATGCAAGATAAAGTCCTAGGAAGATGACCAAATTAAGGCAGTGCAAGTCATAAAAACATCATTCACTTTCTTCTGATCTTTGAAGCTCTCAATGACTTTCATCCCAACGGACCAGTTATTTAATATGCTATAATGCAGACCAAGTATGGTCTGCAAGAACACAAATAGCTCAGCAGAAAGACTCCTTACAGAAACCAAAACCACAGCAGGCGCGCAGGCAGGGTTAGCGAAGCCCCCCTTGCTCGGCACACAGTGGGATCCGGATCCAGCCCGGACGCAAGGGGAGCAGCTGGGAGCGCTCCTGCCTCCAGGCGAGCGGTGCCGGACGCCGGTTGCTGCTTCCAGAGGCTCCTTGTCTACAAGCAGGCACAGCAGGAACCAGATGCAAGGCTGCATATACCAAGGAAAGCCAGACCCAGACCAGGCAGTGGGTCGTGCCCTTCTGGAGAAGCAGCTGGAGGCCAGAGGGGCTACCCCACATTGCCAAAAGAGTCACTGAAGACTCAAGCAGAGACAGCTTAGTTCTACCCTGTTCTCTTTATGCAGTGACTGCTGTTCTTCAGCTCTAGTGCCTGTTCTCCCTCCCTCCACGCAGTCTAGATCTGAAGCTGTTTTCCTGCTTTCCTTGCACGCCTGCATTTCAAAAAGCCAATTTGGTCTGACCTGCATTTTAAACATTTAAGCACCAAGGTGACTAGAGCCCAGTTTGCATGTCAACTGTTCCTGTCTGCAGGAATTTAAGTTAAAAACAAGCTGTCTACGAAGACACTTCATTTGCCTGTTTTACATAGCTGACTTCCCCAGCATTTCTCCAACATATCAAGTACGAATTGACAGATTAAAAAGCCCAGCGTGTGGCAGGGCTCTCGGGCACAGCCGTCCTGCTGTTCGCTTCTGTCAGCGCTGCTCCTCCTGCCAAACCCTGTGCCTTGCTCGCGCGGTCTCTGGGGCACGTTGTTCACAGCTGTCCTCCTACTGGGACCGTCATCCCCACGAAGCCCCACTGAGGGGACACTTTTCCTCACGGCTTCCAGACACCTTTAAGCATCCTCCCCTCCTTCAAACTTCTGCTCTGCTTCACCAAGACAAACAGCTTCCAACAGCAGAGCCCTTCTGTCCAGCATCCTGTCCTGCTTCCAGATCCTCCCCCTCTAACAAGTTTAGCCATTTTTCCTTCAAGATCATCAAGTGCCCTTGATCTGCACCTCTTTTCCTAACTATGGGAAAAGGCTAGAAAAACAAAGCCACAGCCTTCAGTGCAACAGATGCAGCAATTCCTGCATGTCAGTTTACTGGCCTCAGGACTAGAACCAGCAAGCAAAATATGCCCCTCAAAATTCACTATGGAAAATTCAGGCATCTTTCCTCATTATGGGAGCTACCACCTCAGCATTTTACCAGTTTTAGCCCTTCCGTTACCATGTCCTCTCCCATCCCATCCGTGTGTCTCTCAGCCTTGCACAGAGCCCCTTAGGGAGAGGCAAACACACAACTCCCATTCCTGAGCGCAGTCTCATGGCCAACGACTCCAGACTCCTGGGAATGACCTCTCCGTCCACAGGCCGCTGGCACACACAGCTCTTTAGGGGCTGCACTAACACATATAGGGTAACGCACAGTTCTCTCTCCATGGGGTGGCTCTTTACTTGCCAGGGCAGACCATTGGCAACAGAGGGCTTTCCTCTACTTGCCCTGCAGGGACCATTTTATTTCTAAAAGATTAAGTGTCCAGGGTGCTGTTTCAGACAAGCTGGTATTTGAAGATTTCTCTCTCAAACTCCCTCCTTATTTATCTAGGGACTTTTTAAAAGTAAAGAGAAGAGGTGTTAGATTTTTGTTTCATGTATTTAACTTGTCCTATCAAAGGAAGCTCTTGTTTCAGGCTGCCTTTGCTACCACCTTTGCCTCTTCCTATTCCTGACACGACGGCATATTCTCTACCCAGGGACATGAATATCAGAAGTGATAACTGGCAAAAACCTGGCACACAGACAAAATCAATATCATTTTTAGAGATTAAAATTGAGAAGTGACTATCAAAAGAACTCTGGTATCGGGAAGTGAGAGGAAATATCTCCCTCCCATTTAAAGAAAAATATGTTTATGAACAACTTAATAGATCAAAGCTTTTCTTTCCAATAAAATCCAAGCTAAAGAACTTAATTTTCAAGTGACTCAAGTCAAATAAGCAAATGTCAAATCCCCAGTGTTCAATATACCCAGCCCGGCCAGGCATTTGCTTTATCATATTTGCTCTTGCCTAGCCAGAGCAGTATGAGCCAGCTGAAATTCTGCCTCCTAAAAAAACATTCTTTACTCAGAGTCCTTAAATTCATTTTATTGCTGATAAGAACTGTTTCACACCAATGAACTGTATAAAAACCTAACTTGGCTTTTAATATTCTTCCAGGATGAAGTGAATTGCATCAGATTCTTCCTGATTTTGCTGGTGATGAAGAATTATTTTTGTTTGCTTTGATACAGCAGTAAAGATTCTGATCCTTGATCAAGAGATTCACAGCAAAAGCCTCCGCTGGAGCTCGCTGTAACTGGCTGGGCACCCTGTGCAGAGGCCCCTGCACGGGGCGGATGGAAGCAGGAGCTCCTGGCTAGGCTTGTGCCAGCCCTGCACTGCACAGACACCCCAACTGACCCTGGGCTCTGAGCTCTCTGCAAGTTTTGACACCCCTAAAACAACACATTATTTACTAGCCTTCATGGGCACAACATATAAGCTGTGTCTTCTTAAACCGAAGAATTGCAAACTCACTCTCCACAGTAATTTGTTCTCCCAAATCATGACTTTACAAACTAATTAATCTTCTTCTGTCTTCTTACCAAAAGCTAATTATTTTTTCTTCACAGTGTTATGAATAAGGTTTAGCAGTCCTTCTGTTCCTTAAACTTCTCTGTTTAAAGAAACAGAGAGAATAAAAGTCAACTTTTTAAAGACTTCTAGAAAGTACATAAACCAGCAATTCTAAAATGAAACATTATAAAAACCTTCTCAATACCAACAACAAATAAATAGAGCTCCTTAAATTCCTCTTATCAACCCCAAAAGGCACTGCAGGGGAACACCATACGTTTCTATTTATTCTCTCCCCCCTGCATCACCATCAATGGTCTCAATTAGCACCCTCACTGATTCCACCCTCAATGTGTGGGTTTTTTTGTTTTTTTTTTTCTTTTTTTTTTTCGAGATCCAAAAGACTTATAGAATCAAAGCTGTCAACTTCACTCCAGGTCAACAGATTTCCTCCATGATTGAGCAAAGACGATCATAAACCTTGCTAACAACTATGGGTGGCATTGCTTTCTTAAACGTAAGAAAAATCCCTGCACCCAAACACACATATTTCTCTGCTCTTTCAGATCTTACAAGTTGCTCCACAGTCTCCTCCAGGCCATTCACACTAGACAAACACAGCACACAGCAAACCAAACCACCCTTGACTGAATCATGACATTTGTGTAAACACAATTGTTTGGTTATTCCGCAAAGTAGAAAACCTGTATAATTCTATATTTCCTTTATTAAGGAACAGTTCTAAGTGGGCTTTGTTATAAAAAAAAAAAAGCTCTAGATAAAAAATGTTTTAATAATTCTATAAAGTTCACTGAAAGATGTATTCTAAAACACATGAAGCTGTCATCAACTTTTACACCAGATACCCAGAAAAGGAATTACGAATAGAACTTTATTATAAAATGCACTAGCTCTCCGTGTGATTAACTTACTGAATAACCTTGCAACTCTTTCCATAGCAATCTTGGTCATGCACAGGGAACAGAATACCATGCACCTTACAATCCCTAAGTGCCACTGAACAAACTCAATTTGTGAAATGAAAGCGTCACTTTGAGTTCTAAGTCAAGGAATCCTGTTACTTGTTCTAACTATGGGAAAAAAAGCATTCCGGGGTTGATATATTCCCACCACGTACAGACAGCAACATGGCTCAGCAGCAAGGCAGATGTGCGCACATTGCAGCGAGGTCAGCTAGCACCCGAGTCACTTCAGCAATCTCAAAATCAGAAATGATCAGCACTGTTTCAATGCAACAGTTCATCACCATGTCTTTCTGCTTTTATTTCAGTTCCTCTCTCAGAGTAAAGATTCCACTTCCAGCCACTTTAAGGAGTAGTTTTAATTAAAATGAAACCTTTATATTTCAGGAATCATATTTCTTGCACCAAAGTAATGGGAAAGCTTGATTTAACCTAACACAGATATTCCAAGTCAAAATAAAAAAAAAAAAATCTATACTCACTAATCACAACTGTATATACTCACTAAAAATTATCCCATTTAAAATTTGGCATCTTGTAACTACTTGAACACAGGCCATTTTGCTCACGAGGATGAGCTCACAGGACTCTGATGCATAAGGAAGGCAACATGAGCACATGCTCAAGGCCTCACAAACTTCGGCTCTTTGGTACATGCATGTTTCTCCAGCAGTGCTCTGGTACCCCAGTTTGAAAGCAAGCAGCTCACAGATTATATTTACTGGACCATTTCATGAATGCTCAGCAGATATAATGAATCAAGACATATTTCTCAATAAACTGAACTATAATAAATTAGAGCATTTGTATAGAATTATCTCCTATCCATGTACAGAGTAACTCTATCACTGCATCTACAGCAACTGTGAATGCAACATACAGCTGCTCTGCATCATGCCCAGAGACTAACTGCATACAAGTTTCATACAAATTCAGACATGGAAAACAAATGGAAAACTGAACATAAAGAATTCAGAAGGCTGCTTCTAGGCAAGTTACCAGACTTCCATCTTTTCTGTTTAGTGTTTTGTGGAGAAAAAAAAAAAAAATGAGAAACAGCAAATTAGATTATGTTCACTCACAATTAACAGAAAGCATGGACCAACATAAGGCATTTCTCACATCCTCCTCCTATCATGACTGGTACTTATGCAGGGACAGGAGAAAGCCTGGATGAAAATGAGCCACGTTAGGTTAGGGTCTCTCTAGCTCGGAGAGCCCAACTCTGCACGACTCTACATGTAACCCCACAGGTGCTCATGAGAGCACACAGGAACAGAGTCAGAGAAAAATAACCAGCACAGCCTTAGACTGGCATAAACCCATCATGAAGCAGCACAGTAATTTATGTCTATTCTGTCTGTTTGCTCCAGCTCTCTTTACGTCTATTATTCTCACTGAAGACTATGGATAACACATCAAGTCTATTCCTTATGCCAGCAGATTCCATGAAAATTAATAAGGGAAAAGGCTAAACAATCCAGGACCCTCAAAATTACTAAGCAGCTCTGAGAATCCATCCCATGGAGATGACTGTATCAAAGCTCACAGTTTAGAAAGCTGCTCTGTGTCCATTTGTTCAAAAGGCAACAAGAATCACTAAGAACTGAATCTATTCAAAAGTCTGGACCCACTTTTCTTTCCTATTACTACCCATTATGGGATCAAGCCATAAGTATATAAATAAAACTCCTCAGGTAAAGGTTCTTCAACCTTTCATCTTGAGCAATCTTTCGTCAAGCAGAGACTTCTCAGCATGTGAACAGCAGCAGTCAGGCCCAGGGGGAGTCACCCTTTTGAAATGCAGCCCTTCACACTGAGAAATGACTCACTGGATTTGGTTTTAATCTTTAACAGTGGATTTGACAAGTTGCTGCACCTTTCAATCCCACCGATGTTAACAGGCAAAACTCTAAGGTTACAATTTAGCTCTGGCTCCAGCTCCCACCGAGATAAATTACAAGTTTTGCTGCTTCCAGGGAAGCAGCATCGGAGGCTCGGTTTTACCTCAGCCTGGATCCTGCAGGTTCAGCACCGAAGTCAGAGGAAATTGGCTTGAACTAAGATTAAGGACCTCAAGATCCAGCCTAATGTGCCCCGAATCTCTCGGAAACTAACAGGATTAGGCCTTATACATTACATTAAGCAGAAAATGAGGCTGAGAGAAAATGAAACATTTCTATTTGACTGATGTTTCAGATGTGAAGAAGAGACCTAGCTTTTCAGAATAAGTACATTACAATTCATTAAAATATGAAGACTATATATTGCTCAACTCTGTTCAACTGCATATTCATTAAAATAAAACTTATTTGCAACCCATATGTCTATCAGCTCTATCAGGCAAATAACTTCCCAGCTACTGCTATGGCCATGTGAGCTTAAACACAGGAATACATTTTATCTACTCAGGCCAGTGGAAAAGGGTCCATGAATCTCTTTATTTACAGATTGATGTGCATTGTGAGATGACATGAATAATGAATATCAGGAAGACATCTGCTGCCATCAGGTCTGAGAAATCCAAACTTTAACACAAACATGTTCAAAATGCTTTTCTGAGCTTTTCCATTTTCCCAACATGACAGCTTTGAGAAGGTTCTGCTGAGCAAATGGGTGCAGCTTCCTTTACAATTCACTATTTAATTTCCTCTGACATTTGGAAAATTTTCACTCCATTCTGTTCTTTCTCCTCTTTGTGTTATTTGTTAGGTTCACCTTTGCCTTTCTTGCCTTTCATGTCAGAAAATAGATGAAATGATTTGTCTCATCACAAAAAAAGAACTGCTCACACTGTTTTCCCTTCAGTTCTGGTTATTACTTAACTGCACCCCAGCTGGTTCTTTCTATTATGGTTTCCATCCTGGGCATTAACTTCTGTTCTGTTTAATTTATTAAATTAAGAGTTGGCAAGCTTGCAATAGCTAATGATTTAGGTGCTTCCTCAAATCAAATTGAGGGGGAATGTTTCAGAGTCCTAAGGGAGACCAAACGTGATGAATATCTTGAAAGGGAGTAGAATTTGTTAGGTAGACAAAAAGAATTGGTAGTAACTTGGAAAAAGTCCTAAAAGGCAGCATTTTTAATTTTTTAAAACCTCTTTGAGAAAGAGCAAATTACTTGATCTACCCAAAGACCCCTTCTGAAAATTACCATGCTGAGAAACAGCAAAACATCACAGTAATTTCATCACATATCACAGTATCACATGTCACTATCTGAGTTTATTTTTAACTACAGTTGGGGTAAAGTAGTTAGTAATTTTATTGGTGATACATTTAAAGTGCAATTGTCAGACTTTTAAAACGTACGATGAAGGCAGAGTGCACAGGGCCTAGTTTTACTAGGAGTAAGCTTTGAGTCCACGGGTTATGAGAAGCCTGCACTGAATCATTTGTAACAAATATTTATAACAAACAATGTATTTTGCCATTAACACAGCCACAGTCTGTGGCTTTCTTGCAGAAAAAAAAAACCTGTAATTTTAATCTGATAAAGATCTCCATGTTCATTTACTTCCTACATCCTCCCAATCATAAAATATGCAACTGTTTCTTACTATCAACTAGTCATGTAAGTTAAGTGGTATCAATTCCCTTGCTGCACCTTCGGGTAACTGATCATCTCTAGGCATTTAGACAGCAGATCCGTGGGACCCCTTAGAGCAGAAGGGGGTTCCTGTCCCCAGCTCAGCAGCCCCACGGCGCAGTGTGACCATCAGCCCAGCTGCTGCCATGGGGGATCCTGCACCAGGGCACCAGGGCCGTGCGCGGCCGCCTGCCCGAGGCGCAGGGCACAGCGGCCACGGCTGCGGAGCACCAAGCGAGCCCCTGACCGTGGCTTACACGGCCCTACAACAGCACTGACATTGCCAAGCAGAAAAAGCTTTCCCAAGCGTGGGATTAAGGGGGAGGAAGGAGCAACGAGGTGCATTTAACAAGAGCTGCTTATTTTGCTGGGCCCATTTTCACCTTGTCATGAATTTTAAGTTGTTATATTAATCAAGTAAATTGGAGCCAGTTTAGTGCAAAACAAAGTTAGCAGGGCACAGAAAAACATGTCTTTATATCCAAGCCTTAACCAAAAGGTACAGTTACATTGTGAGTGCCAGAGCACAGCTGCAGTCAGTCAAACCAAGCAGCACAGGAGGGCTCTGCTCCCCAAAATACAGCACAGTCACCTCAAGAACCAAGCACTAACCAGTCTGGGAAACGGTGAAGTCTGCCTGTGCAAAGTACTCGGGGATTGTGAACCTGATGGCACTACCATGAGAAAAAGCATAAAAAATGACATGGAGTATTCAATAGGAAGAACTAAGCAAAGAAACGAAAAAATACAGCCAACTCAAATACACTATAAGACTTCTTACCACTCTACCACTTTTATCTACCAACTGAAGGGAAGAAACTCCTCTGTTGCCTTCTCCTCATGAATTATTCCAGTTTTGGAAGCCTTTCTGACTACTCCTGCAAGCATACCTATGTTCCTTCCATACGGAACAAATTCCTCCCAGGCTGATCTGTGTTCTCTTACTCTCTTACTTAACTGCAAGAAACACGTATGTTGTGATGGTCAAATGCAACTAGCCCACGAGCAGACACGATGGCGTGGCGGTCCAGCGGGATTTATTCACTACAATTCACTCTAAGGGGGAATATAGCCATAACTCTTCTTTGTCCACCAGCCCTAGCAAAAACATTAGGAGACTATGTATTGTTCTTGCTACTGTTTGCTTTGGATTCCAAACAAATACACAGAACTGCATTGCTTTTCAGACCAGACATTTCCTTCCAAGCATATTCACTTTAAGTGAATAGCCAAATCGAACAGCAATATTTATTTGGTTTTGTGACTTGCCTGCTAGATAATGATCAAAATTTTTCATGGTAAATGTGACCAGCCAATGAGAAAAGTTAAATAAAGTTATCTCCGCTAACAAGCAAAATTGGAATAATACATTATGAAGCTGAGTCTGCTTTTCAGACCCTTCATTATAGAACACATCTAAGAGGTCATTTGATTAAAGCTGAACAGGAATAGCTATACGTCTTTGTTTAAAAAGCTCACTGATTTCAGTGCATTTAACAGTGTTACTGCTATTACGCCTGGCTCTAGAAGCCGGCTGGAACTGTTTTTAACACTGCAGAGTCTCCGAGTCGCAGCCCGCGCAAGGTGCACAGGCCTCCTCTGCAGCACGCAGGAGAGCACCACGTGGTCAAAGCTTTGGAAGGAGGAGCTTTCTCTTACCAAAGCCACTTCACCAAATACAGAGCTAAGTTAAATTTGATCCATTGCATGTTTTACTTTGAGGTGCCCAGGGACACTTGTCTGTTGGGCAGCCTCCTCAGAGCGGTGCCTGTATCCTCTCTTTGCAAGAGCTGAACAGACTGGCACTTTCCTGCTAATAGCATTAAGGCCAGCCAGGTAAGAGTCTCTATAGAACTCATATAATTAGATCTTTGGTCCAGAGACACAACTCTTCATGGGGAGATTTGAAAGAAAATGCAGAATGTTCACTGGCAACTAAGGTTGGTAATTCTGGCCTCTACTTTTCCCCTACATCATGTTTCAGATCTAGCCTTATGAATACCAACTAAGTGAGACTCATCAGAAAGTCTGAAAATCCCTTTTTTCCAGTCCAGACACATTAGTAGCTGAAATCCCATTACAATAACTGTCTAAACATCGAACTTAATTTTGTTTGTTTGTTAATCAAAATGGTCATTTGAGAAACAGCAATCATCTTGAACACTCTCTAAAGACTACAGATAAATTATCTCTAAATTTAATGAGTGCTGGGTAAGCCTACAGAACATCCTCATTACAATTTATGAAATTGGTATTTCATTTGTTGACCATTAGATTAGTATACTTTTTTAAAAAAATACAGTGATATCCAGACTTAATTGATGTATTCATTAAAACTGTATGCCCATAGGTAAAACTACACACCTATAAACTGCAATGAAAAAGCTATGTAATCTTTAGACTGTCCTGCTCTTTAAAAACATTGCATATAAAATGATTTACTGCAGTTCTGCAAGAGTGAAAATCGGTTACCAAATGAACTTTGTGGTTTCCACAACACAATTTAACTCAAATTCTTAGATACTAATGCCCTCATGATTTTGCCAATTAATAACTATTTTTAAAAAGTCAGCCATGTTTTCCACTTGACTCAACACGGAATTCTCCGCAAACTCAGGAAAAAAAACCCTGCACTTTAAAGAGGATTCCTTTTTTTGTATGTAAATATTGGATGTACACACTTTATCATATTTCTAATGACATTTACTGAAGAGCACAGACTTCAGTTGAAACACCTGTAAATCAGTGTTTTGATGCTCCCCTTGTCATTTTAGAAATAGAACACTATTTTAAGTGTGTAAAGGTGTACTGCCTTAGTCCTTAACATATTCTAATCTCATACTATTTTATTTTTAATAATCAGTAACTGAAAATTTGGCTATGTGGCAAGGGGAAGAAGGGAGAGAAAGTGTCCCCTGTAAATTCAGGTCCTTGAAATATCCTCTAATCTGCAGATATTTTGGTATATTTTGTGATGAAGGAATTTTACTGCTATTAGTGTATTACTGCTATCCTATGAAATAGGAAAGCACCACTGACTGTATTTTAACAAGCAAGAGCTAATGCACAAACAGTGGGATGAAACATTTTATTTTCTCTTCTGACAGAGAAATACCCCAAGGCCATCCATCATCCCTTGGGGTTTTCTCTGAATTGACAGTTTTTCTCCTAAGGACAGAGGATCTCTCACACATGAGATGTTTCATCCATTCCCACAGCAAGGGCTGTGAAATGATCCTTGGAAATCAACTCTGAAGCCTACAGTGCACTCTTCTTACCAATGCCACCAAGAAGAGGAAAATCCTGCTGATGTCTTGTCCTCCAGCCCCAGATATACCACACATCATTACTGATCAGCACTTGCTGTCTGCAGTGAGCACATTCATGTGCTTGGAAAGCAATGTGTCACTGGACACGTTTCTAGGCAAGAAAAGCCCACAGATTGCCTAAATCCAGCAAGACACTGAGACAGGCTGCAGAGTGAAGGTTGGCTATAGGCCAACAGCTCTAGTATCCGTATTGCATGTGTGTGTGACAACCACTACAAGAAACGCAGTAGCCCCAGTTCAGCCTAGACATGGGACACAAGGAAAAATTGCTAATGACTCAAGGCACAAGCCAATTTTGTTTGCAAAACGAGGAACTGTGGAGGGCTTGGAGACGAGGTAAGGCCAATGCTCATTCAATAACTACTAGCTATCTAGAAGGAGCATCTGGAGATATTCTACAGTAAAAGTTATCAACCCATACTTTTATGGAGATGGCTTGAAAAGGTGTAAATTCCAGTCGCATTTGTTAGCGGGACAAGCTAAGACTTTTCTAAAACTCCCAGTGATCATTCCTGCATCCCATATTGCAGCCAAACCTGCACTTTCCCCTTGGCTAGATGCTCTCTCCCCCTCTTAAGGTTAGACACTAATTCAAAACTTGTAATTTTCCCATTGACATGTGGGAACATGATGCTTTTGACAAGAAAAAAAAGTGAAAAATGATTTATGGAGATCTAGCAATGTTTGAAACTAGGCACATCTATCTCACTTAAAGGAGAGCCCAAAGGAAATTTAGTAAAGAAGAACCCTTAAGTCGATCTGACATTTGCTGTCCTGTGTGGAAAAAGCATCCTGTGTAAACATTAGACTTTATAGCTATATCAGAACCTATAATCAAAATTCATATTATTTTTTTTTAATCTAACAGGCTTTTCAACAGATAGCCCCTAAGAATTGATTCTAGAAAAGGCACCAGATGGAAAGTAGCAGTTATTGCTTATCACTAAAGCACACAGAGGGAAACTCCTCTCCACAGTGTCTGAACTTGTCTCTGCACAAACAGCACTGCAACTGCTGAAGGGTCTCATGGAACCTTATTTCCTTCTAAGCATATGAGATCTATGGCTGCTGCGCTCGTGTCTGCTTACTGGAAGCAGAGATCAATAAACAACAAAAAAATGGATGCAAAATATAAAATCACTCCCAAATCTTCAGGGTCTTGAGGTTTTATAGTATTTTACTTCAGTACATTTCACTGATGTGAAGATTTTGATTCCGGGTTCCTAGCAAGTCCTTATCATCATGAATGTTGAAAGCTTTTCAGAGACAATCAAGGGCAACACTGTCCTAATCTTTAGCAAAGGATAAGATCTTCTCTTTGAATCTGTGCCTGTTATAATTCAATTGATTGTTAACTTTTATCCAAATTCTAGTTTAGATGAGCATCATTCTCAAATGACATTCTGAGAAATGCAAGGTTAGACATATCCAATAAATTAATTCCTACTGATAAACTAATTCCTTCCAGATTTTACAAGCTCCCTTTCTCTCAGGTCTCAGCTTTATTAGTTACTGTTTTGCCTCATGATTTGACTTTTAAAGCTAAATTGTTAGCTTTATCCATTTGCATTGTGAGACACCTAAACTGATACAGACCTCACTGCATGTGTGGGGTCCACACAGCATTGGAAGAGTGGGAATGAACAAACCCAAACCTCCAAGAAGACAGAAAAGGAATAATGCAGCACCACTGCATGTAGTACCAGAAAAGGCGTTTTAAATATTTATAAATGATAAAATTAACAAAGAAGCTGAAAGACTGAAAATGTAGTTAAAGTTCTAATTCACAACTACTCTGTTGTTTGAACTGATGGCTCAATTTCTGTGGTGAGCTCTGAAATGAGTTCTGTTTCAATAACTGAAGTCTTGATCTATTATCCTACCATTGGGAATATTTAATGAATAAGATAAAAAGAAATGTAACATGAAAAAGCTTTATATATATATGTATGTGTGTGTGTGTATATATGGTATACAGTTTTGAAAAGATCATAACAGGAAGAGATTCTCCAAACTAAAGCAAGCCTTGACATCGTCTGATTTAATAAATATATAATAATGAATAGATTTAAATTAGCCTAAAGTTGATTTAAGAATGCAACACTCAGGGATAAGATATAACAAACTACCTGTGTCTATCCCACCAATTATTCCATATAGTTTTGTTCTTTCTTGAGTCTATATGTCCTAGTAATTTTTATTTCAGAAAGCAACCCATTATTTACTGAAAAACAATAAAATAAGCATAGGGAAGACAAGGTAGCAATATAAATCTCAGGCAATTTAAAAGAGGGAACTTCTGTTTGGTAGAGGAGAGAATGCAGGACTAGCAGGTCAAGGTAAACCTGCTAGGTTAGTGCAGTTAACCTTGTCTCTATCTCCCACAAGGAAAACCCAAATTTCCAACCTTGCACTGCACAGTGAAATTTACTTTATACAAAAGCAATTCCTAACTTTCCTGCGTTAACTTGTCCCCTTGCTATGCTAAAGCTTCATCAACTGCTTAACACGGGTTTTGCCATGCCAGTTAACCTGCCTAACACCTTTGGATGGATACCATGCTCCCCCTTTGGACAAGTGTCCCACGAGCACTTCCGCAGCAATTACTTCAAGGCACATGCTGCCTTGTATCAAATGGAAGATGCATTCTGTTCAGATTAGCCAGAGGCTCTTGAAGCACTTAAGAAGGGTGTCAGAATTTATAATTGTGTGCCTTACAAGAAAGGAGTCAAACACTACCCTACAGACTATGCCCCTCTTGCCAAGGTAATGAGCTTCATTCTGCTCTTTCTTAACGCTGATTTTATGAACATTACCTTAAGCACAATCACTTCAAGTCTCTGCTGCTCTGAGAGGACAGGGAATCAAGTACAAAGGTTTCTGGTGAGCAGTGATGAGCAAATGGATTTCTTTAAGCTCTTTCCTGCCCATACCGATATGACAATGATACTCTATTTTAAAAATCTATGGAAAAAAAGGCTATGTTGTATTTCTCATACAAGGATGATTGCATGGGAAGCATAGTTTATGTTACATGCCAATATTTTCAAATAATCCTTACAAAAGCTCCGATGCACGGACAGGGGGTTTAGCGGGCACTCCTGCCATAGGCCCCTCCACCACCCAGCACGTGCGGCCTGCTAGTTCAGCTCCAGCCTAAGGGTTACTTTCCAGACACAGCTTATTTTTATGCCCGGCTTTCATTTCTTTGACCTCGTTGGCAACTGGACATGAAACGAATCCTGCCTTCAGCTCTTCGCGTGCTGCTAGGAGCTCCCACTCACCAGCTCGCTCCTGTTCAGCATGAAGCTCTGCAGTGCTCTCACCACCCCACAGTGTCCCAGCCCCAGCACCCTTCCCTGGGCAAGGTCAGGGGAACCAAGAAGTCAAGCACGGAAGACACGATAACTCCCTTAATGGAGGGCCTGAGAGAAAGAAGGGGTGACAACAGTAACGAGCCAGGCAGAAGGGCAGGTCCCTGCCCCTGAGGCAGCGCCTCCATCTTGGGGTGGGGCAGGAGGCAGGCGAGCTCCGCCGGCCTGGGCTGCCTGTGAACCTGCCCGCGCTCAGGGAGACCGAGGAAACTGGAATTTTGTCAGCCTGACAAAACGATTCAGGCTGTTACGGAAAAAAATATTTGGGAGATGGATATCTGTTTGGTGCTTCCTCTCCCGGAGTCTCGGATGGGGACAGGCAGAGGAACCTGTTGGTGACTATGAGCCGCACTGCTCCCCTCACACTGCCGCCGCTCCACAGGAAAATACCCACTGAAAATGTCCGTTCAAACAATCAGCTCCGTATTGGATTAGCACATCATCTTTTCATAAACCAGAAAACCCAGGATGGAAAGAAGATTTGCAAACACGGGAAGCTTTCTGCTTAGAATTAAGACACCTCTGCTCCATTTCTCTAATAGCGGCAGGAACATTCCAACTCATTTTTCCACTATAGAACTGGCCACCTTTAAGTCATGCAAGTGGCATGTTAAGTCTGAGTTAGGGAAATGCAGATATACATACATGATGTTAGCAGCCATGCTCTCTCCTTGCAGCGAGGCCAGCACGAGGATGCTCAGCAGATCCACCAACCACTCACACATCCCCTGCGGCCCCGTGTCTGAACACGGGCACTGCCGGTACCGAGGAATTACTAGCTACTACAAAACATGAAGAAAGCCTATCGATGAGCAGGGTTATAAGTGCTGCTAACCCTCCCCAAGTTGCTCTCTAAGCCTCTAGGAACAAAGAAGTTGGAGCAAAGAACGGAAAAATAATTTTGATTAGTAATATTTAATATTTTATCTTACCCACGTGCCTCCTCTTCACCTTGCTTTTCTGCTAAAGCAGCCAGGACAAAAATGACTTTCCGTGTTATTTAGGAAGACAGTGTTCTGTTGCATTATATCTGCTCTTTAGACCCACATGCCCTGGAAGAAGCCGAAACAGATAAATCTCTGTCAGGACAACATACCTGAGGTTGCTGGGACAAAGCTGATCTTTGCCTCATGGGTTAATGGCATTAATAATTGCCATTTTGATAAGTCTAAATGTAAGAAGCCTGCTCAAACAAAAGAGTCAACCCTTCAAAAATGACTATCCATGATAAATTTTCAGGAGCAATGAAAATTGTCACTCTGCCAGCTTGATAAATTGTAGCCCCAACTGGCAGAGCCATTTGCCTTGCAGTAAGCACAAAATGACAGATCTTTGCTGAATACAAACTATATGCTTGCACCTTTCACAGCTGGTTTAGCTTGTAAACGCAGCAAAAATAAATAAAATAAAAACTGAAGGTTATGCACAAAAATGATTTCACAACAGCTTTTCAGTTTCTTTCAGCCTGGAAAGAAGTCTTGAAAGAAACCCCTTGGCTATAGGATCATGCTCTAAAAATACATCTACACTATGATGGTTTCTTCACTTAATAACTCAACAACCCATGTGCAATCATTTTGGGGATGGGAAGTCACACTAAGTATCACCTTATTTACTGGAACACACACATGCACCCCTTACATGGGGGAATATAAATCCATGTATTGAACTGCATAGCAAGACAACTTCAGCACCCAGTCTGAGCCCATTGTCTAGCTACTGATCTATGTTCCCATGACTCATTCTAGCCACCCAAATTCCAGAACATCTTTAACATACTTTAGAAAAAGAAACTGCTTTGTCAGATTTTAATTTTTATCCATAAGCAGAATTCCTCCCCCCTGCCCTCCCATTGCCCGAAGCTTCTTGTCTACAATAGAAGCATATGCAAGCATCATGAAGCTGCCATCTAGTTACTTTAGGTTGCTAAAAATGAACCCTTTATCCCTTCAAAGGAGCGGTCAGTCTCAGACCTAGAAAAAACTAAGATATCAAACAAGCAGTAATGTGAAGATGCAATACAGATAAGCCACTTGAGGGCGTATTTAAAAATTCCTAGCTCTGCTGAGCCATGCAAGACTAATGCCTGGCTAGTGCATTGTTTGAGGAGAAAGAATTTTGCTAACTCCTGGCAAGTTTTAGAACAATCCATCTGTAATAGACATGGCAATGAAAAGGGGATAAGTTTAAAGCTTTTTTTAACCTGTCTTGCCCAGGAGATCAGAGCTTGTAATCTACCTCTAACCAGCTTAGGAAATACAGCTTCAAAGAGCAGGGGTCTTCTGGTGTATTTTGACACATTCGCTTCAAAGAAAGTTCTTGTTTTTGTACTCCCACCTCAGGCTGTCTCAAAAGCTCCTTCCCGGTTGCACTGTGAGTGCCTAGGCCTTTGCATCTTGTAAGCAAAAGTTACAACAGAGCATACTAAACTGAAAATTTCAGGTGTATGAACCACCACTATTCTTTAATACCTTGATATCTGGCTCCTTAAACCAGAACCTTCAATGATGCTCTTTTACTATCTTTCTTGCATGGATCCCTCCTCTCCCTACATTGTCTCTCCACAAGAAGCCAAGGCTCTTCTGCTGGGCTCTTGGATCTCCTTATAATCCTATATTTAGATTACCAGACAGTATCACTCAACACCACTGCTTTAAAGCACATCATAAACATCACATGCAAACACATGTCCACACAGAATACAAAAAGACAGACAAAAAAAGGAGGCAAGTACCAGTATAGTGGTATGACCAGTGCCACAAAGAGGTGCTGGTCACAACACTGGTGACCCACTGGCAACATTTCCAAGATTTGTGCCCACAAACATGTGAACTTTGCCTGAGGACTAGTTGGAAGAAAAGAAATAGATGTATTGATTGCTGAAGCACTACTTCAGCCTTTGATAATATTTCAAGGGGAGAGCAGGAAGTGACATTTTCCAACCTTGATACTAAGGCTAGTGAGAGCGCAGGTGGCATTAGAGGAGCGTAGTCACCGTTTTGACAAAGTGCAGAAAGTGCATAAAAAATGAAGCCTTCAGCAATTTAGTGGCAAGGATTGGGTGAAGGTATCAAGCATAAGGAAACACATTTCTTTCTGCCAGGGGCATATTTAGGTACTGTTCTAAAGTTACCATGGGGGAAAAAAAAAAAAAATCACCCCAGAGACTACACTGTCTCATGAGTGACCCCAGAAGAACTGTCTACACGCGCATCGATCCACAGCATGAGCTACCTTTCCTGGAACTTCCCTTTGACAGCATATTAATGAGCTTAATTATTTAACCATTAGTTTGCTGTTAGTTTTGCATTAAGCCAGTCAAATAAACATTGCACAAGCATCTGTTGCAGCCTGCAGCAGAACCCAAACCCATACAAGGCATTTCATTTATCATGTGGCCAGCCATCTCCCAAAAAGTACAACCGTTCTGCAGTTTGGCTGACTGCTGTCATGGGTTTTAAGCAAATGCATTATACACTCAGTAACCTGCTTCCTTGTATTATAAAATGCTCTGGTGGGGACCTATTTTGCCTTCATCATAAGCATGATTTTATTTACTGTATGAATAGGGATGCATGTGAATTGGGAGAAGACTAGAAAATTGCCTTTGAGAATCATACTCAGCCCATGAATGCATACCAGGTTTACAGGTTCTCAGTAGGACACATTTCCTTACAACACAGTATTCACCAACTCACATGAAACATAATTTTCTCTAAGAAAAACACACACATTTATCCTAAGCTGTCTCTCCTAATTATGCAAACAATGCTCAAGTCCAAAGGGAAGGGGGTTTACTGAGGCAGGATGTAACATTAAGTTATGTTCACAAATTAGTATAGTTCTCAATATCTGAGACTAACCAAATTCAATACATAAGGGAAAATACTTTGGTTCATGAGGACATGACTGATTTTCACCTTCCAGAGAACATACAGCGATCATGCTTTTGATCCTTTCACACTCATGGTCAATTAAAGATTAAGCTCAAGGATAAAGTGTCACAAGGAAAAACATTATTTGAAGAATATTCCACATAATATGCAATGTGGAAAACAAGTCCAAGGTGACACAGCAGTTAGTGGTGCAGGTGTGAATATTGTAGAGCTGCAAAGGTGGGGATGTTTGCAGCACAGCAGAAGCAAGAACTGTTTCAGATGTGTAGCAACAATCTTGAGAGTAGCTTGACCTAAGATTGTAGGAGTATCACCCAAACAGTTGCTGCAGAGGGAAAGCTAATGGTTCCAGCACAGTCATTGATCAGGGTATTATATGAAACACTGAACAATTCTGGTCATTCATCTTAGCAAAAATGGAAAAAATGATGTTACAGTTACAGAAGAGCTACAAGGGTGAGTAATAGGAATGAAAGTGCTGGTCACAGAATGCTTAGAAACCTTGGCTCTATCAGGAGAGCCTGCTCTCCTGAAAACTTACCTACACTCCATGTAAAACAAAGTGGAGTTAGCCCTGCTCTCACAAAGCACTTTCCTGAAGACCAAAAACAAGTATTTCAGCTAAGGGACAATTTTTGCACACAAGCAAATGGGTTTACCAGTCTATGAATAGGATTTACATAGGAAGAGAGAAGGCAATTTTACTCCCACAGTCAAGAGCTCCAAAGGAGGGCTGCGCAAAGCAGAGATGCCCAATTGATGTTAGAAGGCAAAATATGATAGTGCTGCCTGAAATAGGAGACCATGACTTGACATGGGAAGCCCTCTCACTTCCTTACACTTACAGTACTCCCGATAAAAGCAAAAAGAACATACACTCGAGAAGACACACACACAAAAACAATCAAGAAAAACAGGAAAGCACCTAGATTGTTGCAAAACCAAGAGCAGCAAGCAGAAGCCTAGGTTATCCATGCTGGTAGAACAAGACGCTGCTTTGCTTTTTTCACCACAGTGGGGATCAGAAGGTTCCTTCTCTCATTTTATAAAATGCATTTTACTCTTTCTGGTCTAAGATTTTTCTCATTTTTTCTTGCATATTAAGACAGAAATATTTAATATGAGAAAGTCAGACAACTGTAATGTTATGTGGAAATGTGTTCATCAATGGAAGTGAGTTTAACCAGCAGTGAAAGGTAACACTAAAAGCAAGCCAACGATCTGACAATCTCCCTTAGCAAAGCTTTTTTTCTTTCTTTCTTTCCTCTCCAGTATTTAGCAGCTCAACGCTGATCATTAAAGTACTTGGCTGCAAGGATGGAGTGGATAGATCCTGCATGTGCAAGTACCTCCATGTGCACCGTGGCTTCCTGAACGGGATACTTTACTAGCTGGAATGGTTGCAAAGGTTCAGCACAGCAAAGTGGTTAGCTGGCTTCCCACAGAATAAAAGACTACATTCACCCAATCAATGATGTTTTTTACATCTTGATCTAGCAGAAATCTAACGGCAATTCTATTTTGACCACAAAAAACACAAAGCTAATGAAGACCGTGTTTTTCTTTCCAATCATTCACTAGTTAAATATCCTGCATAAAGGACATAAGAACTTCCCTGTGATAGCCTGATCCAGGCTATGCTGTTACATTTACCAAAAAGTTTTCTTCAGTGCCAGGACTCATCTTCAAGTTGGATAACTTGACCCAGCAAAACACTTACTTTAAATCACAGGTTTTTTTTTTTTTTTTTGGATAACATATGAAGAATATATAATTGAAATGAGAATACAGATGTTCTACAAAAGAATATACACAGCACTAGTCATATTTAACAACCTGTAATAATGTTTCCATGGCAGTCAGGGGAAATAGTGGTGTCATGGTATCTGATAACTCTCCTACCCTTTCATATACTTTTGAAAGACCAGAAAAACAAGCACATACACACAAGAAACCAGTATCCAAACTTTCGCAACATGCTACTATAAATGGTGATATTTTGATTAGTGTCTCTTTCACCCATAAGTGTTCTCAAGGATTTTCTGTGTACATAGACCAAATCATGCAGATAGTATGCATGCACTGAAGAAAAATAAATACAAGAATAAATTGAAAAGATCATAATGGACTCTGGTTTTATATCTATTTTACTGTCCTCTCCTCTTTTCTCATTTATCATTTCTCTGATTTCTCCATAATTTGGAAGCATTAAAAGAAATTTTATTACTGACTACAAACACATAAATGTTAAATAGCCAAGGGCCAAAAATACATGCTTATGGAACCTCATTAATCATATACCTCTCCTGATACCCCTGTCGAACAATTAGAAAGCATTTGCCATCACCAATTTGTGTAATTCTACTATCCTAATCAAAATGCTTTACAGCATCAAGTAAAACAGCTTAAATGGTTCTACATACACATCTACACTATTACTTAGACAGGAAATTTAGTATCATAAAAAAAGCCTTCTATACGCCCCAAATGCTAAGTATTGCTTATGTTGTCACTCTTGAGTACTTAATCAAGCCTAAGTTATTCCACTGTTTTAATGTAATGGGACCCGCATTTCCACCAAGTACCAGGCTAAGTTAAATCTTCTTAAAATATCGTCACAGCATTTTTTTTTTTCCATATTTGCAGCCTCTAGATTCTGTTACCTTACTAATAGCTAGTATTTTCTCAGCCAGATACTTCATATTAAGGAGAAAACTAATTTGGGCTCTTGGTAGAACATTCACTCTGGTCAATGTTCCAATGTTTTTGTGGGACACGGAAACCACTTTCTGCAAGTGGAAATCTGTGTTTACTAAAAGTGTCTCTATAAGAATAACTTGGTTAACTTTTACAAAGAACTTAAAACTGCAGCACTAAAGAAGCCAGGAGATTTTACAGGAGAATATTCAGAACAGTCTGCTTTGTTATCTAATATTTGATCAATGGCCTGGGAAAGAAAACTATGAAGATTCTTATTACCTTCAGAGGACAACTGAGGAAGAAGGATAAAAACAACACATTACTGCAGATAATGATCTTTTATTAGTGATCACCCACTGCAGACCAGGATATGTGATTCAAAATCACAACTGCAGATGGGGATTTAAACAGAGTTTAAATTTTAAATAAGATTGAGAAAGGTGACTCACACAAACACAATTGCTCTTCATCAAATGGCCCACCCTCTCACTGTATGTAGTCAATCCACAGCAGATTAGGAAGCTTAATGAAAAAAGGTATCTGGTATTGTAAAACTCAAGAGTCACTTATTCTTAAGAATATTGACTTCAACAGTAGAACTGAGCTATGTTGATTCTCATGATAAAATGTATTTATTTTAGATTATTCAGAAATACTGTCTTAGAGAGTACTTTATGCACGCTAAATAAAACAGCTTAACAAAGAATAGACATACATAGGTTTTCTTTTTGTTGTTAAAGAGTTAGCTAATAGAGATCTAGTGTTTCACAAAGCACTAACCAAGTTCCAAAATTCATAGCTTGATAGGATTTAACACAACTTAAGCTGTACTTTTCAGTCTTTTCAATATATTAGGAATTCATTTTACATAAGGGGTTACCGTGACTGAAATTTCAGCAAGATTTTTTCAATTACCTTGTAAGATAATATAGTCTTTTTATTTGCAAATCAAATTTCATTAGGAAAAATAGTTTCATAAGGAAATTTATTAATCCTATACTAGTAACGAATGGACCTCCAAGAGAAAAACACTTCAAATGGAGTCAAAGAAAACAAACCTACCTTAACCTTTTAAACTAAATCTCAGGTTGAGAGAGTAACTCTGATCTCGGGCTAAAACGGGGTACCTAACCCACAGTCGAGCAATTCTCAAAATGTCAAACTATAATGATTCACACAATCAAAATCCACATATATTGATGTTTTCATGTTTCACTCATCTTCACTATTACATATATATTCCTATGCCTACCTATGTAGGATCTTGGAGTTACAGCAATAGATGGCCTTGCTAGTATCTGGATCTTATAAAGTTCATAAGCAAACCACAGTTAACAAGTCTTCAACAAGACATTTGTGAGCCCTTGCCATTCTTCACTTTGCTCACTTGCTAACCAGGCCTCTTCAACACCCCTTGCTTTTGCCTGTGTAATTGTGTAAGAGATCTTTCAGGAAAAACCCTACTACTACTTCTACTACTAACAGTACTCCAACTAGCCTAATTTCTGCTTATTACATTAGAATTATATAAACATTTTTTTTTCTCATTAGTCATTACAATTATTTCTGTGGATTTTATCTGGGACTATCATGTGAATGATGGCCATCCACTGGCTTATCCTGCTGTGGTTATACAGTGAGCAGGTAGCTCCTCCTGGAAAACATGGATGAAATTCAGTAACACATCAGTCGTAACAACACAGCAGTAGCATTTTGGGTATCTTATTATGGTTTGTGTTTTACTAAAAACTCAACTTCTGTGAAATCTATTCTATGATTCTGTCAATTCTTGTACTGTTGAAAGAGTTCATCACAAAGCCATAGACACACAAACATACACAGAATATTCACAGACTGAATGATCAATCAGGGACAGCTTTCTTGTGCATTTTCTGGTTTGGCTTTTAAATGTCATTGTTCAAAACTCTGAATCACGATAATCATGGAGATGGAAACACGTTTCCTTCATGACTTTTTCTTCCCTGTTAGGAGGAGCGGCAGCCAAACCTCCTCTTGGAGCCAGTGCTCATACATGCCGGACCACCAGCAAGGAATTAACCGCTCACCTTTACGGAGAGAGCCCTGAAGCTGCAGTTCTGGAAATCAAAACACTTCAGGAAGAAAATAAGCTCTGTGGAAGCTGCCAGAGGAGAATGTCCTCAGCAGCCAGGAGGCTGAGCTCTTCCTGCATCTCTCCAGGTCGCAGCCCTGCATTTGTCCATCCCAAGCGAGGCGTCAGCTCTCACCGCCCTCAGCACGGCCTGTCCTGCTGCCCTGCTTCCTCCCTGCCCATCTGAGGGCTTCCCCAGCAGCAGGACTCAGACCTGCACTTCTAGTCTTGGACACTGGGAAATGGAGAAGATGGTTTTCACTTCAAAAACAAACCTAAACACTTAGGTAAGAAACCTTACTGGTTTCTTTCATTTTGAAGCTGAACAGGTTGTGGAAACAGAGCCACCTGCCGCCTTTGTACCTTTGTGCTGCTGAAAGGGAGGCTGCTGGCCATCAAACAAGGGCACGAGGGCCCACAGGGTAGGCAGAGAAACATGCATCTGTTTTTAAAGTCCATAGTTAAAGATGGCAGCAGATCTACTGCCACAACGGGCAAGACTTGGGAACAAAGGAGCAACAAGTGCTACAGCTTTTCACCGCTCCCTTCATCCTTAGCACCTGTAGCCCAGGGTCTGCAGCTTCCTAGGAGAGCAAAGAGGCTCTCAGAGGTCAAGGCAATTAATTTATTAGTATAATATTAATACAATTTTTAAAAATACGAATCAGTGGTGAGGGAGGACCATGAACTATTTGCTATTACCTGATTAGTTTAGAAAATTAACACAAAATTTAGTATACTCCATACACAAGCCATGCATTTGCTGAAACTCAGCATCAGGTGAGTGACTTTCAGTAATAAGATAACTGATCTGCAGCTGTCTCCAAGAAATAAATGCTTGCTGATACAGCTAGAGAGAACTTGCAAAAGACCTCATCTCCTTACACATGAAAATGCACAGAAAATAGATCGGATGGGGCAATGACAAAAAACACAACTCAAGCAGATGGCCCCTATGTTTGAGGCTCCACAAGCTGCTGGTCGCCTCCTGTTCAACAACCTTTGCAAACCTGGGAAGGTTTTCATTACTCTCACATCACCATGCATGCATGCGTGTCTCTCCACAAAAGACACACCAGCTTTGTACCATCATGTTTATTTCCAGTGGCTGCCAAAACATACTGACTTGTTGTGAATCAAGCAATTAAGACAGAACTAGGCCTTTCAATTATACTTTTCAGCATGAGTACAACATCTCAGTACTTTGATTCCTCTCTCTTGTAGACCATCCTCATCACACCCTGGGCACTAGACTCTGACCATTATTCCTTCAATTTCTGAAGTTTCTTGGTTACAATTGTTAGTTATGAAGCCTCCCTTTTCCAATTTCTCCTCATGTTTTCACATTCTTGTCTAGTCTCTGCTGCCAACCATGCCTCAACCATAGTCCTTGAATCTTGTTTTCACAGATTCCACAAGTTTTCAGGCGGCAATTCATGTGTAAACAAATACTGTCAAGCACCCACTCAAGGGTAACATTAATTCTTCACCTGCCCTACACACTTATTTTCTGCCCCCCCATCATCTCCTCTGTTGTTCAGAAAGGCAACTGCTGCATCACTAGCCATCTCTTCAGAGAGAAACAAAATAATTTGGCTTCTTTCGACCCTCTCTCCCTTTCTTACTACAATCAAACAATAAGTGACATACCCACTTGCTTCCTAGTGGACAAGTGGACTTAGCCATTAAATCTAAAAAGGTTAAAAATATTTCTCTCCCATAAATTTTAATGTATTAACCTAAACAAAACCCAGGGAGACAGAAAAGGCCCAATTCATTGTGTTCTTATATACATCCTAGTCTCAGCAAGATTCAGCAGCTCTTTATAATCCTGAAATGATGGTTGTTCTCTGTGTATACTCCCAGGTATTATTTACAGCCATATGCAAGAGCACAGCTTTATTTTACACAGCAGGACAAAGCAAGCCTGATATCACCCCCCTCCTGTTAGCTCTACCCACAGACTAGTCCCAGGCACAGAGGGATAATCCTGAGCCATCTTCCCCTCTTTAACCTGGGGGTGTCCTCTCAACAAGGAAGGCTCTTCAGAAGCTCAGAGACAAGAACATGTTAATGCAGCAACTTATCTGTGAAATCCCTGGCGCCTGCAGCCCTTTCACTTGTGAGGGCTTGGAAGCTGGGAAGAGGGTGAGTGTGAGGAATTTTAATAGCAACCTATATAGCAAGCAATAAACAGGGACTGGATGGTGTTTATGATTGGGTTTATTTACCGGGGAAACCATTGTTAGGTAATCGTCATTAAAAACCTCTACAGTGGCAACTTTTCTCTCTCTCCTTCCATTACAAAGGATTCCCTCCCAGCAGATTCCCCTTGTCCAGGGCTGTCTCCTCCTACCAGTTCAGACCTTTTCCTCTTTCTTGCCCCACACTTCCAGCCTCCCAGGCAGCCACACAGACCCCCATATTGTTTATGCAGCCCAGATCATTGCTCTAGTGGATGCCAGATGACAGATATTTTTGAATTCACGATTTGTTTGGTTTGACTGGGCTTTGTTTGTTTGTTTTTGTATGGGGGAAAGGAAGCGCAACTAAGGACAAGCATTAGGATTTTAGCAGAGGCACTGCTTTATTGTAATAAGTTTATTTCTCTCATCTCTGTATCTTGCCTAAGGCTGTGCAATTTTAATCTACATGTGCATTAGTGCCCTCAAAGCAAAAAGATACCTGGAAATGTTAAGCAGCAGGCTAAGAAAGCAAGACACTGAATTGTTTGATATGCACCTCAAGTAAGGAGCAGTGAACTGTCTGGGGGACAAGCCACAGACAAGGAGTCTTCTGCTCTTTATCATTACCCACAAGCCTAGATGCTCAGGTTGTTTAGTCTGATTTTACTTTGGCACCAGCAATTTCATTTTATACTGTGCCTCAGGCTATTAAAGCTTTGGAAGAACATATTGATACTATGCACCTAGAATATCTAAATGGGAATAGAAGGCTGTTTCTCTTAAATATAGGAATTACATTGTTTATAAAGCCCTACATGGCTCCTGGTCTGCTTCTGGGCAAGCACAACACTGCTTCACCTTTTGTTCAACAGCAGTAGCAAATCCCACAGTTAAATCCTTGGAGAATATGAAAGTACAAAAGAAGTTTCTGCAGAATTCATCATTAGAGATGGAAAACCATTCCATTAAAAGTCAGTAGAGATACTAGAAAACTTTACAACACCTATCTGTAAGGATGCATTTCAAGGATTTACTGAAAAGCAAGCAGTACAAAATATATGGTCAACTCAAGCTGGCACAGGTTAGATGCATTGCTGAATAGCTAACACAGCAACAGATACTGTGATGGAGGGTTTCCTTCTAGCAGTAGTTAGAATGAACCGTATTTTATATATTATTAAAAACTTCACATTTAAGTTAGATCCTTCAAGTACAAAAGCTTAGGGGGCATAGGAAGATTCTGAAGATTTCCAGAAACTTTTTCCCCCACTGCAAAACTAAGTATCTACAAGCCCACACAGAGATGGTTTCTGTACAACCTTTAGCCTCCAGTAGTGTGTTTAAACAGCTTCAGATGAGCCGCTGCTGACAGCAAGGATACCCACGTGGCTGCTGCTTCCCTCTGTGGCCCTCCAGGTTGTGGCAAGGAGAAGCCAAGAGACATGAAGACAGTAGGGACTCCATTCACACAATGCGTTAAAACAAGGTCTTCTCTGAAGGGCTTAAGCAACCTTTCTTGAGCAGGCAAAGTGAGGCAGTCAAACATAGTGCCTATGGACACTGCATAGGAGAAGAGCGAGCAAGTAGCGCCTGTTCAGACACCATTTGTCACATACTTTCAAGGGAATAAAGAGCTGATTCTTCTACCAGTGTTGGTGTGATTGAAATCAGCAATAAAACAGGACAAGGAAAATCCAAAGGATTTAGAGTGCTTGACCTTGGCAAATTCCTATCTCTCTTCCTGATGCATCTACATTATGCATCTATACCATCACAACCACACATATTGTTCATTCACACATGCTTTAAAAATGGGTTTTAAAAATAGCTGCTGTTATTCCAATGCTTCTAATTTCTGTAGATGCTATCCTTTTTATTGACATGAGAAAACTGTTTACCTTAGGCACAATTCATATGCACATATGAAGCACGTATGCAAGTGAAAAATGAAAAACATCTTTTTTTTAAAAAAAAAAAAAAAAGAAAACATCGTGATACACTTATTTACAAGATGGATTAAAGGTTCTCAGTCACTAGCTTGGTCTTCTGTAGGGCTTTCTGCTATGTGTGGAAGAGTCTGGAGAAGGGGCAGGAAGACTTTGTAGTCAGGCTGCTGCAAAGCACAACACAACCAAGTATATTGCTCTACAGGCTCCTGAAAGTCCACACTATTATTAGCATTCTATGTTTTATGCTGACTTTCACTATATCATAATGAAAACAAGTTTTATTAAAGCAAAAGTTGTTAAGCACAAAGAGGAAGATATGTTGTGCCACATCCAACTGTTTGCTTGCTTAGCTTTTTTGCCAGAGAAAAGCTTTGTTGATCCACTTATGCCCTAGGAAACTAAATATTAGATAATCTATTTCTAAAAATGGCTGGATATTACAGCTCCCCTAGTTATGAGGTATCAAAGCTATATGCTAGCTTAAAAATGTTCTGAGGCCTAGTGTGAAAGTTATATATGGCTTTAGAGCATATTGTTTAAAATCAATAGGTTTCATTGTTCAGAGGTGCAACAGAAGAATGGACTTCAGTGTTTGTGAAGATACAACCTGTGGATACTACAAAATCCAAATATAGAGCCTGAATCAAGACTCCAAGCTATTTTCTGAGATTTTGCAAGCTCTAAGTATAATTCCTCTGAAGAAAAAGGTTGCTTTTGCACTTCCCCCTTCCTTGGTGGGGAATTATCAAAAACCTTCATTTCTTTAATATTTGCAAGTCAGATTGAGCCCCTTTGGAGAAGCATATAAACAAAGCTGCTTATTGACCATTATTACATAAAACACAATGTTTGCCAAAAGAAGTAACTACAAAAATACAGGTGCAGGTGACAATTAGTTAATGAGATCCGGACCACCAATGTTTACATGACAGAAACACATAGTAGTGACAGACCTCAGTCTGTCCAGCTGGTAGGTTCATTAAAGCATCTTACAGTCAATACCAAACACATCTGCTTTAGCCCCAAAGCAATGAGTGTTTTAAAGAAAAAGTGTCCTCCCTTTAGGAGGTGCCCATTTCCTCCAGGCTCCAGCTAGGAGCTCAGAGCACTGCAGGGGGTGCAGGAGGAAATCTGGTATTTGAAGCCCAAGAGCCATAAAGTAAAAAATTAAGAAGAATTATCGTTTCCCACCTTGCTCTGCTTGCTGCCTATCTGGAATTGTTCCCTATGGCACATAATGGAATGTTTCCTCCAGCCTTGTTTTAAGTGTTCAGCTCAGCCATGAAACTGCAGCTAACGAATAATCTCCTCTGGTTTATTTTTATCACATTCTCAAGTATGCATTAAAATTAGCATAATTGATGGGGTAATTAAGATGTCAGCAGAGCTCTGAATATAGGGTTTGTTAGTTAACATGAGCTCCATGCTGGTTGGATCTTAGAACACAATTTTCTTCTGAAAGCTTTCTGCCAACATGACATTGGATTATTTTAAAGCCGCTTTTAAAATCCTGAATTATCCAGTGGGTTACAAGATGTTGCACTAGCTTTTACAGTTGCATTCAGTCTTTCACGTGACATAAGGCACAAAGAAAACCAGGTAGAGACACAATTCAGCTTGTTCTCTGTCAGTCTGGCCATTTGTGTGTATAAAATTGACTCCAGTCTTGAAGTAAACTCTCCCTCTGCTTCTTTTGTAAGTAGTGATCTGCCCCAGCAAAATCAGAACAAAGCCACCTCAGCAAACAGCAGTTTCTAGTTACCTACACAGGTGTCAAAGCTTAAACACCTGCCATTAAAGAGACATTTCTTTTTAAGCTATGGCATTAGTAGAGAATAAAGAAAGGCCCAGGCTCAACACAGCTCTCAGCAGAGCAGCAATATTCCACTTTCCTTTCCCAGATGCCCACTCTGTGCCATAAGGATCCCAGGGACCAGCATTTCAGTCAGAGCTACATGAGTTCCAACCTATGGGAACCAAGTCAATGCCACAGCAGAGGGTTCTCTCACTTGGGTCCTGAGCACCTCAAGTGACAATCACCCCACTTAAAGTATCACTGGTTACAGCCTCTCACAGCTTACCACTGTAGCATTAACAACTTAATGGAACTAAGGCCAGTGACCAAGTCAGCTGCTGGACCACGCCAAGTTTATGACTAAAGCTCATCTCCTGCACAGGAGCAGTATAACCTTTCCTTTTGCATAGGAACTGCACAACTGCTAGTCTTAGTCTTAAGACCATGCATCCACTGGCCTGAGATGTAAGTAGTAAATTCTAAAAAACTAAGTTGTGGTGGAATACTGCCTCAAATTTATGTTATGTCAGATAAACTCTCTAGTAACTACATGGTCATAAAATGGCTTGTTCCAAATTTATAAAGAAGCCAGCTCAACTCTTCACAGCTGGTAGTGAATTCAATTATGGAGGTTGCCCCATGTCCTTAGATTATCTAAGGGAGCATATACCAAAAATACAAGAATAAAACATGAAAGATTATTTTTCCTAAGAAAAGCTAAAGTAGAGCTGGGAATAACCAAAACAGCAAAGCATATGTTGTCCCTACTTTGAGATATCAATGAGTCTAGAACTACCCCTCATTGCTACAAAATGCAGCTGTAGGATCTCCATATGCTTAAAAATCACACAGAAATCACAAAATGGTTAAGGTTGGCAGGGACCTCTAGGGATCATCTAGTGCAACCCCCCTCTCCAGCAGGGACACCCAGAGCAGGGGCACAGGACTGCATCCAGGTGGGTTTGAAGATCTCCAGAGAAGGAGCCTCCACAGCCTCTCTGGGCAGCCTGTGCCAGGGCTCTGGCACCCTCAAAGGAAAACTTCCTCCTCATATGGAGGTGAAACTTCCCGAGTTTCCATTTGTACCCATTACCCCTTGTTCTGTCACTGGCCACCACCAAGAAGAGTTTGGCCCCATCCTCCCTACACTCTCTCTTAAGGTACTTCGGCATATTGATCAGAGAATGCAAGCAGAAAGGCTTTAGTAAAGGGTGGTATACAAGAACAACAGCTTTAGCAGCAGAAAAATACATCTTGATTGCCCCACTCATGTACAAAGATTTTCAGCATTTATAATAGCTCTTAAGATTAATCGAAGACTCCTTCCAAAGCAGTTCAACAAAAGATGCTCCACAAGTCCAAAATCTTTGCCTGCTGTAAAGCATAAGGAAAGTTCTGCATTACTACAGTTCTTTATCATGTATGAGTTTATTCAAAAACTCCAAGGAATGAACAGTGTTTCAATATAACATATGAGTGTTGAAAACATTATGTATGGCTCCTGATGTTGATTTCTGATCTGTAAACCAAGCAAAAGAAATTGTTTGTGCCTGTAATCTGGCAAAATTCTATTACCATTTTCCTTTTCATTCTTTTAAATGCTCCTCTGTCTGCATTTCATCTGCCTTATAGATTTTTTTTCCTCAGCTTCCTTTTCATGAAACTGTTACAAAAGATACCTTACCTGTTTTATACTTCAAAATGGCTTTGTTTCAAAGAGTGAAGATAAAAGAGGATAAAAACCTCAGAAGCAGGCCTCGATAACAAGGCAGACTTTGAAGCTTCCATACAAATGTAGCACAGTGTTTTCTAACAGATTTTTTAATTTAAACTTTCACATTAAAACAAAATAATTACCAGACCCCATGGCAGGACAGAAAGGCATGGCCTAAGTGCATTTCTACAGAATGCCTCCGTGCCACTGCCTACCTCTCCATTTCTTTTGCTTAGTAATATTTCAGGTTTATAATGGTCCTGCCCGTGAAATCTTTCCAAGAATGCAATCTGTCTGTACAAAATCAAATTGGTCAAGCAGTGTAAGTGAGAGCATGAACTATACCTTGCAAAAGTCTGCTGGAGCTGCATTTGAATACAGTTTAGTCTAACAGGTATTTCTCCAAGGTGTAAATGACAGATCTATTCTGATGCTTCTTAAAAATGAGGAAATTTAGTGCAACCATATTCTTACAAGCACATGCTTAGGTAGAATAAAGATTCTTTCCATATTCATACCCTAACCTGAGAGGGATATAGAGTCTCAGATGATTTGCAGCGGGTCGTTACTAGTAAAACACCACCTCTCCATAACCAGAATTAAAAGCATAGGTCATGGAGGTCATGAGTTTTTATATAGCTCAGAAGCAATTATAAATTTGCTTAAATTATCTGAGATAACTTTAGCATTAAAGCTGTAATGAATTCACATGTAAGGCAATATTTTCAAATGAATCATGACTACTGGGGTTGTAAAGTCATTTGGCCAACAAAGAGAAAGTGAAAACATCGCATGGTGAAGGCTGGGATGGAGTCTGCAAGGAGCTTATGACCTCCTCAACAGGGACTTCGGCTACAGTCCATTAACCTCAGGGAGCCAAATGACTACATTTAAATTGACTCTGAATCAAAGAGACTAGCAATGCAAAATAATTGAGTAGGAATTAATAAGTTATAACACTCAGTTAACCCTTAAGAAGGTTCTCAGCCCCTCAGGGGAGGGAGAGGGGCAATCTTGGACAAGCACAGGTGACTCACCTTGGCTCATCTCAATTCACTGTATTTTTGACCCTGGAAAAACACAGTGAAAGTTCTAGTACACTTTAAAATATCAAGTTTATTCATTTCTTACTGTGTTTTAAAATCATGAAGCCATTTTGAAACAGACACTTTTAAAAATCAGTATGATTAAGGCTAAGTCTCATGTGTATATAATTGCAGGGTGGCATTTCTACAAGTCTGAGTAGAGACAAATATGCAGGCAAAGCCCATTTATTTTACGTCAAATTAAAATATGTGAAATAAGTTGTATTATCAATATTAAATAAAATTTTTAAAAACTTTTTGCACTTGTGTATATAGTCAGAATGCTTAATGAACGTATGCATTTATAGCTGGTAGATACCATGCAGTCCAGTATCAGAGACAACTACCTCTCCATGTGCACTTTTGGATGCGAACTAGAAAAAACGCCCCATATGCACAAGTCTGAGGTTACAGCACCAAATAACAAGAACGACCAAGTGAAAACCTGGTTGAATGACAACTGACAAGGCTTTGGAAGAAGAAAGGCATACGGAAGCAAGGAGACATGAAAAAGCTGAAGTATTCCTAATCACTTCCACTATATATAAACCAATATAAAGCTTAAAATAACCAACATGCTGTCATCTCACACTTGCAGATAAGACTTCTCGAAGCATCTTCTAATGTGCATTTCTGACAGCCATGAATCAAAGAGATCTGCTATTTGGCATTAAAATCCAGAATCCAAGTTGTACACTGCCAACATAAATGCATCACAAGTAGTGAGAGTTTGAAAGCAATATGTCAAGTTGTCCACACAGCAATCTAGACTGAATATTTTGTCAAAACATGTCACGTAGACAACAGGGAAATAGTTTCAAGGAAGGCAGTGCTTCTTGAGGAGCATTTCTAAGTAATTAGAAGTGTGCTATCCACTGCTGTGAATCACCTAGTGGCCTAGGCACCTTCAATAAACAGGTAATTCAACCTACTTTTTAACACCTGTAACAGGGAGCTTCCCACCAGCTTCCCTTCCAGAGGAACAAGGCAGTGACCCTCTTACCTGTTTCCTTGAAGAGCTCTACACATGCATGGCTCTCACTCTGCAGAGCACCTTGCAAACACAGCAGTGATAACACCCGGCAAACCACTTGCCCCTTGTGGCAACCATAGGGAGGGGAAGTCTCAAGAAACATTTCTTACCACATCTTCAAACTACCCTCTGCCTCATGGGGGCCACGGACTCAGTGTCACCAGTAACACAGCAGGAACCAAAGCTGAGGGTGTTACTGCTCCAAATGCCACTACTCTCCTTCAGGCAGCTTCCAGCTCTACCAAGGGAACCTAAAATTCCTGCAGAGCACCTCCTTTGAAGTTAAATATATGTATATTATGAGATTCCTCTACAAAGGTCAGGTTTTCCCTTTTAGCCTTCTTGGTCATCTGTCTACCCCATGATGACAGCAACAAGCACAAGAGACAATCCAAGCACAGAGCAGCTACTCACAGTTACCATGAAAGACCGAAAGGAAGGACAGTGGCCCTAACTTCAGATCTGTCAGGAACAAACAACACTAAGCACCTGGCTCAAACAAGCAGAGTCATTGGTTGCATCATCAAATTGTTTTACTTTTGCCATTCCCACTAAAATCTTTCTTGTTAAAGCGCAACTACAATAATGCAGAAATAACAGAAATAGAGCCACCATCCCAGGCACACTGGCTGGTAAGCAGCACAAGCCATAGAATCCCCTAGGATAGGTGCAACTTGGTCATTGACAGCTGCTCTTTGGAAAAGCAGGTATTACAGAAAACAAGACTGAGCTGGTGATCTCCGGGTGCCCAAAAATTAAATCCCTTGACCAGAAGCAAGCAGTAACTATAAAGAAGGAGCCATTAGATGATGCATATCTTCCCAGGATTTACTTGAAGAAACATGTTGCACAGCATGAATATTTCAATTGCTGATAAAAGAACAGACTCATACAAAACCAGGACAAGTTACTTCATTAAATCATGTTTCAACCATCTTGCAAATAGTCCTAGAGAATAGACTCAAGAGGTATGACTACCAGAAGCTAGTTTACAGCATTGTGCTTGCATTACAGTATTTACTAACAACAAATTGAGCTGAGATCATTTTCCATTTGTATTTAGTATTTATGTATAAGTTACCATTGCATTTGAATGCTTGGACTGCTTTAAGTATATTCATTCTTGTGTCAAAGAGTGCAACAAATGCAGAAAATAGTACATTTATCCATTCTTATGGCATTAAGAACATAATCTCCTTGCTCTTGTAAGCTGTTTTGTTCTATTTTATTTATTACTTGGCCTAGCGCTTTGGTTTTATATATTGGTTACATCATTTGCTGGCTGACGGTGAACCCAAAAATTTTAACTATTCTACATGTCTGTGGCTATTGTAGTCAATGCTCTGTCTATACTCTGAACTACAAAAATTGCAAAGCATTTTCAAGTGAAAACACTTTTTGGCTTATTGCTGCTTAGGCATAACTCTAAAATGACACCATTTTAGAAAAAGGACTTGAGACACTATGAGGCCCTCTCTGATAAATCATTTAACATTTCATCAAGCTGTGCATTCCATGTATGTTCATAATTTTGGAAGCAGACTGCGGTTAGTCTTGCTGGCCACAGCAGACACAGGACATCATCAGTCCTATCGGCCCTTACTGAAGATGCTGAGGCTTTCACACAGCTGCTGCCCTCCCCAGGCTGCCAGCCCTGCAGCACTCCGTCACCTCCGGCCTTGTCCACAAGGAGAGCAGGCACCTTCAACGAGGAGCCCCACGTGTTGCAACCCAAAGGTTCCAACTTTGGAGAGTGAAATGAGCTGCAAAGAGGTCAGAGTGCCCAGGCACCGGAGTTGGTACAAGGAGACAAGCGGCTCAGCCTGGCTGGTGCCTCCAGAGGCCACCAGGACTTGCAGGAACGCCCCAAGTCCTCAGAACACAGCCCTGGATGAGATGAGGTCGTCGACACTCAAACACTCCCACTGGCAGCTTTACACTCCTGCCAGCGCTCGCGCCTGTGAGAACAGGAGATCACCTGGTACCCTTGAGCATGACTGCCCTGCGCTTGAGTTCACCCACACAAGGAGTCTAAAACACTAGGTACACAGTGGTTTTGACCTTGGCAGCATCTGAAACTGTCTCCTGACGCTAACAGTGGGTTCTGGCTGGCTGGGTCCTGCAGTAATGAGCGCTCCTTAAAAGGGCCCTATCGATCGCGCTGCCGCCGCCAGCCCTCGCCCCTCACGCTCCGGAGCGCGACTCGCAGCTCCCCCCCGACCGGCGGAACACGCACCGTGATACAGCGGCCGGCAAGGAGAAACAGGTCCGATCCCTTCGGTGCAAGACGAATTCCTTCCCATAAGGACGGTAAAATCAAGTAGGAAAAGAACTATTGTTTTTACTCTAGGTTTAGTTGCAGTGTTTCTACCTTATGATGCTTTTCACTAAGTGAATTTAGAAATTAAAATGATAATTTACCTTTTCAAAAAAAGAATATCAGCAAGATGATTAATAAAGCAAAAGTCAAAGTTCCTTTTTTTTAAAAAAAAAAATAGAGCATCTATGTGTTGTATCTATGCACAACAGACATTTTGACTTAGTAATGCCTGACCCTAACAATGAAAATAAAGCTTTATAAAAAAACCATCATCATGTTAAATGAACTATGAAAGTCACTTTCAATGCTCCATATTTATATACTCCCATGCCATTAAATGCTAAAAACCATATGCAGAAGTGTCCAAAACCACTGTTTCTAATAAAGAAAATAATGATTTTTTCCAATTATTTAATCTCACAATAGTTGTCCTGTCAGAAATTCTTTACTTGGCAATACAGGACCACTGTTCACAGGAAGCATTACAAGAAAGTGAAAGTAAGGCTGAAAAATCTGAAGTGCTTGGAGGTACCTCCCTTTTATCCTCCTAGATACCACCTTTATGATTAAGTTAAGCTAGACATCACAAGCCCTTGGTATCTTTGCATTAGCTTTAGCAGATTTCTCCTCATGAACTTCAACAAACAATCTCCTCTCAAATCCATCCACTGCATCCAGCAGCACACACACATCCACTCCACACAGCAGCAGGACACACAGTTTAAAAGTGGTCCTAAAAGGGCTTCCTGGTGCTCTTTGGGGTTTTGCTGCTTCATGGTTTCATTTGCAGATGCCGCCCTGCTGCAAGTGCTGCCTACACTGCATGGAAGAGCACACAGCCCTCCTCAACTCACCTCCTGCGCCCTTACTAGCTCTACTCACATATCTTGTCTCTTTCCCGAGATTTTTCACATCTTTGGCCTTTGCCCTGGTCTGACATCCATTCTGGCTTTACTATTTTTATTATTATTTTAGAGAAGGAGGATACCCCTTAGCATCAGTGGATTCCCCAAATGAAGCTCACAGAGGGATTGATTCATCCATCCACAATCAGCAACCACGACAAGGAAGGACCACAGATGGGGTTGTTAAAAAAATCTCTCAACTCCGTGATCTAGGATCACCTTATAGGGCAAGCAAATACAAAAAGCAGGACTGTTGTCACACCCTAGACAAGAACTTGCTAACAGAAAGAAGTTGCCATATGGATATAATGCCAAACACTGCAAACAGAAGCTGTTTCAACCAAATTTTACTGCTTTGACTCCTGAAGCACAGAGCTGAAAGTTCAATATTTATGTTTTCATGTCACATTAATGCCATTTTATGGTGCAAATCTGAAGCTGGAAATGAAACAAAAGGAAAGCTGGAGAATTACTAACCCAACCACAAGTGCTCAGCTGAAGTGACAAGTCCTTGAGCAGGGAATGTCACCCTGCACAGAAGTCCATGTCAGGCAGCCAGCTCTGCGACCTGCCACAGGATGCACACAGAGAGAGGGAGATGATGGAACCTGCGTCATACCCCAAGTGACATCTGGCTGAGGCCCTCAGAGGCAAGGTGACAGCTCCTCAGGACCCTCAAACTGCCTCAGTGGAATTAATCGGACACAGATCAGACCCATCACGGGGCCTTCTGACACCCAGATCTTTTGTAGGTGGGGTGTGTAAAGCTCTCTCCCCAGCACAGGCCTCTCCCACGGCAGTGTTCAGGGATTAACATCTCTCCAACTGCCAAGAGCACAGACAGGCTTGGAGAAAATTAGGAGTCATGAAGTTATCACATAGATTCGTTAACCACCTGATTGGCGCTTTCCTATAGCTCCTGTCATGGGAAAGGACAGGAAGACAGACTCGCATTTATCTTAACCACTTCATAGCAGCAAACCTCCAGGAAATTACATCACCTCATCACCAAGAGGCATCTAGCACAAACACAGCAGAGATAGCAGGTGCCAACAGCAGAACCAGCCACTTCTATCAAGTACCAACTCACTAGGAAAGCTTGGCATTGGTTCTGGCCTTTCAGGTATTTCCATTCCTAGTTAAGTGCAGACATCAGGAGTGCAGTCACTGAAGATTTAGACACTGAGGCAAAACCAAAAGCCAGATATCCTTATAAAGATCACAAAATGGTTAAGGTTGGCAGGGACCTCTATAGACCATCTAGTCCAACCCCCCTGCTCAAACAGGGACACCTAGAGCACGTGGCACAGGGTCACATCCAGGCAGGTTTGGAAGATCTCCAAGTCGCTCTTTACCCTCACCCTCCTCTCACTCAGTAGATATTCGGGAAATACATGGCAAGGGCACTTACAGTTCGACTCTGCGCACTTTCTACATATCTAAATGTAAATCAAGACAAATATTATAAAAAAAATTCAAACAATTAAAACAAGAAAAAAAAAATCAAAACAGCAGTACTTTGGTGTGGGCCTACATGCTTTGCTTCCTTTCTGAGATAAACTGATGAAATGTCATTAACTGAAGTAGGGACAACAACAGCTCTCAAATACTGCAGGAGATGTCCTAAACAAGGATCATATTTTTCTTCCGCTTGCATAACTCAATTCTACCTCCTTCCAATAATACTTCACAAAAAAACTGAAGAAATTGTGGGAAAATGTAAACCAAATTAAGGGCATTTCTCTGTAACCTCTAAGACTTACAATAACCTATCAGATTCTGATAAAATTACCACTCCTAACCTGCCTTTTTAGCCCTCATTTACCCTCAGGCCTACTGCCCCCGTTTGTCTTTAAAATCGAGAGTCACAGGTACTCAAGGGGGAATCAAGCTTGAAGATTAAATCAGAGTTAGTTGCCTTCATTTGCTGATAGTCTTTAACAAAGCCAAAGACCAATGTCTGTAAGAAAACCAAGCACCATAGTAAAATCCACTAAGTCATGAACATCCAAGGCTAAGCTGAATATTCTGAAGTGTCCAGATGTCACACACAGGCACAGAGTCATCAGTCAATCTCTCATATTGGGGACAAGAGCTTTTTCCACAGATGATGCTGCTGCAGAACTTGGTTTGGAAAAACAAAGGTTCCCTTTAGCTTCAGAAACTCCAACTCCTCTACAGATTAGCCTGAAATCCTCCCAATAGGGTGAACATTGCCCCAGTCCTTGTGCTTTCTGTAAAAACCCACAGTTAAAGCACCAGCTAAGAAGCTGCTGCAGGCACATGCTGCCCACTGACTGATTTCATCTCTGGGCTGTACAAACCTATGCAGACATAGCAAGAAAAGTAGCTATTACTAAGTGAGAGGTGAGTTGCTGTGATTCTTCCTAAATCAAGAGTGGCATTTTAGAAAAAAGCACTGTTAGCAATTATGCTGTAATAGCCAGTGATTTTTCAGTGCTGCCAGTTGGCTGCTGCTTCCCGGATGCTACATGGGATAGCGTGCAAGGAATCAACTCTTCCCGAGCAGTCCGGAACCTAAGCCGGCAGTTGACACAGCAAGAAGAGATGGAAACAGCCTCCTGTAGGCAATTAAATATACACAGAAACATATGTGCAACTCCTCAACACATATGGAGAACACTCAGAGGAATTAACACATGAGGAAAAGGGCTCAACAAGAAGCGAGGCGCAGCAGAGCTGAGAAGCACGGCTCTCCTCGCTGCCACCACGTGCTTTATCCCCAAGGCA
This sequence comes from Tinamus guttatus, assembly GCF_000705375.1. Next base: position 302,303 of record NW_010578845.1, on the reverse strand, counting down.
CCAGGGCCAGCACCACGGGAGCTGTTGCTACAAGCATGAGCATGGTGGGAACACGCACAGCAGCAGGAGCGCGTTCAGCCCCGTGCAAAAGCACCTCGGCAGCAAGCGCTACCCTTCGGGCAGCACCGAGTCTGCTGCTCCCCAGGGGCAGGAGCTGAGCACTCTAACACACCACGCTGGGCCCCAGGGCTGGCTGCTCGCCACCCTGAAGGAGCCAGAGCCGCACACGTGAGCGCGGCCGCGCAGGCACCCGCGCACAGCCCAACGCAGTTCCCTGCACATCCTCCGTATGCTGGGGAATGAACAGGGCACTGCAAGAAGGTTCAGAGACGCTACGCTAGAGGAGTATTACAGCCACAGCACCCATTTGCTCTTTTCCCCACATTCGTGGTCATTCTGCATATCATCCCCATTAAAAAGTTCAAATACCTCAGGGGGGAAGAAAAAAGGCAGCAAGTAACTACTCCACTGAAAGTATTTTTAATAACTGTAAAATGATTAAAAGCAGTTATAAAGCATATTGATGTTTGGCAGCTATTCTGGTAATAACCTGCTCCCTCCCTGCCTCCAGCTCTTCCCCTCAGCTGTTCCTTCCCTGTGGCCCAGCATCAGCCCTTACCACGGCCTGGCTGGCCACTGGCACCTCAAATACTCACTGTGAAACACCCAGGTTAAGACCTGGGTCTCTCTAAGCAGCAAGACACGACCTTAAAATCAATTCAAGAAATACTTGTTGAGATAAACATATAATGGAAGTTTACCCACTGCAAGATTCAACCTACAGGTTCTCACCAGAGAACCACCAAAACCCAGGCAGAAATGTTGAAAAGCATGAAGAAAAGTGGCAGGTATAAGGAACAGAAATAACTCTTTAAGTTGCCATCTTAAATCATGCCTTTCCCTGATACTGAGCAGGCTAGAAGTATATATTTCCTAATCGATCTGTTGCACTGCTTAGTTTTCCTCTATGTGAGGCAGTCACTCTCTACACAATGCTATAAAAAGCAGCATTTTTCAAAAGTCAACACAGAATACCCAACACATGTGAAGTTTCGTGTCCCTCCCCAGTCCTCCAGGATGTCTCTGGAAGTCACAGTCCCCATTAACTACTCTCCTTTGTCAAATATTCAGACTGATGATGGACTCAAACCCATTTTCAGCAATAATTTTATTCTAAGAAGGCTTTTCATTTTTTAAATCAGCCTTTGATACTACTGGAAAGATACTCTCATATTTGAGAGTAACAACACTGCTGCTTTGCACTCAAGGAGTTGTCATCATCCTGCATTATGACTTGACTGACTTCAAAAGAATGCATCAAGATTACACCCCACTGTGGCCTCCCTTTTGAGGAAAAATATTTAGAGTCAACATAAAAACAAATTTGGCAAAATAAAAATGAAAAATTAATCCAAAATAAGACTTTTTTTTTATTGATGGAGAAGCTTCTCATGCCTTCTACAAGGAAGCATCTCGCTCCTGACCATCATCTGCCTAAGTACACTGACTGCAACCAATAACTCTCAACCTCACCTAAGCCCTTTGGTATCATATGAAATGCGACAAAAACTGACCATTAAAACACACTGAAAAAAGCAAAATAGAGCCCTGTACTTGGATGGGTTTCTGAGCTGTCTCCCCCAGCAATACTAATCAGTGACAGTAAAGCCAGAATTTAAGCCCACAATTACAATTTTATAGCATTTGAGGAACTTCAGTTATTATCTACCTTATTCCACGAGCTACTCCAGTACCCTCAGGCACCATGGAATAAAAGGATAAATTTCTACTGTTATCTCCTGGATATATGCAGGCAGGGATCACAGCCAGATACACTCTGCCTCAAGTATTCTTGAGGTGAAGGCATAAGAGACACGGCATAAGAGACTTCATCTTAAATTGATGGGGATCCCAAAGCAAAGCCTGTGGCTCCAGCAGCAGCCCAAGCTCACAGCATCGCCCCAGAACTAAGTGAAGTTGGAGGATGTGTTCATCAGGGATCACTAATCCTTCACTCTTACTGCTTTGGTTACTCCTGCTGCACAACACTGCTGTAAAAAAGACAAGTCAGCTGCAGGAGGAACCTCCTTATATCTCCTTGCAAGGTATCTACTGCCACCCTGAAGCACCTCTGGGATGCAGAGTCATCAGGAAAAAAATGGGGACAGGTGCATTGAGACTGAACATCTGAGCTAGCAAAGCAACCCAGGGAGCAGCCCTCCCCTTCAAGCAGACAGGGCTTCAGGCTGCTCCAACAGCTCAGCTTAGAGACCAGCTTAGACACAAGGGGGATTTTAAGCCTGCCTCAATGCAGGAACAGCACTGAGTGCTTGTCAGCAGGAGGTCAGTGTACCTGTATTAACTCTGGTAGTATTTAACCCTCAAGCAAACTTTAAGTCTTAAATTTATGCACTCTAACTCTGTAGCAATTCTATTGAGTCTAAATGACTGTGAGAGAGGGCAGAGCTTATGCTTGTGTTTCTCTTACTTGCTCTCCTTTTCTTTTTCCCCCCTTCAATCTTCTTCCAGCTGTTTCCACCCTCCCCCTAGTTTCTCCTGCCCATCTGTGACTCCTCTTTCCACGTCCCTTCCCTCCCAGCCGGCTCCCCTGCAGCACTGCCGGGCTGCCCAGCCCACACGCTCCCCGCTGCCTGCCTGCTCATTTCACCCACCAGGAGAGAAGTCGGCTCCCAAAGCAGCAATTCTGCTCAGCAAGGGGGTGGTGCCCAAGACCAACAGCAACCATAAATTCACATCAGTGTGCTTAAACACATGCACACACACACCTCTCCAAGCTAAAAATCTGAGTTTACCAGGATGGAGGAGATGGCAGTTTTACAATCCATTAACATACAAGGTTATGTCTTACTACATTAAGGCAGAAATATCAGGTGAGGAAGAGACTTCTTATGTTAGAGGAGTTCAAACTTGCTTTTGTCGCATTTAAACCCATGATCCACTTGGATCTGGAAGTCCTGCATAACCAAGGGATTTGGTTAAATCAGGAGGAAATCATCTCAAAAACAGACTGGCACTAAGTATTTTAGCCAAGCAAATAACCAGGAAGATGTTTGCAAACTGCCTTTACAATGAGACTAAAGGTGCATTATCAGCATCAACAAAACATGAACTCTTTCCAGCTGACTACTGTTCTAATAGTTAAAAATACTGCTTTACATTTAGTTTCCCATATCTTCAGTACTGTCCAAATAAGTGAAGATTAAATCACACATGAATCAAACTTTCAAAGTTAGAGATCTGATTTCAGTTCTTGTCCATCTATTAAAGGCTTAGAAGCAAGAATGAAAGGCAACATCTCTGGTGGCCAGGAGGTCAGATGGTCCCTTTGAGGAGAGGGTATTTGTGTGCTGGAAGACTTCTCAGGTTTTAACCCTCATTAAAAACTGCTCCAGAGAGATCACGCCTCTGAGATCCACGCTCCTATTTCTATTGCAAATACATTTCTTGCCCTTTAACTTACTGTTCATCTTCAGATAGTTATTTGGTTGGACTAAACAAGACAGTGCCTCTCCTCTTACAAAAGGTTTCTGAGCATTTTAGCTATGTTCCTCTGCACGTGTTCCAGTTTGTCTAAGGTACTTTTAATAACTCTTTCATTTTAAATGAGTGTTCAATTTCTACAGGACCTTGTGCAGAGATATCTGCTATTTCCTCTGCTAAGGCAAATACCTCCCTCAGCATAGCCTGAGATTGGATTTGCCCTGTTCATCGATGTGTTACATTGGTGGCTTGCAGTCATTCTGCAACCGTCTCCTCCTCTGTCACTTCCAATTAACAAGCTCCTACCTTATAACACAAATGTATTGTTTTTGTGCATGATCTTGCACTTTGTCCTATTGAATTCCGTTCAGCTACTATTACTCTGGTCCTCAAGGTCATTCTTCCTGTAGGATACTCCAAACTGCCTCTGTGCAACAAAGGCCCCAGTGTTTGCGGGCATTATAAAGCATAAATTGCTTTTGTTGATTTCTTCTGTCAAGGGAGTGATTTACATGATTAAATAAGACATAACAGGAGCGATTTGTGAAAGACCTTCACACAAGCACTCATTTTGGCCACCTGAAGCTCCCTCTTCACCTCAGTTGACATAAAGCAGCATTGTCATCTAGCGTAAGGTCACTGGAAAACTAAGTACAAATCTGAGCGATGAGCAAATGAGTATGAACCCCTTGGAAATAAAGTCTTTGACCATTCCTGAAAATGAATCTGTGTACTAAAGACCCTCCTTTTTGTTTTTCCCTTCCCTTGCGTTCTGTTTTCTACTCCCACCTCTGAAGTATAGAGTGATAACACATCTTGAGGGCTTTATAGCAACCTACAGGACAGTTTGGACGTGTTTTACGCAAGGTTACTGCACATAATTCAGAAATACATTTCAGAAATGTTAGGTTAGTCACATTACTAGCAATAACAATAGCAAGACTGAAAAGTGAAGAACCACCTTTTTATTCCCTGAGATATTAAAACCACTGTAACTACTTATCCCTTTTGCCTTTGGTTTATTTAAGCAGCCATCAAAACATTTTGAAACTTGGAAGTCCATTTCTGTTCTATGGGAAAATATGGAAGTTAACCAGTCATTCACTTGTAAAAAAATAATGTCATAGAAGCATAAATTGCTTATCTGGCACAGAGCAAGCAAGCAGCACCATGAGAGCCACGGCTTCTTGCTCCATCTCCCTCTCACTCATCTCCACGGACACACGTTCAGGACACAGCCTTGCCCCACAGCTGCCAGTGTCCCCTTTGATCCCTGTTCTGAGCACGTGCTGTCCCTGGGGGAGGACACGGCGCACGGCTGCGCTCCCAGCAGTGTCGATGCACCCAGCACAGGGCCGGGATGGGATGCAGCGCGCGCCACACACACCGACACCGGGCCCCAGCGCCTCCCTGCCCAGAAAGGGCACGGAACATTTACAGTCACAGTCCCTGGGCACATGGCATTTGCTGAACTATGCTTGCACACTGTTTCTCCTCAAAATGTAAATGTAGCTTCAAAACACCTCAGAAGAATTATGTAAACTGCACGAACCTCAAGCAACAGTGTAATTAATTGAGAGCAAAGGAGAAAAATTGGAGCTTTTCCCAGAGGCTCCTGGAGGATTCACCTGAGTCTAACGGCAAAGCTCTTCCCATGTCACAACAAATTCCAAACACTTACAGCCAAGCACAGACTTCATAGTTTTTAAATATTTGCTCCCCACTTTCATTAGATTGTTCCTAGGGATAAATGGAAGAATTTCCTTCAAACAACTTGGAGTCCTAGAGCTCCTTCATTTTTATTTCTGTGCATAATACCATGCATTTAGCTTTTGAATAATGAGATTTCAGCTCCTGTCAAACTGTTTAATTTGAGGGAACACTCGCATGAAGACAGACTGCTCAGCCTGCTGTGGCAGACAGACTCTGGGACTGCATCTCCTACTGTAAATCTCTTGAACTGCAAGAGTCAGGGCAGTAAAAGTGTTTAATGTCTTGGGCTACTCAAAGCTGTTTCTGTCAACTTATTCTCTAGGACACTCAGTTTTTAAACTGTAGTTAACGAAGAAAAATGGAACCGTGGCCAAAAAACTACAATTATCAGGGACTTGGTATTTCATTCTCACAATAACCAAAAGAAATAATTTGCAAACACATCTGCCACTGTCCAGCCTCTAGCAGGTGCAGAGGAAACAAGAGCTTTTTCTCCCAGGTGCATCCCCATGCATGAACCTGCTCTCCCCCCTCTGCTTTTTTGAAGCATGGAGTTCACAAACATGGCTATTACCTAAGGCATCTTAAAAAGCACCCTTCCAAGCAAGCCACCAACTAGTAACCACTCCTGGCTGTCGCGTAGGTCAATCCCATGGGACTGCACCCCAACCATACCAAGCTGTATGCAGGCAAAAAAGGTCTCCAAGTCATGAAAATGCAGCTATATCAAGGCAGTAAACCTACTGGCATAAATACAATATGCAAATATGCTGAAAAAAATCAATTAACGGGGCTGGTTAAAAGTTTATTTCTCTTATAACAAGTGTCCATCTTCAGAATTAAACACAATTAAAATGTGCAATGGAAATAATAACAAGTGTCCATCTTCAGAATTAAAATGTGCAATGGAAATATGCATTTCCCAAAGGAAGTACGCCAAATACTTGTTTCAAACATCCGATTTTTCTTCTGCTAGTGGTAAACTACATCGAAGTTTGACATTCTGAAGATAATCACTCAATTTCCTTCAGGTATTCTAAAATCAACCTAAGTGATCAAGAAATTGTATTAACTAAACTTGCTTTTTTTCCTTCTGATTAAAAAGCACAGATGAGAGAAAGCAGGAACTTGTTTGACAGCTCCAAAAGATTAAGCATAAATTAATCAAGCAGAGTATCCTCAGAAATTAGAAGATATTCTTGCAGCTCAAATTTGTCATGGCAGGGTTCACAATTCCCACCACAGCTCCTCTCCCTCTCGCAAGCCTCACTGAGCCCCACACGCTGTTCATGACCTCCACGTACCCCCGGAGCCTCTCCATGAAAGCTGGGTGTCCCATCTCTTCCCACAACCTGCCACATGGATGATTTCCATAGATGCCCCCTTTGCCCAGGAGCAGCTTCCCTGGAGCAGCATCATGGACAAACTGCTAACACCTGGACAGGCCAGCAGCTCTCTTGCAAGGCAGCCTACAAGGCTACCCCAAAGCTCTTGTTGCTAGAGATGCACCAGGGGACAAAGGCATCTCAAGGTAGAGCCTACCTTGCCATGTACGATACCAGTGTGCCCAGAGCTGTCCCCACGCTAGTCGAGCAAGGGGATGGTACTCAAGGACACACCACAGCAGGACAGCACCCTCCCGGCCATCCGTGCAACCCATGGAAGCGGCAGCAGCCCCTTCTGCAAGTCAATCTGTTCCAATCACAAAGCCCATTGCAAGGTGGTGGCGGTCCCCCAGGTGGTGGGAGATGCAGGAACAAGTGTATGGTGAATGATCCCCTGAAAGGATGCAATGAGAAGGTAGTGCTGCAAACCTCAGTGCACGCTGCGGCAGCCAGGCTGTTTGGGGAGTCCAGCGTAGCACCTCCTGCCAGGAGGATCAGCAACCTCATGTTGAGACCATCACAGACAGCTCTGAAGCAAGACTGACTAAACAACTTGAGGGAAATTTCCTGCTTACCAGGCAGAAAGATTCAAGTGCGTCTGCTTTCCGGCAGAGCTGCAGAGGCTTCCTATGGAAAATGCTGGGTGAGAACTCCAGCAAAGCCAATAATTCAGCTCCAAGCAATTGACCTCTGGTTTCAGTTGCAATAAAAATCACACTGAACTGTTTGGGTTTCGTGTCAGTACAACATGCAATTCCCCTGTCTTTCTGCCTAAGTTATGCATGCACATGAAAAAGTGTTAGTCTCAGGTGGTTATTTAGCATTAATATATCTAAGAAACAGTTTATTGCAAGTACCTGAGCACTTAAAGGTTACGAGGTTAATCTGAAACAAACTGATCTCCTTTCCTTACATCCCTTCCCTATATATAGGGGCTATTTTATTTTCTACAGGAGTATGTATATATACTATTAAATCCAAATGAGTTATCCTATGCAACATAGGCTCTAAGTATTGTAAGCTGGCACTTTTTCCCACTCGCCATAGGCTCTAAGTATTGTAAGCTGGCACTTTTTCCCCCTTGGAAAGGGGGAAGCATAAGCCTGTCACTCACTTCCACTGACTGGCAGATCTAGTTGTGCCATGCACCAGTTGTTGAACCCTGTTTAGCTTCATATCTAGCAGGTGCTTCCAGGCACAGCTAGAGGAAGGTGCCAGTCTCCCCTTCAAGCCACCAATGGCAATAGTTTGATGGATATATTTATTAGATATATTCCATGCAGCTTGCCGCACGGAGCAGCAGCCTCCTCCTCGCTCCCGCATCCATGATAGGAAGTCACTTTATCCAGAGAGGCACTTCAGCCCGGCATGGTTCGTACCGAGCACATCATACAACCACCTCTGCCCTCACCCTCTCCAAGAGGCAGCTCCATTCACACGAGTGGGACAAGCCCCAGAATGAGCCAGCAGCCTTGACACCACCTGCTTGTTTAAAACCAGAAGGAAGAGCTTGTGACCTCTACAAAATGGGACTGTTCTCATAAAACACACACTAAATGCTAACAAGATTTTCTTCCGTGCTTGGTTAAGCCCCAGACGGTAGAAATACTCCTATGATTTTCCTTGTTATTTAGAAAGCCAGTATCATTACAAGAAGCAGGTAAGAAGATAAAAAGGGAAAAACCTCAATAGAGAATTTTTCCCCCTTCACTACAAGTTACTCAAATGATATATTTAATTTTGGAGGGCTTTTTTCCTCCTATCAATATTTTGTGGGACTTGTTGGACCCTGGCCTAACTTATCACCTGTCATTTCCCCATAACATGGCAGATTTGGTACCGGTGCTGGTCCGGCTCATGGAGCAGCCCCACTCAGTTCTGCAGGGTAAGAGCTGATGCCAGCTGCTTGCACCCTTGTCTAGCCACTACTTCTGGATCAAAGGCTGCAGGGAAAAAAAGCTGTGACTAACATCATTTACCTTATTTCCTTCCCTTCTCTTTTTCTGGCCACTAAAAGATAACAATTCATTTTCTATTGCAATTCAGTTTAAGTAAATTTGCAAAATTCAATAACCTATTAAAACAGCAACTGCTCAAATTGCTTTCTCGGGCCCTCCCCATGCAGCTTTGCTTTCAGTTTTGCAGAGCAGTTTGAACTCCAAACCTGGCTGAGGATAAGACGACCAAAACATCCCCAGGCATTTTTTGCTAGTTGTACATGTCCTGAGAGCAGCCTGCAGCAGCTCAACAGCCCCACATTCACCACCACTCCTGGGGCTGCTCCAATCACTACGTCCATGTGCTGGCATCAAGAGCTATAACTTCATTCGGACAAAACATGGTCAGAAGGGTTTTTCAAGTAATTGTATCCCACATGAAACGTGTTAGCAGAGGCAGAAGGGACATTCCAGAGGCCAGACATTCATGTCTGAACTGCACTCACATGCTTATAACAAATCCAGCTCAAACATCACAGCTTTTTCATGTACTATCAAAAGCTACCAACTGAGAAGAAATTAGTTACCAAGCTCCCAAGTGCTAAGAAGTGCAGCACAGATGAAGATGCACCACACAGAGCACACAGGAGGAGCAAATGGCCACCTCCAAATCTGCTGCTGCTTCTACTTTACTTAACAGCCAGTTTGTTAGAGCAGTAATGGTCCATCGTGAACTAACAAACCAGCAGTTAATTGCTAAGTAATTATTGGTTTCTCAGGGATTATTGTCAAAATAAATTCCAGAAGTTGTGCTGTTAAGTAACTTACTCTATAAAGTGGGCAGCGAGTTCCAGGGGTAGTCAATGCAAGGCAGCCATACCATTAATTATAATCCCCATGCACATGGAAAACAGCATAAAATTCCCCGATAGTTTGAACGTTCCTCTGAAAAGGAATTGCCAAAGACACTGAGAGTGGCAAAGGAAGTAGCTCACAGGATGGTCGGGTCCATGTGCTCAGGAGGGCTGAGCACAGACATGCCTGGTACTCAGTGCAGCAGACTGGCCTTTCTGCCCCTCAGAGTCAGGGTACGAGGTAAATCTTCATGTAAGGATCTGCAGTCATACATTATTGGAATTGCATGTTTACAGCTCCGCTTCCAAAAAGCAAACAGCTTATTAAATTCTAAATAAAATCTGATCAAGAGATCATGGCCACGTTGGGGACCCAGAATAATACTGATAGCTGTAACACCTGCAACCGCACACTCAGCATTTCAGTAGTCCTTGTAACAACATGCAGCCCAACAGTGCTAATTTTTGACAGAGAATACCACCATGGTAAAGGACCAGAAAGCATCACTGCTGTCCTTAGCAAACCTCACCATGACCAACAGCACCACTTGCTGCTTGGAAATCGCACCCTGGATGGTACAACAGGAGGCTCTACCCTCCTGGGCACGCGCCCAACGCAGACTCGTTGGTTCAGATGGGGCAGGCCGTGCCTGCAAGCACCACAGCAGGGCTCAGCTGCCGGCAGCACAGGGCTCTGCTGCAGGCCACAGCTGAGGCACGAGGAGGGGTTTACTGCCCATTTTATGGGACAGAACTTCAGTCATCACAAAAACAGTGCTCCTTCAGCAGGCGATGTAAAAATAGAGGTTTAAAGGTGGATCCATGAGCTAGGAGGTGAGCAAGAGACAAGACTACAGCTTCACATGGAGTCTGACTTGTGTGGATGAAGAATACCCAAGTCACTCAGATCTGCAACATGCTTCCATGTAAGTGATGACATGTGCTCCACATCAGGGATGAAAATATCAAGACACCTGAAAAGCTAAGAAGAAATCCAATAATTTGAGCCTTGAAGAGTCCTCTGATGGTGTGGTAGGGGGAGGAAGAAAAACTAAGGGAGGTCTAAGGCAAAGCAGGACAAGGAAGTACCAAACTATCACTGAAGTAAAGGATAAGAGTCTAAGCTGATTCACTGATTTTACTTGTCACAGGTGAAGGTTTGACACCTTATAGAGAACATCAGGATGGCAGGTTAAAAACAAAATCAAAATACAAAACCCAATAGACAAATTTTTTGCTTTAAGTTTTTCTGAAATCTGCATTTTGGGATTCCAATGACATCTATGAAGACTTCCAGCTTACTTGCCCTGTTCTCTGACAAGAACTATTTCAACACTACATCAAGCATAGTTGGCAAAAAAAGAAAAAAAAAAGAAAAAGAAAAACAGGCATTGTGTTCTTCATTCCATTCTTCTTACAGAGGGAAAGAAGAGTCAAGATATTGCTTTCACTTTCCACTTTTCCTCCTATTTTAGGTGCTATTTGGACCTTGGTGCTTTTTAACTGCAAGTTCCCCCAGGAGCTGAACTTCTCAGGGCAGGTTCAGAATGCACCCAAGAGGGACAAAGCTGCAAGCTACTGCCAGGTCCATACCCAGGTCCAGCCACTCACCAGGTCCCACCTCAAGCCCACAGTGACCAGAATTCCCAGCTTTCCTCCACACCCCTTTAAACCCCTTTGGATTAATTACCATCATCCATATTTCCCATTTTCTGAACATTGTGTCCTCATTACACTCATCAGCTGACTGCTTACTACTTCTCAGCAGTTTTTCCTACAGATCAGGCTCACAGGGCAGTATATACATAAGCAGTATTTGTGGAGCTATCTCTGCGAGGACAGCTACATACAGGAAGGGCTGTGTGGCTGCGCAGTTGTCTGCACAGAGCTCTGCCTTCATTAAAGCAATACTCCTGAACTCCATTCTGGACATGGCTTTCCAGTCCCCTTGCAAGCAACCAAGCCTTTGGACATGGCCTCTTTGCTCACACAGCTTACATTTTAAAAACATTTTTTCTGGTTTTACCCATAAGAATTCCCTGGTCCCCAGGGTGTGTCATGGAGGAGCAGAACACGGCTGGCAGAGGCAGCCCTCGGACTCGGCTCCTCCTCCTCTGAGGACACCAACTTCACTGCTCAGACCAGCAACTTGGAGAGTCAAACCCTCCTGGGGGCTGCCATGGGGCTGCTCCTGAGCTCCGCACTTGCCTCCTCCCTGCACACAACTGCTATTCTAGCTTTTAATAAGCTTATTCTAGCTTTTAATAAGCTCATTAGTTCACAGGAATATCACCATACAAAAAGGTTAGGCAAAAATCACCAAAGGATTCATTCCTACAGATGGTCTGACATAGTGCTGGGAAGAAAACACTGCACAGAAGGATCAGTGGAGATATCTCCTCCTCTTCGCTTTCCCCTCTGTCTGTCTGTGCTCTAAGGTAAAAAAGAGCCGACAGACCCAGGCTCATCCCACCCCATCCCTCACGCAGCGCGGGAGATGTCGGCTCTAACAGGCTCTCCGTAGGCAACACTGTAAAGCAGATGTTGCAGGCGGCTCACAGCAGTTATCACACTCGTTATTTGCTAGTAAGAATTTCAAGCTGCTACATAAGACATGGCTGCCAGAGGAAAGTTTAAAAAAGTCTTGATAAAATATGCATAAGCAACTATGAAAATATAATAGCACATAACTGTCAGAATAACTTTGAATACACTACAGTAGATCTGCTTACTTTACGACGTGCAGAATTTATGATAATAAGTTTTGGAAAGTAATACAGCAGCACTGCTAAAAATGCCAGAGCAGCTGCCTCAGTTGTTAGAAAATGGCTAATTTTTACTCAGTGGTGACGCGGGTTCGGGGCCGGGAAGCAGCTGCAGCCCCGCGCGGGCAGCGAGGCGCGCGCCGTCCCGCTCCCAGCCCTCATCCCTTTCCAGGATGCTCCTGAAGGTCACCAGAGACGGGGGCTCCCCGAGGGGCCCCTCGCGGGCAGCGACGGCCCCAGCGCGGCCGCATCACCAGCAGCGCGGAGCAGAGAGGATGGCAAAAGGGCTTCCTACCTGGTGCAAGTTGCTAATCCCCCTCTCAGTCTGGAGCCCCTAGGCGCTGGCGCTTCTCCTTAATTGCTGAGATAACGTGAATTTCCCTAGCAAGAAGTGGGGAAAGGAGGGGGGAAAAAGGAGGAAAAGGAGAAAGGTTCTATTGGCTGCTGCCGCCTCCTCCAAAAGGTTACTTGAGACGCCTCTCTCCCTGCCTATTTATCTCCTCTCCCTCCCCGAGGAGCAGGGTGG
>NW_010578845.1:268786-288599 GCF_000705375.1 Tinamus guttatus | reverse complement strand
TGCACTGCCAATGCCTCTTTTCTATCTGTGCAGGCTTCATCAACACAACATCTACACAAGAAACATTCTTGAAAGATATTTTTAGCGGATACCAAAATGGATCAATTACACTAGTACTTCCTACCTATTACTTCCACATATTCTGCAAGTGTTCTTCAAGCCTAAAAAAGCATTTAGACATAGATTCAGAAAAGCCTATTATAAGATACCTGTTCAACATTCTGCTGCATAGTGTCATACGATCAACTTGACACCTGCAGAGCTACGTAGCTAACAAGTGAATTCTCATGTAACAAGTGTTGCAATGTCTTGTTTAAGAAAGAAAAAACAGTATACTCCCTTCCCACATGAATTCTTGCCACTACTTGAGAAGAAACTACAATTTGGTACTATAATTCTGCATTTAAACTCTTAAGCATTGTCAGACCAAGCACTCACACCACCTCTATACCAGTTAGACACTTAGAGGCACAAATTCTACATTATTCATAGTAGCCACTATTGTAGCCTCCCTCCCTCCCTCCCTAACAGGGAGATAAGAGATGACAAAGTACAAAAAGCCTTGTTGGATCTTATTTCATCTGTTCAGTTTCATCATTATTAGGAGATACTTTAGAAAATAACTACAAAGTTCCTTTGATAACTAAGCATAGCACAAATTGGTTCAGATTTGCCACTCTGGATACCAATGGTAAGCCAACAACTGGTAAAACTATTTGCAGCCCTTGACATTTCCTGCCCAGTATTTCATTCAAGACCTACCACACTGCAGATACCATATACACACACACACACACACTCTTGCAAGCTTGAATTCTTTGATTGCCTAAAATTTTTATTCTAAAAGAGAGTCTAAACTGTAAAACTAGAGCTCTCCAGCATCCAGTCAGATAAGGAAGGCTTGAAAATAATATTTCCTATGTAATTGCTGCCAGGAGCAACTCAAAAGGCCAGTAACAAGAAAAAAATGAAACAGCCCCTAGCCAGTTTTAATACCTGGTATTCTTCCCATCCCATAACAGACCTGAGTTCTGAGTGATAGAGAAGTAACATTTGGCTGAAAAAACAATCTTTGCAGACAACTCTGCCAGTAGACATTGCACATTAACATTGACGACGTCTGATGCGCATTGTGCAAACACGCTCCTTGTGTTTGCAGTCAGAGCCAAAAGATATTTTATGGCTTACATAAACTTTAGTGGCAAGAACAGAGGCATATTTTTATGGACCAGTAAAGTCCTCCCGTTCCTGAACAGGTTGTTGGGGAAACAGCTGGCAGTCGCAACCAATTGAAAAATATAGATATAGAATTAAAGTATAAAATATACCCGCCATCCCCATGCTTTCCAGGATGGACACAGTACTACGCACTCTAGTTTTCTAAACATTAATTACGAGTTCCTGCAAAACTTTAACTTGCACTTTCAAGGTTGACTGGACTATTTACAGCACAGTTTCTTTTGCCACTGAAGTCAGACAACGGTGTTTTTAAAAAGCCATTCCAGAAGTTCAGATTCCATTGAAACCAAAAGGTCAAGCATTCGTCCAAATGATCTGAAGCTGCAGGCTGCAGACTGGATAGGTCAACGAGAAAGGTGAAGATTTTCAAAGGGCATTTTCTGCCTCATCAGAAGGAAGGTACAAAAAGCACATTCACCATAGAAATAAAAGCATCCAAAAACTCTAGCAAAACTTAAATTGAAAGGTTAATTTTGAAACAAAAAGGATGATATATTATTCATAAAAATCTTACTATCTCACACAGCTGGGCTTTAATCACTGCCTACCAAAGGACATTTCCAATATCCCAGCCTGGTGCTTCCTTCCTTATTACTGCTGGCAGGTGTCAGGCAAAAAACCCTGTTTTGCCTCTCCATGTCCAGCTTCCCAAAGTCTAATTGTCAGACTGGTAATATCACCATCCCACTGTGACAAACAGAAACCATTAGGAACTGATTTCCTGGCCCGATAACAAGACAAGGGTGACAACTTTCTGCAAACAGAAAGCTGGGAACAGGGCTAAGACATGAAGCTCTCCAAAGTGCAGGAGATGCTTCTGACAAGGACAGCGCTCTGGTCTACCACGTCAAGCCTGGGCCTGCTTATATTGCAAGCCAACAACCTCTCTTGACATACAGTTCTCTTCCATAAAAGCTTTTAAAAGTGCACTACAGCAAACTGCTTGGAAACTATCATATGATCAGCCTGAAGTGATATTCATGAATAAAAGGATAGGAAAAATGCCACTTTTGTCTCATAGTGAACTTGCATGAAACCTTGCCTATTGCAAAAGCATCTTCATTAAACGTTGGTTCTACTTGAGAAGAATGTTCCTGCTCATTACCTGACAGACCTTAAGCATAAAAGGCTAAAGGCCAAGAAAAAGTGTTCTACATGATTTGCTCTCATTCTCTGTTCTACATGAACATCATTAAAGAGAAATGATTATATACACTGTAACCAATGTAATTTAGTGCAACTGCTAAAAGCAGCATTTGCCAGCTCCATTCAGGGAGAACAACCCAATTGGATCCTCTGGACATGTTCTTCCCAGGACCTGGAAGAGCAAAGTAGCCAGCTCCCATTACCCACTGATGAAAGCCCTTAGGAGATGGGTGGGAAGCTTTCTAAAGAGTAATTGCTTCATTTATTAAAAAATGTTAATAATTTAATATTTAATTATTCCAAACTGGTATGCAAAGGCTGTACTTAGAGAATGAGGGAAAGTTGCACAAACTAGCTTAGTTTAGGAGACCAATAGGAAAGATCTACAGCATCGTTCTCTTCCCAGAAAAGCAGATCTGTAATAATAGAGCACCAAGAAAAGGACAGTGGTAACAGGCTAGGACATCTGATGGTGTTTCTCTCGTTAAGCAGTGAAATATAGCTATTAAATTGTTGAAGCCTCTGTACTGCTTAAATATGACAGAAGAAAATTGATCCCAATGAGATGATATTATCTTATTTCACTTCTTTAGACTAGTGAATGTGAACAGCAAGATTAGGAACTACAGGGTTTTCCAATGAAATTTCAGGGCATAAACACAATTGGAGTGAATCAATTTTGACTTCCCATGGAGGTTTATGCGGCGCTGCACAATGCAGCGCATAATCCCCCCGCGCATCCCCACGGGGGAAGCACGCCGCTCATTCAACACCATGGAGGGAAAAATCAACAGGAAGCCTTCAGCCACGGAGTGTCCTCCAAAACCCCAGTGAGCAGCTTGGAGAGTGGGAGCCCTTTCACCAAAATAGGAATAACATTTGCAGTGTATGTAATGGCCCATCTAGGCAGACAACGATGCAAAAGGACAGCAGAGAGGAAGGGGTTTACCATGTTTTAGTTCTCAGGGGGCTCTGGGTGTAAAGACACAGCTATAGCCATAACACCAGAACTTCCACTTTGGAGACACCCTCTGAGCCACCAACAGCTGGGCAAAAAGCTAAACAGACCTGAAGTGACCTAACACTGCCCTGAGACCACTGGCACACAGCCGCTTCCCCAACTCCCAGGGCAAAATGGGTGGAGAGAAAAAAAAAAACAAACAAACAAAAAAAAAAAACCACACACACACACACACAACATTTTAATACATATCAGAAGCACAGGCTTTTCGGGGTTGTTCCCCAAAGTTAAACCAAACCCCACCGCTGTGAAGCAGTGCTTCACTGCTCTCCTCGCAAGCCGCTACAAGGAGAGGATGGAGCAGCTGGAGCGCGGGAGGCGCACGGAGAGCGCGTGGGCTTCCCACCGGGAAGTCTGCTCGGCCAAGGGACACCCAGGGACGGCCACCGAGGACGACAAGGGCAGTTGTGACGCCCTTAGCTCCCCGGCACAGGGCAGCGGTTCACGGGCTGCACTTCCAAGGCTGTGGACTCACTACTAACCTCGGAAACCTTCCACAGCCTCAATATTGTTTCTTTCAGTCTGAAACGCAGCTTTCTAGGACACCTCCCATTTTCTTATGCCCAACAGATCACTATAATTTTACACTCTACTTGGATTTCCTGTCCTCAGCCACCAAAAATAAATCAAATACATAAAACAAATGAACAACTAGCATTTCCACTCTCATTTTATAGTGCCTGACAGCCCTCAGCAGTCTAGCGTCTGCTAATTCTTTTAATAACACTTATTTCCCAGTATCATGTTATAGTTTATGACTTCCTTTTTAAATCAGGTTGTATCACCCCAGAGGAAACAAAGCATCTACTCCTAGCAGTGTGGTGAAAACAGCACAGCTGGAGAAAACTACCATCTAATCAGGACACATTATTACTTTTCCAACAATTCTACCACCAGCAGCTCTATAGTACTTTGTTAAAGCATCCAGCTCCATAAATATATATGCACATTTCTATATTTTTTACTCACATTTTAACAATTATATCAAGTATACCCATGAAATGATAATATTTTAGAAGAAGCTTGAGACTAACCCCAAAATCTTGATGACCCATCTATATTAGAAGGCATATTACTGCACATTTAACACCATTCTATCAAGGGTAGTGGGTTAGCAAACAGTGACTTTTGCCAGGGAAGTTTCAACTCCCAGCTTAAAGGAACCTTCACTTTTGGTGATTTTCACCAATATCACATCCTGACAGACTGTAGTGGAATCAGTCCCAGGCTCATCTATGGCATTTCACAGATCTCATTTGCAGAGATGATCAGGGCACCAAACAAGAGGTAATAACAATGGCTGGTTTGATTCACTGAGATGGTGCACCAGCCCAACTCCATAGGGAATGTGCAGGAAGAGCTGGATAAAGCAGGGAGAAGAGATGGGGATACAGCCCAGGGAGCTCCACACCGGGGGGGCCATTAAAGCCAAGCGCCACAGAATTGCTCAGCTCTCCCCTTGCTACCACTTCAGGGAGAATAAACCCTCAATCCACAGCTTGCAAGAGGATACACAGGAAGGCCACCTGATGTTTCACCAATGCAAACTTATGCTGTGTAGGTAATTGGAAGCAATTCCTCTGCACATGTTATAGAAAGACCTGTATTTTAACTTGGCATTTCAGAAAACATGTGTTTTTAATGTGCTTATTTCAGGCTGCCCCACAAGCAATATTAGGATACCTTGCACCCTAATATGCAAATGTCCCGTCTCAGAAACCTTTGCAAAGATAGGAGTTTACAACTCTGGTATCACAAATACTCATGTACTCATGTGTTCTCTATATTCAGTAGTGCAAGAGTAAGTCATAAGAGACTGAGGGGAACATGAAATAAAATTATACTTAGGACTTGATTCAAGATCCCTGGTAACTCTTTCCTCTTACACAAACAATTAACCTTTTCCCCTCATCTTCTCACTGTTGTCACTAATCAAGACAGAAGAAAGCAGGCCAAACAGCGGAGTTTCCCAGAGAGCCACTGTGAGATTGAGGCTTTTTTAGATTAGATTTTAGAAGCTAAAAATTTGTCCCTCAGTCCAAACATATGAGAAGGAAGTGAAGGAATTGTACTTTTTAGCCAGTTCTATTAGCTAGTTTAAGGAATTAGCCAGTTCTATTTTCTGTAGGAAATTAGCCAGTTCTATTTTTTGTAGCTTAGATAATCAACAAGTTTTTAAAGTCTTCATATACTTTGGAATTAGTGGAATGAAGACATTTGTTTAAGCACATTGGATTTAATACTGTATCATCTTGTGCTGTTTTCTCTTGTGGTCCTCCTGCATGAAGCCTCAGTAACACAGAATTAATATTGTGAGAAAATTGTTTAACTTTATTGAAGAAAAATAAACTTTAATCAATATAATCCAAATCAACTCCTTTGCTACTTGTTTTCATTTCAAAACAAAATGAAAACAAATTCTCACGGGTCAAAAAAATTACTGTAGAAGAGAAGCATATGAGGTGACTCAATGGGAGCAAGGCTCACAGCAGCAGACACCTCAAATACTCTTTCAGAAACTCAGCATAAGCCTTGAGCTGGCCACTAATTTACAAAAAAAAAAAAAAAAAAAAAACACACACACACACACACACAAAAAACTGCTCCCCAAAACCAGGCTGCTTTTCAACAGACCAAAGATAATGCACAGCCCCACAGGGCAAACATGAAGCAGTGAGGGGAGCACAGCAGCTACGGGTATTGGGGAAATAGTTACAAACTATATTTGTGAGTGACTATCAGCACAATCCTTACCATAGATAGGAATTTCTTGATCAAATAGTCAAGCAAAGGTACCAGGACCTTCCAAGCTATCATATCTGCTTAGCCAAACACTCACCCACTGGAGGTTCAAGCCAACACTTGCCCAGGTTGGGCTAGAACCTTGCAACAGCCCCCAGAGAGGAGCTGGCCCACTTTGTGGCCCAGAAGAAATAGTTCTTCACACACCTCCGTATCCCTGCTGACAACAAACACAACCCAACAGGGCAAGGGAGAAGCAGCCTTCATGGTCTTTCTGCCCTCAGGGCAGACGCTGGGACAAGGCCCAGCCACAAGGCATCAAGGATGGTCATCGCACTGCACCCCAGGCAGCGCTGGAGCCGAGGCCTCCAGCTCCTCCACAGGCCTGGGCCAGCTGCCTCCTCCCGCCACCACGAGCTTGGTGCTCACCAAGGGCTCATTTGTTTGGAGCACACACCTGGCTTCCCAGAGCCACCAACAGAGGCTTAGGAAACAGAAAATAACCATTTAAAGTGTCTGCAAGCTTCCAGCACACCTAACTGGGCTGCAAGGCAGCTCTCAAGTAAACCTTGGGTCTGCAGCCTAAAATTGGGCACATGAGATACTGAGCAGTAGCAAATCATGCGGACTAGCATCCAGCATTAAAACAAATCACTGTGAAAGCCAGGTGTGCACTGAAAACAGACCTAGGATTTTCTGTCCTTCCTTGCAAGATCTATGGAAATTGCTGAGATGAAACCAAGCTCCCCCTTCTCCCCCATAACTACACACACAAGAGAAAAAGCCTTCTGTATTATGCAGCAAACATGAAGTATACTCCATTTGGACTCATTTTGATAAACTATTTGTACTTTAGGCCCAAATCACTGACATTCCCAGCTGACTTTCAAAATTATATCAATATAACAGGATCAGAAGAAAAATCAGTCTTTTTAAATAATAGAACTTCATTAGGTTGGTTCTTCAGAGCACTTATTGGCTCTCACGAGTGACAGCAGTAGTACAGAAATGCCTCCGAGCTTACAACACTTCACAGCAGCCCTATCGCTCCATGAATACACGCCGTATATTTTTATCTACACCTAAACAGCATGCATGGTCAGGAGCTTGCGAGCTCACTGTCCCTGCTGTCACATGGACAGGGAGCACCACCAGCTGAGAAGAGCCTCTTTCCTCAAGGGCACTCAGAGGGGAGGCAGCAGAGCCAGGAGCCCCAGCTCCCAGGGACGCTTCCCAGCAGGAAGGCAAGGCCGGCATCCCTGGAGCAGGGTGCAGGCTGCCAGCACACACAGGGAGCTCAGGGCACCTTTAACAACACCAGCAATCATCCCAGTTACGTTCATCAGTATAAACCCCATGTTTCTCCAGAGGAACAGGAGACAAAATACAAAAAGTAAATTGCTAAGTGCAATGAGCAGCTCTGCTTAGGCAGAGGCTGTAAGTGCCTTCCTGCCAGTTCTTACCACCTCTGATTTAAATGGCACAGGGTATTAGCAAAACAGCAGATTATCCACCAGCTATTACAAACAGAGTCAGAAGAGCAGGATTTGTATGTGCGTGTCAAGGAGGGGGTGCACCTGATGAGCACAATCAATATTACTAAGTTTGTGCTTATTTTGAGATTCATACCCTTTATATTACCAACATGGCTCAAAGGGGCCTTAATCCAGCCACAAATTGCCATCTGAGCCCTCCCCACACGAGAGGGACCCCATGAGCTGCCGGGCCTTCATCTTGCACGAGCCTGTGTGCTTCCATGGGCCCACAAACAGGCCTTGTTTCTTCCTGGGGACTTGGCACAGTGACGCTCTTGAGGTTGAGAAACAGAGCCCATACGAACCCCTACAATCCTGAAAAAACGGGAAAACTGCCAGGGCCGTGCTCAGCCCGAGCAGCCCCGCACCTTAGCGCAGGCTGCCCTCGCTGCCAGACAGCACCTCTGCCCAGCTCTCCCACCTAAATGCCCAGAAACAGGTGGTTTACACTAATTATTACCTGATGCAAAGGTAGACACTGCACATAGCATGTGTCCACACACTTGCTATCAGCCCAGGGCAGTTTGCCCACTTATGCCACATCTCTGCAACACAGCAACAATTTATGGCCAAAAAAGACATGGCTAGCAGATTTCATCATAATTATTCAAATTTCCAGCTTCATTCTTACATGCTGGAGAGGCAGTTACATGGTAATAGCACCTTTCCTTCAATTCCAGACTTGTACCATAACAGATCTGCTCTCTTTTAATAGAAAAAAAAAATCAGATAATGGAGGCCTCAATCAAGAAAGAAGCCAAGGATAGCACTACATTTATTGCTATAGGACTCTATAATAAGCTTAAATTCTCAAGTAATAAAGAAACCAGTCAATGTTTCATTATTTCTTTGTCATTTAGAGCTGCTTTACCCAAAACCCCATCCTGCCCCCACACTAAGCGAGTGCTGGTGACCTATGGCCAGGTCGGTCCTGCCAGCTCCGCTCTGCCCGGGCTGCCCTGGGCACCTTCCTTCTCCCAACAGCAAATACCTCTTTGCACTTGAGAAATGGCTGCTGGCAGTTGCCCAGCTTATTTCTATGTCTATGCTCCATCAAAGCTCAATTACCCTGAAAACTTCAATAAATGTTACCAGGATCTCTGCCACACTTCTTAGAGGACATGCAAGAAGACTTTTTTTTTTTTTGTACTATTGCAATTCAAAAGAAGTAAGAACAAAGGCATTCTCATATTTTGCAGACGGGGGTAAATAAAATGGATTAATATTTCTGGGTGGGGGAATATGCTAGAAAGGGAATGAAGTGCATCTTATATTGAGAGCTATTGTTTTTCTACATACATCCCCTGTACCAATTTCTGAAAGTACTGTATCTTTTAGGTTGTTCACCAGCCACATAATAGGTACTTTATTCTTCTACAAATCATTTTCTGTTCTATGAATGTTTAAGCAGAAAAATGCTGAATGCAATACTCTTGCATTTTTATTAAAAATAAAAAAAAAAAAGGCAAGAAAAAAAGGATAGCAAGTACAAAGCAGTAAAATGGAGCAATACAGACCCAGCAAAAAGCACAAGTATTTTTCCAGGGGAACTTTTAAATACACCATGACAGTGAGCTGGTACTGCCACCACAGCAAGCAAGGAAACTGATGGTTTTTGCAGAAGCATCTGACCGAAAGGGAATTTTGGTGACAGCCCAACAAGCCCTCAAACATTGGCATCAGGTTGCCCCATGGGGATGAACAGCAGCTCCAAAGGAGGTGGTGCAGCAGCCACCACAAAGGCAGCAGCCCATGAGGCTGCACAGGAAAATTAATTGTGAGGGACAGGATCACAGAACCCTTTTCTTTCCAAAGCACAGCCACGTGTCCAGCCTCATCCTTGTGCTGTAAGAGGGAGATTTTTCTTCCTGTGGATCTATCAGAGACCAGCAAGGAGGGACAGTGCAGGAGTCCCAGCTGGAAGAACAGGAGCTCCACAGGGAGCACTTTGAGCTGCTGCATCTCCATGATAACACATCTCTCCCTCTAATTTTAGAGGATAGAAGCAGCTCTAATGACCAGACAATTATGAACAATATCTCAAGCTAATGTACATAAAAACATGGTATTGTCAGTTTTTAGCTGCTCACTTGCCACTGAACTAGTTACGGAAAAGCTTGTTGGACTTCACTAACTGTGCAGAGCCCATCTCTGCACCATTGAAAGTTGAGCAAACACTCATGTGCAGACAAAAATTAATCTGTAAAACACTACTATTGTAAAAATTACTGATGCAACATGACATCTACTGTTAAATACATGTTGTATACGACCCTTAATTAAACCACCTGCTCCATGACATCTGCTTAAACTATAAATAAAAATTGTCATCCTAACATGGACATTGATCCCAAAGTCAAGGGGATTGCACAGTGGTAAACAGAGCCTTAGAAAAATCGCCATACCCAGAACAAGATGACATGCCCAGAACTAGCCACTAACTTGGGCTATTGAACACCGCAACTGCGGTCACAGTGAGGGAGCCTTTGTACACAGAGAGGAAACCTGCCTCCGAGGGTTTATTACATGCTACAAAATCTCTGCACACATATACCTGTTCCTCATCACACACATTCACATTTTCATAATTCAAATATCCCAATTAGGATTAACTTTTTGCCTAAATACTCTTTTGGAAGTTTATAAATAATAAATGGGGCTTAAATTTTCTGGTCTGAAAGATTTTTTCTTCTTTGAAAACAAAGATGGCCATAAATACTGCAAAGGCTAATAGTGCATATTCCATAGCTGAACATTTCCATAAATCCCAGAGGCAGTGCTGTCTGCCAGATTATAGGTTAAAAACAGAACATCTGGCTATAAAGAGTTTCAGCCATATAGGACTGAGATACTGCACTTGTGCTAAACAGTTTTTTTTTTCTTTTAAATAACGAACTAATTGTCCTAGCCTTTAAAATACATGTTTTAAGCTGCTACCAGTATTTGACATCAATATTCTAGCAATAAAAGCTTAGGTAGATGGCCCAGCAGCCGTTCAGCACCAAGCTCCTTTGCTGGGTCAGTGGTAGAAGGTGGAATGAAGCCCCAGTTCTGCACACCCAGTAATGCAGCTGTCAACACACCGCTCCTCTGATGCACAGCAAGCAGCAGCTACCTGGTTGCAGGGATTTAGAGCAAGAAAATCATTTTTAAATAGCAAGGAGCAAGAACAATGAGTAGAAATACCTACAGAAAATGAGATCAATAGCATCAACTAGAAATGGACAAAATTGAACCACAAAACCCAGATGCTTCCTCTGCACGCTTTAGACCTTGTTATTTGCTTTTGCATTATGCCAAACTCTGCCCACATCAAGTGCATTTCCAGAGGGAGCTCAAACAGCGAGCAAAGTGCTCGGGGAAGCCCCGCACACTGCAGTGCCAGCAGCGCTGCAGGAGCCGCAGGGCCAGCCGGGGAGCCCCGGCTCCCTTCCCCGCCAACCCCAAGGAAGCAGGACAGCTAGGAAGGCCTCCCCCACGCACCAGCAGCACTGCGGAAGCCCACGGTACAGGTCAGACACCCTGGGCAACACGGGCATGTGACAGCAGCCCCGCTGCACACGGGCGCTGTGGGGCTCCCTGCAGCGGGGAGCGCGTTAGGGCTGCCAACACGCACAGCCCCAGCCCGGGGACCAGCGCCAACAGCACCGCTCCGTCCTCCTGAGGGACAGGCATGACACTGCACACAGGTACCCCACATCCCGCAGGCTGCAAGGAAGGGCCACAGGATTCACCTGCCCCCATTCAGTGGGGTTTATATTGAACTTTAGACCCAATGTCTCTTAATAGCAGCCCTGGAAACAGAGAG
The DNA here is from genome assembly GCF_000705375.1 of Tinamus guttatus. The sequence goes on along the minus strand of NW_010578845.1, from coordinate 277,108 downwards.
CCCCAAGGCTGCTGTAATTCAGGCAGCTGCTGTTACCTACCAGGGCAGGAGGCAGCCCCTGGGGCCAGGGCAGCACAGCACCAAGCAGAGATCATGCTCTGCTGCTGCCTGCACACTCACACTTCTCAGCCTGGGGCTGAGGAGCCAAAAAGGCAAGAAATCCCCAAGAGAAGTGCTGCCATCGCTGCCCACCCACAGAGCATCTTAGAACTACATCTATTAGCAGATGGAAGAGGTATAGGAAGTCCAACAGCTTCAGATTTCTAGATGCCTTACCCTAAGGCCATATATCAATTTAAAAGTCTAATAAAATTCATAAAGGAAACTTGTCTATAGCACTTGCTCAATTATAAGATTAATAAAAAGAGATAACCTAAGATTGTTGCCTTGTGTTTCCTGCCCCATTTAAGGTTGCCAGTGGTATGCACTAAGTTATTTTCCTCACACAGGTAGCTGTTTTGGTATATTCTATAAGACATGTCAGAGAAGTTTGTGATCAGGAAAACCCAGGTCATGTTAACATTTCAGATTTAAGTGACTCATGTTTATTTTCCCAGTCTAAGGGGAAAAACACTGAGGTTCACAAAGTTCCATAAGTTAAATGTACAGTTTGGGGCTGATTATTATGGAAAGTTCTGTCCTGACTTGAGAGCAGGTTGACCTCAGAGGCTGTAGACAGGTCCTGACACTTCCTTGAAGGCAATTTTCAGGAGTGCTGAGCTACAACTACTTCCATTAGCTGCAATTGGAGCTGTGATTTCTCAGCACCACTTAGAAAAAGGATGTAATTGGTTAGATACTGAAGAACATTTAAACTTTTCCAGCTCATTAGATTTATGCAAAGGTGAGTTTTAAAGAAAGCTTGATGCAAAGGCAAGTGTAACCTTCAGTTTCAATCATTAACTTTGATTTTTCTTTATTATTTGGACCTTGTCTGTTCTTTACCTACACAGTAGAGCCACACTAATTACTCAGCACACCCAGTGACCATGTCTAGGAGCTTAACTAACACATGCAAGCACTAGACACCGCACTAGAAGTGCACAACTGTCCAAAGCTTCCCTTGCACCTTAGGTCATCCGGGAGCAGCAGTTTTCATGTTCAGAAAACACTAACAAGAATCCACACTCTTAATCTGTATCTGGATCTTTAATTCTGTATCAATACACTTGCACACATTTTGCTTAGTGTGAGGCACTCGCATTGTGCCTTCAGAAATCAACCAAGGTTTTCAGAGAAAGACCCTTCACTCGAGAACCAATCCAAAGAAGCAGCTACATGAGTGAAAATCAGCAGTAACCATTAGCCAACTATCACATGGACAGCAGCACAGCTACCTAAAGATGGAAAAACTTAGATTCTAACAATTTTTGTCACCTTCCAATGTGCAACTTGAGTTGCAATAACCATCTCAATTGCCAGACACTTAGCCTTAAAACCAAACAGGTGGTATATCATTGCCTATTAACAGCAGTCACATCATCAGTGCCTGAGGAACTGAACTGCTTGCAGGATACTTCCAGTCCATCAACAGTGTTGACTGAATTTCTCATGATATGGTAATAGATGCCATTAGATCACTAGATATCTTTGCCCAACCATGCTAAAAATACGTAGCTTTGAGTTATGATACTGTGCAACTGCTACAAAGAAACATCTGATTAAGAGTTGAAGACTGGTCCTTTGGCCATCTCATGCTTTTTCCACACACAAACACCTCCCTGCTATTTGCTTGTATGTCTAAGCCACTTAATTTCTTCAAGTTTGAAGTAATTAACCCTAGAACTCAGCAGGCTTTAGACTCTGAAGGCTCCACTTAAAAATCTGAATGGAAGTTTGGCAAAAAAGTGTATGAAATAAGACTTGTTTGACTGTTTCCTTGCCAGGTGACAGCAGATTCAGTGTAAGTACAAAGATTGAACTCCACATGTGGCTTTGCAACTACCTCTATTAAACCTAGAACCAAATGGTTTTGGCATTGCTGAGTACATTTTCATCTACCTTTCTTTTAAAGGCTGTCTAAACTTATCTTTTCCCATGCTTTACGAGCAAATTTACCCCATTTTGTTTTAATTAGCAGTATTTGATATGATTTGACAATATAAAGCTAACTGCAATAGAGAAATTTATCTTGGACCATAACACTTGTCACCAAAGCTCATTAACATCACTACCTAGAAGCCATTTCCTCAGGTTGCTAAGAGCAATAACCTGAAAATTAAATCACAATCAGATATTCTAAGAAAACTATTCCAAATAGAATGCATTAATCAAAAAAACATAATTAACTAAAAATGCAATAGACCCAATTACTATAAATCCTAGGGACACAATTATTTTTAAAAGGCACTAAAATGTGAAAAGAAAAAGCAAATTGAGTTTTGCTACAGTTGATTCTGTATAGCCCAGAACATTAAAATCAGTATTTCCCAAATACATTGTAACCAGTTTCTTCACATTTTCTGAAACAAAAGTGAGATATTTATGACACTAAATATGCTGGACAGACATGGAATTATATACCCCCTTGCCCCCCAATTCTGGCTTTTAAGAGACGAATGAGACAGTTAACATGTTTATCACATAGATATTTTTAGGAAAAAAAAAAAAAAAAGCATCAAGCTGAAGCCTAGAGATAACTTACAAGGACTTGAGCTCTACACTGGCAACCCAGACCTCACAAGCTCTTACTGCAGCAGTAGCCAATTTCTCAGCCCTGTCCACACATCAGCTTACATGATACTATGGGATGGCTGAATATTCACTGCTCTTCTCTAGCTTCCTAGTCTTGCTCCTTGTATTAAAAAAAGGAAAAAAGGACGAGATCTTTTGACAAGGCAGGTAGCGAATTTTTTTAATGCTAAATCCACAGCACTACTGAGACCCAAGTGGCCCTGCTCACAGCCCAGCTTACGCTCCATATCCAGTTCTGGAGTAGATCCACCAGCTGCACTGAGAGGCATCTGGATTTTTTTAATATATTTTTATATTCTACTCTACAATCCCAATTCACTAAGGAAAACTGGTACTATTCATAGTATCATTTTTCTGGTACTGTATCACTATCACTCCTGCAAGCAAACATCACCTCAAAAGGTACCAAAATCAGTACTGAGGTTGGTGACAGAGACATGCACAAATGGACGTTGAACAGTTGCAGCCCAGCCAAAATGCCTTTCCTCATTCAAACCCTATGTGTACACACCAGGCAGGAACCAAAAGCCAAAGGAAACTATATGAAGTTGAAAGCTTAGTTCATTTGTGGAGTTGGCATGATAAAATGAATTGTTTTCATCCTCCTCACTTTCAACATGTTTTAGTTGTAATGAATACTAATGCAATATCACATCCTGATGGAAATTTTTTTTTAAATGATACAAAGCACTTTAAAGGATTTCCCCCCCCCCTTCCTCCACCAAGTATAATGGTATTTTAATTATGTAGATCTAAATCCTCAAGAACTTTAATGAGGGATTTGATAGGCTAATTGAATGAGATGCAGCCAAATGCAAGAACTTTGATGCCCCCACACTTTATGATTCCTGGCAAAGGTGCTGAACAGGATGTGTTGACCCATTTACACGCCACCCTGTATTTCACTTTGTTGCTTTGATTCTACATCAGCCCAGCTAATGACAAAGGCAGGCAGGAAAAGGAGAAGGTATTAATTTGCAGTCACAATGTCATCTTCATCACACATTAACTGTACTAAAGCAACCACTCTCTATACTGGGCATGAGAGGCTTTAGTCAGTGAACAAGATGGGTATGAAGAGGATGGACTCAGTTTTAGCAACCCTGAGCAAGTCTTTGGGGAAAAACTGCAAGCTCAAAAGGCAAAGTAGCCCTACCAGGATCCTTAATGGTCTTGACAGAATACAAACCCACGACGCTTGCATTTATACTATACTTGTAGGGTATAAACACTACTTATATAAGTAGTAAATACATAAATACTGTACTGTATTTGTACAAGTCTGAGGCCTGTATCAATATTCCTTTGAATACCACTGCATTTACAGCTGTATAATGGAGCAATAACTTTGGAGAAATCACTATAGTTACAAGATATCAAAGCTTCTGTGACAGCAGTGGGGTCAGACAGAACTCAGACTACCTCAGGTGGCCAGTTTGCACCATAGCACACAAGAGCTCACTGATAGGTACCTGACGGCCCTGCAGGCTGCAGTCCTGTATTTAACCATTCAACTCAGAGCACAGACAGCCAGAGGACAAGGTCCTCTAAAGTGCTCTTGACATCAGTGCCTTGACACTGTCACTGCCACAGGTAATAACGCACGTCAATCCCGGCAGCAATTCAGCAGACTCCTCTCCAGCGGGGCTGCCCGTTCGGGATGCAGCTCCATCCATCGCCTCTGAGCATGCTGCTCCCATTGCAGAGCAGGATAAGTGACACTGAACTCGCACAAATAACTGACACTGAAGTCATCTTCACTGTTTAGTATTCCTTATTACACAGTTACAACAATGCTCTTTCTTGCATTACTTAAACACGAATATTCACATAGTATTTAAGTTCGCTTCACTCTAAACCTTCAGAAGCTACACAGCACAAACCAAAGGTCTGCTGTTTACACAGGAGTAAGTCAATATATCTGAATAAACATCAGCTCTTCTTCCAAGAAGAGCTATCAGGAACACAGGCTGGAATTACTTTTAAAGTTCATTTTGACAAGATTGTTTACCCAATTTCTTCCAGTGCTGCTCAAATTCTGCCTGGAAAACACACCCTCAAAACTAGAATAATTTTACCTTAACAATAACCTGGAGAACAAGCAGCACTGAGTCATGCAAGTCAGATGCAGTCCTGGATTCTGGCTCACAAGGACTTCAACAGGGGATCCAAACCTTTTAGAAGGGCAAGTCACCCATGAGCAGCAGCACTGGTGCAGCCCAGGTGGCCTCCACAACCGGCAAGATTGCACTGCTGCCCAGGGCAGACCGGTCCCATCAGACACTCATCAGCCTTATTGTGTCACTCACTAATGGGGTTATAGTTTCCTTAAGCCACAAAGCAAAGTGACATGAGCTCCCTAACACCTATTTTGCATCAGGCAGTCAGCTGCTTGATAGACACACGGGTGACCAGGGAGTGACTTGCTCTGGGGGAGGCTTCCTGCTCATCCCAGTCACCCAGGGGGCCACCCAGCAGTCAGAAACATGCAGATCCATCATCACATCTATGGGTATTTTGTATCTGTAAGAGCACCTCGCCAACCAATTCTAGTCAGAGCTCACTGTTTTCTGGTAGCAAGTTCTGTAGAAAACAGGCACTTTTAGTCTGTTACCTAGCAATGTGCATCAACCTGCTTCTCCTGGCATCACGTTTAACCGGCCTTGCTAATACATTTACACCTTTGTGTTTACATTTACAAACTATACAGAAAGCTACCAGCATTATATGAATAACTGCGCTATTAATGATTAGTTCTGCATTGGGTCATACTGCTAAGATAACACAATAAACATGATATCACAGCTGAAGGGAGATTCAAAGAAATGATACGCTCAGGCTTTCAAGCCTTGAACATCCTTATCAGATGCCCTGAAGCACCACAGTGCAGTTCTCAAGGCCATAGCAAGGGCCTGCAGCTGGTTGGTGGACAGTAGGTGCTTCACAAGTGGAAATTCCTATCGATATCCAAGAGTGTTTTTTTTTTTTTTTTTTTAGCTGATACATCACTCAATTTCCCCATTTTATATTCTTGAGTTGGACTCTGCTACCCTAGTCTCTTGCATCCAGCATCTTCGGAAGCCCCTTCGAATCAGCATGGATATATGGCACTGAAATAAAAGGCATCTAACACCTGCATCACAAATAGGAAAAAATTATATTACTGACACAAGAAGATGCAAATCTTGGCTCTTAAGCACTGAAGTGCTACACATTTTTTAGCACCAATTTCTTGATGTTACTTTCAGTAAAAATTGTGCATGACTGTACTTGTGATTTCCTGCAGGTGCATGTATATATGCACACACTTAAGCATGTATGTACATACTAATTAGGCAGCACAGGCATTTCAAGCCAGATGATGGTGGGTGTTACCACAATCATTTCTAGGAAATTAAGCACTGGTGGTTACGCTTTGCACCTTTAAAATACTCCAGGGTTTGATTATTTTATGATAATCACAATCCCTGTCATGCCTTATTACACAAATAGTCATCTTGGAGTGTTTGTAAAACTTCAGGAACATGACCTATAAAGTTTATCTGGCACAGCAGTTTTCTTCCTTGGTGATTTTGCTGTCAACATTGCATTAATCTGTGTCTATTTTTGAGCAAGACAAACTGGATATTATCATAGAGAAGAAATTAAGCCAACAGGCAAACTTGTGTTTCTAAATACAGGATTCCAGAACAGAAGGTCAATCAGTCAGAGTGAGTTCCAGAACTCACCCATGACCCAAGGCTCACAAGGGTCACCTTCAGGACCTACCCCATATTTAAGTTTTATTCATGCATGTGTATTTTCCAGAAGTCAAGAGGAACTTGCCAACTAATAAGGCACATTATACTTAAAGCCAGTCTCATATGATTTAAACAAGAGCAGTGCTTTGGCAACCGCTCTGAAGACAGTAGAACAGGGGTAACCTAAGGAAGGCACAAACACAGAGTGGGTACAGGCAGAAGCAGGGGTTGTTGCAGTCCCACTTCTCTGGATTGGGAAGCCGATTTAATTTTGACATTCTCACCTTGGGATTTAAAAAAAAAAAAAAAAAAAAAAACACCACACCCAAAAATCACTTCAAAAAAATTCAGATTCAGGAAACAACCGCTGCCCTCCCTAAAGCGGAGGGTTTACCTTGATCCCAGAAGATGCTAAACACTTCTACTGGTGACAAGTGGAAGAACAAAGGCTCCATCTCAAGCTAAGTTGTCACCTAACCTGGATGAATGCAATGTTAGAGCTGATAACTGTTTCTTTCCAACCACCCTGCCTATACTGGGCTTAAACCTTGAGAGTTCAAAACTTCCCTCCTCAGTGTGCTCACTGGTATCTGACTTGTAATAGCCTGCTCCCATTCCAGTTGCCCCATAGAAATCCCAGTCTCTGTGGCAAGCTCTCCTTGGCCATGGTTAAAGCATGAATTCCCTTAACACACTTTTCAGTGGTGCACTGCCCATGAGGTGAGGAGCTGCTGGGACTTTCTGTATCCTACTTATTTTGAAAAACCATTAGGGTCCTTTAGCATGGGGCACTACATTCCCCTCCCACCTCCAATTTACCCAGCAGCTCTTCTGGGAAGAGTTTTATTCTTTCCTATCCCTGCACCACAGCATCCTCAGTGCCAGCCAAGCATCTAATGAAGGGCCAGTTGCAGAAAGGAAGGTCCAGTCACAGCTGGCACAGGCTGCAGGAGTCTGAACACAGCACCACCCTGTACAGCTCAGGGCACATAAAAACAGTTAGGCACTTATTAAAACTTCCCTTGCATTATGATAGATTCTCCATTTCTGTACAAAATCTGCCATAGAAGGGAAACATTAACCTGGAATTTTAGTTTCATACTCCCCCCATTAATATCTAGTAGTTCTCATGACCTGGAATTTGCCAAAATATCCACTCAAAAATGATTCAAAAGAACTGACAGATTAATATAAAATTAACTGTTTTTTTTTTCCTTCTTCAAAAAGGGCTGATTTCTAGCTGATTGCTGTCATAAAATAAACCGCATCTTAAGAAAGGCAATCTAATCCTGCCAGGCTTATCTTTCTGCTTCTCCAATTCAGAGAAGAGCAAAGGCCAGATCTAAATACTTAGCAGTATGCCATGCATATCCCCAGGTTAAATGCACTCATTTCATCCATTCAGACTTCACACAAGCTTTGAATCCACTAACCAACCTCAGCCTCATGAGCAGAAAGCTCAGACTTCCATCTCTAATGTTAAAAAGCGCACACACGGGATACAAGAGACACTGGCATGTTAGCGAGTCCCATTAAGACCCCCACATCACTGACTGGCTCGTCCTCTGGCAGAGCTGCACCTGGCATCACACCAGGACACACTCAGTTTGAAACCAGATCCAAGCTGCTTAGATACAAAAGATTCACTAGGCTGCAAGAGAACAAAAACTAACCTAGTGCAAATGAGGGGATGCAGAACACAGCTGGAACTACTGCGGGAAGCACAAGAAGCCACAGAAGAGCAGGATTTTTCTGCTGGTTGAATGAGAAGATGCAAATTTGGAGGAAGTTTATTCATTAGTTGTGCTGCTCTTTGGTTCTTTGCATCTATTTTAGCCTTTACAGATCACTTCTGGATTTGCATGTACTTGTTGAGAGCCTTAACTGC
>NW_010578845.1:214104-268743 GCF_000705375.1 Tinamus guttatus | reverse complement strand
CTCAAGAGGCTGCTGACAGCTTGGAAATCAATATCAGCACAGTGAGCTATCTTCCCTTCCTAAGAGCTTTGCAGCATTTATTGCTCCTTTTTGTGGGTTTAGGCCTGAAACTTGAAGTTCATCTCAACCAGCATAAATCATTACTTGTACTAATACTAGGAAAAACCTTAACTGCCCAGAAGAGCAGAGAGATTCTCTCTCCATTTCCGTGCAGCTCCATTTCACAACAGAAACTTGAACCAAAGGCAAGGGACCTTTCTCTCAAATCTTCCATCAGATGCAATATTGCTGCTCCTACTCCACTTAGACAGGCACTGTAGGGTAACTTTACAATCAGAGGTGTACAACTCCTCTCTCCAATACATGCACTATTACTCATGAAAGGTCTCAAAATGCCACACGAATCCCCATGTTTCTATTCATTTTGTAACAGATCATCCTACAGATCAAGCACTGCCACAGGCAAAGGCTTACAGAAAGAATCCCCAAAGAGGGGTACACATGAAGAACATGAAAGTTAGTCTTGTGAATTATTAGAAGCCCTAAGTTGAAACTTAAGCCTAACACAACTGAACCTTCCAAAACTCCAGGTTTTCCTCCCTTTGCTTTAAGTTCCCAACAACTTCTCAGCACAACTATTTAAGTGCCTTTTACCATTGACTTCCACACAATATCAAGCCAGGACTGCCCTGAAACACCCGTTTTGTTGTTCACCACCACAGGAAATGGGTGGTATCCCCAGGCACAGTTCAAATCAAGAGCTAAGCCTTTAAAGATCAACCTCACTGATTTTACCACCACCAGCACTTATCACCACCCATAAAACAGGGGCATCCACTGGTCTGCTTGGAAGTTCACAAACTCCAAGTATTGGATTAGCAGCTCCTTTGAAAGGAGCATGAACTGAAGATACTGAAGAAGTCAACCTCCTGGTCACTCCTAAACAGCTGCTTTCTTCTGCTTAACTTCCACAACCCTAACTCTAACCAGAAACCTCTACATCACCATGTCCAAGAGGGCAGCTCCCAGTTACTGTGATTACATGTGCCGCCTCCTCATCAGGCAGCCAAGAGGAGTGTTAAGTTCCAGTGACCCATCCCAAACACATTCTCAACTACCTTCTCCTAAATCATAAATTACCTCCTGCCTTCACAACATACTAGAGAAAAATGCACTGTTTATAGCTATGCATTACCTCCAGCTCCCCTGGGAAAATGCTTAGGGGATGCACTTCTTCCTGCACATTTAAGACATCAAATTCTGCTGCTACTTCACCTCTGCTCTCTTGATAATTCTGTCCAAAATACACTTCAGATGCTGCTCCTTCCCACTTGTAACAAAATCCAATAACATTTCGGTTATGGTATCCTAACTTAAACAGCTATAGAGATATCAGCACTTCTACACTAGACCACAGACATTGTCTGCTGCAGGTTCACCTCTCCGAGAAGATTTTAAGTGGTCTCATAAAGGATAATAGGTTTTGCAGAGACCTGCATCACATTTTCTGCAGATCCCAATTTCCCACAGGGACTTCAGGATCCGGTTTCAACTCGCCACTCGTTTGCACAGTAAGGCAGCAACAAGCAAGCTGCCTTGTCTGTTTTGAGTTTATTTCTCCAACACCAGCTCAGTGTGACACAAATTGCCAGGACTGTTTCAGCTTCTGCTGCTGCCCTACCATTTTCCTAGGCAATGCTTGGATCAATTCCTGCAGTCAATAACCATTTTTGGACTGTTTCATTTTTGCATATAATACACTATCCAGTCTCTTAACACATCATTTAAGCTCCCTGCAAACTGACAAATTCAAGAATTATCTCATTTTCCTCTTTTGATCCTTTTTAGGAAGGCAGACACATTCTGCAGTTACCAGAAAGGTAATTTTGTCGACTTTCCACAGCCTCTGCAAGTGTTTTGTCTGCTGATTTAATACCAGCCATTAAGCTACACAGCAAGTTATAGGTTTTAGCCCTCATTACACTCAGTAAAAGTGCCACCTTTTTCTCATCAGTGCCATTATTAGTTATAACGCATTTTCCCATCTCCTGGCATGGAGAAGCTCTCTACAGAGCCATCAAGCTCACTCCTTCCCCGGGCTTTGCGCACCCCGTGCCCCAGGCGCAGTGCAAGCTGCACGCTCCCCACGATCCCGCTCTCCTCTTGTGCTCTTGGATTAGGATCACTCTGTCTTTGATCTCTCCATCACACATTAAGAAGGAACCATGGGGACAAATGGATTCCAAAAGCAGCTTTTCATCTTTCTGGACAAATGTGGAACGACTACGCAGAGACACTAAGGATCTGCTGGCTTTATCAAGGAAATAAAATTATTAGAAATCTAAGTTACTTCAAGGGGTGCTAAAAAAAGACTAGCTTGACTGGGCTTTAAAGAAACAAAGATCATTTTATAATTCCTAACTGAGTTTGTTTCAGTATCTGTAACTACCCTGACAAACACAGGATCATATTTAAAACCACCGTATCTGAGACCAACCATATTTCCTGAAAAACTGATAGGTTTCCTTTAGCAAGAGCTCACTTAAAGTGAGAGCTCAGCCTTTGTATAGTCAAGACTTATGAGCAATGAAAAAACTTGCAGAGAAAGGTCAAACCTTTCTGACCCACTTTAATTATACAGCAGATGATCTTGGCAGAGAAGGTGCCTACTTGCCTACCAATGTTTAGCAATAAAGAAACTACCAAAAAACAAAATACTACTTATGAAAGCCTCTTCATCCATGCAAGTCAGCCATAATCTTTCCTCAAACTGTCTAAAAAAATTAATAGAAAGTTTGGTGAAACATGGAGAACTCATTTGGCTTTATTAGAAGTGACTCATTTCCTCCAAGCCCTAAAATAAAATTTAAACAAAGCTCTATAGTCAAAACAAAAATCCTAGGTTTAAGCTCTGTGTCTATGTCAAAAAGGCATAATTAACACAAGAATATTGCCTTCAGAGAATCCTAGCACTCAGCCTCCTTTGAAAAATTAATAAAAATAAATCAAGATAGACTCCTAAGAATTTCTTTAAAACACTAATTCAGCACTTGAAAAGCATCACTTTTGATAGCATTAGACAAGCTGCAATACTGAAAAAAATGTATTTACATGGGTATCAAAGGTTCTCATTTTAAAAAGTGTTACTCCTAGAAAATGAATGAGATTTTTGAATAGTGATAATATTGGATTTATTTTTAAAACTTGAGATTTGCTGAGTGAGCAAAACAAGTGCTGCAAGTAACAGACTGCACCCTTGAGGCTACTTAAGATAGGTCAAGGAAGGCAAAAAAATGAGTTTAGACTCATGATATGCAACTCAATTCCAGGAGGCTTAGGCCTGTAAAAATGTATCTAGGAAGAAATTCGGGTGAAAGGCTAAATGGATGAAGTTGCCAAAAGAATTATTAATTCCTTTCTGAGACCAAGAGATAAAGTCTCAGAAGCACAGAAAGCATTAGCCAGGGATTTGCAAATATGAGTAGCTTGTTGCATCAAGTGAAATGCAAGTTAGGAAGAAGAAAATTGAGATTAGGCAATAGCTTATATGAGATAACAGAAATGAAATGTTTCCTTGATGGTCTGGGAAGGGAGCATTAAAGGACAGGGAAAAGCAAAGGCTAGGGAGGACCATGACAAACTGGGTTAGAAATACAGAGAGAACAGCCATGTTAAATTGCACATAACAGCTCACACAACACAACTTGTGTATGAGGAGAGTAGGAAGAAGCTGAAACAATACCTAATGATCCCCTTTCCAATAAGGACACCTACCCCATCAGACCGTGTCCCCAGGGTGCTCTGCAGCAGGACAGCGCTGGCACTCGGCCTCACAAAACAAGAAGCCCAGGCACCAGCCCGGGCACCAGCTCACAGCTCCTTGTAACAGTGCCAGGTTTCTCCTCAGCTCTGGGAGCAAAGGGAAAGTTTCCTGAAGTCCCTTCCCCACCCCCCACTCTTTTTATCATCATGACAGAACCAAACTGATACTTTCCAGCAGACTATACACAAACAAACCCAGAGAAGAGTCAGAGGGAACCTGTTCAAGGAGTAAACCACAAGAAATGAGGCCAGCATGGGCACTGACATCTCCCATTCTTCTTCACATTAGAGTATGGGCCCACATCACACTGACATTGCTTCCCAGTACAGGAACTAAACCACTTATCAAGTAACCAAACATCTTCATAAAGTGCCAATGCATAGACAAGTAAAAACAAGATAGCCAACATGTAGTCCTGGCACAATCTCAGTTAAATTTTCTCTCTGTTCATATACTTAAATAGTTTCATGCAGATAGAATTTTTCTTCTCCTAAGTCACTCTGCAACCTGACTTGCAGATATTTGCTCCAGAACTAATGTGCACAGGTTCTCTAGGAAAAAATCCCTACTAACTAGCAGTTATCCAAGTAGAAAGCAGGAAGACAACCACAACAAGGGATGCAGCTGCAGCTGGCAGCTACAGACAAACTCAACACACAGCATATGCTAGAAGGAGCATTTAGAGACCCCAGATTTAAAAAAAAGAAAAAAAAAAAAAAAAAAAAAAAAAGGAGGGAGAGAAAAATTTTGTTATTATCTTAAAGTATTTCTGTTGACTAAGACAGACTATTCCATCCTGTGGAGAGGACAACATTAGGTTATTTGCAGCAATCAAAAGGCTCTTTAGCATGCAGCAAGATCTGCACTTGTCTGCTGAGACCTGTGGAGATCTTAATCCTCTGTCGCCACCAGCTCCTGTCACAGTTGACCCTCCACCCATGGCTTTACCACAAAGCTCCTCAGCTCAAAGTATTTGGGCTATTTTATGTCATTTGTTGATCACACTTCTAGGCCACCATGGTTAACCATAAGGGCAAAGAGTAATTGTGTTATCGCTAAGGCACTGAGGTAAACCTGAAGACAGGAAAATGACTTGGGGTTATTTTAAAGCTAATCCTCCAAATCCTAGCACTGTGTGCTCAGGACACATCTGCAATACTCAAGGTAGGAAACAGAAGTTTCCATAAAGCAAAAAGAGGGAAAGTAAAAAGGGGTTTACTGGATTAACATAAATTGGTATTTTAATCTCCAAGAAATACAATACAATGAAATTCTTCTTCCTGATGTTTCAGTCTATTTTGTCTACTTTTTTGCCCTGATGAAAAGAGAAACAGTTAAAAAGCAGACACCAAGATGCCAAAAAAAAAAAAAAAAAAAAAAAAAGGCAATTGAGAAAAAATTATGGACATACATGAAATGCCTGACCTGGTCTAACCTCCCTCCTGACAGGACTGTAGTGAGACCCATCTCACTTATGGGAAAGTCCCCCTAAGAAATAAAAGGAGACATTACAGAGACAGCATGGCTGTTCACCACTCTGTTCTTCTGAATAAATTCTCTAAGAATTTGGTCAGAGAATTTTCAGGCTAAATTTAAAAGAGGTTAAAGCCCTCATGCAGAAACCCCAGCAGAGCCCTCTATCCAATCCCTGTTCACAGAAGGGACCCCTAGCTTTGCGGGATAAGGGATTGTTCCCGAGGCTTCGGGCCTGCAGAACCAGACCACGCGGCTACCAGATATGGGGAACAGGGATGCTCCCAGTAACCATGTACTGCCTGGGCAAGAGGACAACAGCACCACTTGGCTTGGGTACAGGCCCAACACAGAGCTCCCGTGCCACCGGCCAACTTTAATTACAGCAGACATAATAAACAGACAACAGCTATATTAAAGAAAACAGCATGCACAAATGGGAGTGAGCTGGAGGTGATTTAGGCTTCGTCTCAGTGCGTAGCCTGCAATTTAGCATTTGAAACACCACCCTGTCTGGAACTCCCACAGCACCTCTGCTTCAGCCCCATATATTTTGGCCACAGACCTGCCAAGCACAAGAACTAAAACCATTAGTCTGGGTTGCCAGCTCTTCTACGCTATTCTGGTACCTTACATTTAAAGCAGCTCTGGTTTTGAGGATATAGCAGGATCCTACTTCAAAACTGATGACCCCCTAAGCTGGGAGCAGTGGCACGAGTGAAGCTATTGCTATCTCCTAGGCACCAGCAGCGGCAGCCGCACAGCGTCCATGTACATCCCAAATGGAGCAAGTAAAAAAATGCACAGGGATGGACCAGGGAACACTTCTCCACCAGTCATAGGCTCAGTAGAGGTGTTTTGAACATCGCTGCTAGGAAAGACAGACACAGGAATACACTTGTTTCCCTTACGGGAGCCTTCCCTTCTCCCTGGAGCTTAGGGGGCTGTATAAGGAAGAGTACTCCAAGATACAAAGATAAAATCCATGGTATTATTAGCACACAAAGACCACAAATAGCTATACACAAAAGGGCTGCAAAAACCCTGATCACAAGTCACACACCAAACACACAGAGCAACTAGAGAGTCCACCTACTTCCAGGGAAAAACAAGCACATAAAAACCAGCAACATTGAAACAGGAATGCATTACATCAAGCCTCCCTAAAACTAGCCATAGCATCAACAAAAAGATGAAGAAAAGAACCACTGTCATCCACAAAGATGCTGCTAAGCACCATTTAGGAGAGGAAGCCTCACATACCTTTTGTGAGTGCCTACAGGGACAGCACTTCTAAGGCTGGAGAAACTCTCAACAATCAATGAAACCCCAGTAAATGAAAGCTAAAAACTCCACAGATATTCCATACTGCTGCAGCCAGCATTACCTCCCCAGGTATTTGGGAAGAACCAGCACAGAGCTGCCTAGCCAAGGAACACACTGCAAGACCCTAGAGCTCCTCTACACCAGGGCAGCCCCTTCAGGCAGGCAAATAAAGACTGGGGCACCGGTGCTGCTCGTCCCTAACAAGACACAGGTGCTGCTCATTCCCAACGAGGCATGAGACACAGGTGCTGCTCATTCCCTCAGGAGACACAGGTGCTGCTCATTCCCTTGCAAGGCACCACAGTTCCAGCTAACCTGCAGGAGGGAGGTGCTGACCTCCACTGCAGGGTGTTTCACAGACCTGGGTGGATTTGTGCATCATCTACTTCATGAGCGTCTGTAAAGTCTGGGCTCCTGCAGCATCCCAGCAAGGAGTTCTACACTTGGATCCCACATTGTGAAAAATGACTTGCTCCTGGGTCCCTTGAGCGCCCACCTGAACCTGGTGTGATGGCGAGTGCAGGCAGCCCTGAGCCCGTCACACAGAGCCCCGGCGCGTCCCTGCCAGGGGGGCGACAGCCGCCGGCGCGTAATAAAAGATAATAAAATCACAGGGCGAGGCAGGTGAACAGGGAATGATTACCTGCTCCTTCTCTTGAGATTAAGGTCAGCCTAGGCAGGCTGTATTATTTTATATTCACAAGCGACGCACCCAGTACCAAGTACTCTCTCTTCTTTCTGTAGTCACACTTTAGATAAAAAAATTGCTCATCAATTACTTAGGATTTACAGCTACAGGAATAGCCAGTGGCTAGAAGAAGACTATATAGGGAAAAAATAAGGATGTAAACCTATTTACTTAGTCACAGAGAAGATTTAGATGTGACAAGCTCAGGCTTAAGAATCTACAAAAAATCCAGCGTGCGCATGGGAAGGGTTTTCATTCTAAAAAGAATAAATGGATGGCAGTCAAAATTCAACATACTCAGAGTGAGAAATAGGGTACAAATTTATATCACTGAGGGTACATAATACCCAGGATAAGTGAGTAAATTTATTTACCACTGGAAATGTTAAATAGATAGAAAATTCTCTTTTAACAGATAGACATTGCTTCAAGCATTGTTATGGAACCAGAATCGGGAACTAGAGCAGCAAAATTTTATGGTCTGTATTATATGAGAGGCCAGCATGGACAATAATCCCTCCTGGCCTTAAAATATATCAGTCTGAGAATCTATTAAAGAAACTTCCGTTCCCAACATGTACATTCACCAGTGACAAATCTCCAGTGGAAAAATGTTGATAGCTGCACAGGTGTTAGAATAAAAAATGGTGAAATCTGTTTTCCAGCTAGGAACAGAAGGTGGATTATGTTGGAGGTATGTTTGATAGTTATGAACACCAGATACAAGACGGTGTCATTTAAAGACAACTTGAGCAGATGGATGGCAGAGTGTGTGCACTGTGAAGTGATGTTAATTGAATGGCCTGGGATTATGTTTAAAAATCTTAAAATGAATAATTGGAAAACAATTAAAGAAGCAACTACAATCTGCAAACTCCAGGGCTGCCAGCTGGCCTGGAAGGTGGGATTGAAGCTGCATGAAACACAACATTTTTATTTTCCTGATTTTCACACAAGAAAGCTCAAGAAATAATGCTTTGTGCATTTCTCCAGGAGAATAAGCCACCATTCTTGTTGCAAAACAGCTTTTCGTATTATAGTAATTTTTACTTTGGCAGGATCTGGAGCTATTCTTATTCAGAACTTCGCTATTTCTATAAGCAGAGCACGAGGCTGCCAGAGCAGCGTTTCCTTAGGTTTCCCCGGCGCAATCCGGACGGATGGGCTGCAGGGAGGCAGCAGCCGTGCGGGAAGAGCCCCGTGCGGCGGGGGCCGCCAGCCCGGCGGCGCAAGCCGTCACCCGCGCGGCCCACGCCGAGGTGTCCCCGCGCAGGGGAGCCGGCTGGACCCGCTGCGCACACGAGGCAGACGCGACCTGCGCCGCGCACGCGGCCCAACGCAGCGCGTGATGGGTCAGGCTGCCCCGGGCACAGCAATGCTGTTCCCACCTGCTTCGGTTTTCCTCATCCTCGTCACTGCACAGTCAGGCAGAGTGCATTTTGCACAATGCTATCTTCTTCCTCCACCTCTTTTCCTCCCTCAGTCAGTGCTGGAGAGGAATACTGTGGTTTATTAACAACATTAGGTATGTAATTCTGAAAAAGGACCAGATCAGCAGCAGCCTCAGCACAGAGCAGGGCTCAGCTTTGCAGAGCGCTTCCCCAGCAGTGTTGTGTACCGGCCTCCCCTCTGTGATCTCCTATGTAGTTTCAGGTTCAATTTACTTAGCCCTGGAATCCCAAGTGCCGTGAAATTACTGGAAGGATTAGGTGATTTTTCTGGGGCTGGGGTCGGGTCGTTGGTGCAAAATGTGAGAGCAAACAGCTCTGTGTTATCTCTGGTCCCTTTTGACCACAAGGCATCTTTTAGTTTGGAGAAGCTCTTGAGGACAGCCCAGGGCTGCTGCAGAGGCTGGAGCTGCTCTGCCCCGGGAGTAGATTTACGTGACAGCCTCTGCAGCCATGGAAACCTTCACTCTGCAACGTTTTAAAGCACAAGGTGCTCCAGCTCTGACACTATGATTAATACTGTTTTGTATTGAAATACTCAACCCAGAGAGACAGAATGTAAACCAGGTCGCTCGTGGTGCTGTTATTGTGCTGCTCCTGCCTCCAGTGCCAGGGAGCAGCCTTCAGGAAGCGCTGCGTGGGCCACGGCCCCATTCTGCAAGCTCATTCTGGAGATTGCTATGCTTAAAAGCCAAATTAAGCTTATTAACCTTCCACCCTTCCTTGAACTCCTTCTCTTTTAATGCCAATGATTTGCTGCGTAGACTGCAAACAGCATTTGATTTCTGTATATCTGATTTCAAAGGTACCACTTCCCAGCAGCTACCGCACTGCATTTATGTCCCGCTCTCACTCCAGGGAAGCACCGCGGGATTGTGCCTGACATGGCAGGGCTTCCCGCCTAGGGAATAGGAAATCATTCTGATAACGGGATGCGGCAGCTGCTGGGAAACGGTGACTCCTCCAGCGGCTGCTGCTGCAACTTCTTTAACCACTGTCTATGTGCTCAAACCCAGCGAGTGCAAGTCCTGCAGCACCAGCTTGCGTTGAAGCGGCTCAGATTAACCCCACTGCCCAAGCACAGCCCTCCGGGAACTCCTGCTAGCTGCTCACATGAGGCCGTGTGCTCTGCTTTGGAGTGCTCCCGTTTCGAGCACCTCTGCTTTGCGATAGGCCTCCTGTAGCCACAGTGAAGAAGCTGGAGATACACTCAGTGCACCCAGCCAGGTGGAAATTGCCTGACAAGGGAAGTGTGCAGCTCCTGGCCAGGCTGCTTGCACAGCTGCCCATGGGCCACTGTGGAAGCTTTTCTGGAGTCTAGGAGGGTGTCTGGATATCACTCCTCCCAAGTATCCTCATATCCTTGCAGAAAGAGAATACCTTGGAAGAGTTTAAATGAAAAAAAAAGAAAGAAATCTGAATAATTTGAACTGCAATGAATGAATCCCAGTTTGGTTTCAGTTTCAGGAATGCTTCCATTTTTCTAGACTAATTTATTCTAACAAGAGTCCCTGCTTTTGTACTTTCAGCAGTAGAAACAGGATTGCTATTCTAATAAATCCTTGGCCAGTTAAAATCCACCTGGTCACTGGCCTCGTATGAATGCTGCAGAAAGACTTTCTAACATATATTAAAGTCCTGTTTTGTCTATTTTCCCACATATGCTCTTGAAAACATGGTTATTTGAGGGAGCGTTCACAGAGGCTCTAGTAAAAATGCCTGATATAAGAAAGATCAACATTATGGTGACTTTTCAGGCTTTAGAACATGCCCTGGGCCTGCACAGTTTAAGCATCTATTTAGAGAACATTCACGACTGCAAACTTACAGCAGAAACCATGGTTAAAATCACAGTCTGTATCTTCAAATGGCTCAAAAAAATCCAGCTGCACTGGAGATAGAGTTGCCATTATCCTACTTTTAAGCTTCTAAAATGCTTAAATGGTATGAATTACAAGTGTACAGTATTTCCTGGAATATCTTGAAGGTTAGCCAGCCCCTTAGGTCTCCTTTCTAGTAACACAGTGAAAGCAAAGCAAGTTGACTCTTCTGGAAACCTCTTCTGCTGGGGACACCACGGGGGTGTCCAGCGGGACTGAGGGAGGCCGGCATGCTCCGATGCGGGATGCGCTCCCGCCAGCGCAGGCTGCTCCTGCCGGACAAGGGAGGATCCTGCCTTTTTGCAGGCAGAATCCAACTCCCTTCTTGCATTAGAGTGTGCAGGGCAGTGCTCAGACACCAGCCTGGCAACTGCTCCGTGCCTCCGCACCCTTCATGCGATGGAAAGAAAATGGGCTAGGATTTCAGCGTTTTTACAAAGATGAAGCTACGTCAAACTGTCCCTGGGGAGCCCAGAGCTGACGTCCCTGAACACAGAAGGAATTAGGGCCACGGGCACAGGGGGCCCTTTTCCAGCAGCACGAGGACCCTGGTGTGCCAGTGTCCGGCTGGGCACCTACCACGTGTCCCCTCCGCACGCTGCCGTGCCACCTCCACACACACTCTGCAGGCCGAGCCTCGGAGACCTGCACCTTGAGACCATAAGGGAAAATATATTGTATTACGTTATCAGTGCATACATCAGCATGGAAAAGACTCTCCTTAGGGATCTGAAAGGTATTATGGTAAATTTGTGTTACATAATAATAACAATAATAAAACATATTTCTAGAATAAATCAAAAACAAAAGCACTTTTCTCCTTAGTTCTAGTAGGATGAGTGAGTATTTCATGTGGCTGAAGCCAATGGTTTGAGAGTTTGACGCTAAATCACAGAGAAAAGACAAAAAGCACCCTGCTATCTTCCCATCCCTAATACGTAATCAGCTGCTTGGGAAAGGTAAACGGCACCTTAAGAGACAAAAAAATAAAGCACCACTTATCTTCTTAACCTCAAAGGTAGCACAGCAAGCAGCTGCCCAACCTACCCGTTGCACCCAAAGGGTCACTCATCCTGCACGACACTCGCACCTCTGGTCTGCACTGTTGCTGCGAGGGGCCGGACACCTGCTAGGGACAAGAACAAACACAGCCTCTCACCAGCCCCAGGTGAGGGGACACGGGCTGGGGCAAGGCCCCACTGCCACCTTGGCACTTTGCATTAAGGTAATGAACAGGGTCGTTGCTCTGCAGGGAGGCAAAGCTGAAACTGAGGCTTGGACATACTGTTCCCCTGACCGATGTAAAGAAAAGTCACTTTCTGAAGGCACCAACGCTAACTTTTTAAGAAGTCTCTAAGCTTGTTGGTGCTGTTGAAATATTTCCATGTTCTCTCCCCTACAGTTCTGCTTTTCATCTCCCTTCTCTTTTGATCCTGTCTGTTCTTTTGCCTTTCTCTCTTCTGTTCTTGCTCCTCCTCCTCTTTCCATTCCTATCTCTACTCATTTCTCCCCCTGAATCTTCTTTTTGTTGTCAGGGGCCTTGTGGCCTTCTCCAGAAACCCCGGACAGCGCCGCCGCTGAGAGCGCTCCCCACAGTGGGGGAGCCGAGAGGCGGCGCGCGAAGTTGCTGAGGAAGGTGCTGGGAGCGCGAGTCTCCTCCGGAAGCAGCAGAGTGAAAAACAAAAGGTCTGAGGAGGCGACGGGGGGTAGACGGGGCCTGTTGGGGACTGGCCTCCTCCTGGAGCCGCCTTGGACGTGTTCGCGCTGCGAGCAATGCTTAGCCTGGGGCTTGCTGCTATCAGAGCTGCAGCAGCCAGAGAAAAAGGGAGTTACTGATGCTGAAACACCACGAAATATGGAACACCGGGAGGAGGAAATCTGAGAGACTAATAATGCTGCTGAGATTTTCAAGTAGTTCTTTTCTGCTGAAAATTGGCACAGTCTATGAGGCAATACCTACAAGTAATGAGTCCTCTCACAAGGGCTTTAGTGCCTGCTACCGCTTCCCTCCAGGAGCTATGCAAAAGCCAAACTCCAGTGCTATCGAAAACGCCAATATTTTGATATTTACTTTCTTAAGTCAGGAATAAAGACTGAAGACATCAATATTGTCCAGAGGGTCTCTGGACAATTTTAAGATTGGAAATTCTGAGCCTGCTCATTTCTTCCCAAGCACCATTCGGCCCCTGCCACTCTTCAGTGCCGGGCGTTGCTGCTCTGGGGTCTCTGCCCTCCTGGCTGAGCACACAGCCCCGAATGAGACTTTCTGCAGCCCCGTGAGGCACTGGGCAGCTCGGAAAAGGGGCCGCGATGTTGGAAACCACAGGACACAGTTTTAGAGTTGACACTCTGGTCCCTGGAGAAGAAAGGGGAATAGAATACCCAAATTCCCCATCACATTTCCCTAGCTTAGGTGGATGCAAATAAACGTATTACTAACATAAAACCCTTCTGCCATCTTTGGCAGGTGAAATATTTTGACTCTGGTAAAATTTCTTCACTGGGAAAAAAGTAAGAAATTTCCATGACTGTTCATCCCCCATAACAAAGTTACCTTGGAAGGAAGGTCTTGACCATCTCTTATCGTGAATCAGTTTTTAAACTGCAAAGTTATTGGGGCTGGAGTCCAAGACCAAAAAATAAACTCTCGTAGGTGGAAAGGAGAATTAAAACCCTCACTTCTCCAGGCAAAAAGGACACTTATTTAAGCTTTCTTTTGCTCGAAGTTGGCAAACTAGAACATCTATGAGGAAAGCAAAGCATTTCATGCATCAGGCTGACCAACTGAAAAAGAAAAGAAAGAATCATGCAGCCATGATATTAATCATCTTGTTCAATGAACTACTAAGGGATATTTAACTATTATCATGGCAAGTATGGTGTAAAAAATATATTGGATGATATAAGAAATAAACAGTACTGAAGTTTTAGTCTATTCTAGGTCATTTCTGTTTAGCCAAAACCATGCGGCAATATAATGCCTCAGCATTACAGCACCTTATTTCACTGCAGCCATAAAAGCCTTGTCTTTCTAAGTGTTTTACTTGAAGTAAATAGATAGCTAAATGACTCAAGATATTTAATATAGTTAGAGAGAGTGTTGTGAACACACACTACGGCTCGATCCATCTCAGGATGTTTTATGCAGGCTGTCTGCACACAAAGAGAGGAGAATCCTTCCAGACAGGGAACTCATTTGAATGAGTTGTATCAACGCACCCGCATGCAGAGACGAGGCTTATCACTCCTGCCTTTGTGTAGAAAAAATCTGATACAACCCTCGAGTCAAGAACAGACATTTGACCTCATCTGTCTTGTACTTTCCTTGAATTTTCTATCCAGGTTGCCCATCTTGAGTTAGCCAGCTCTGAGGAAAGAATCCACTTATTTGTCTCTGCTAAGCAACATGTTGAATCTAAAACTGTTGTGACTACAACAAAATGTCACCTTTGCCAAGTGGCCAGTACTAGCCCACTGTGAGAGGAGGGGTGGAGGCAAACACAGTTGTCAGCCCAGCAGGGACAGCAAAGCTGACATGAATTTTTCTTCCATCTTTCAGCCTGTGACTTTCCAAAATCTCAGGTCTGGCACCTGCAAAACTGAAATATGCAGGACAGGTCAAGGAACTACCACCTGGTAACAGCAGAGCTGGCTCTCTGGTAGGTAAAAATCCATCTACCTTCACCTTGAAGGAAACTTAGTATGAATTCCTGTCAGGCCTGTCGTGTTGAACTGATTAAGAAGCTGGAGGGCCTGAGAAGAACATGGCTGTGTGGTAAGAAGCGCAGCTCCTCCGAGGTGCTCAAACCTAATGAGATTTTGCAGTCGCTCGCGCAGGGCCCTAGCTGAGGTGCTCCTCACTCTGCAGCATGACCAAGGCAGCGCACGGGAGCGACCCGGAAAGTCGCTCCGTTATTGCCCCCTTCCTTGTCCCAAGGCGGCTATCGGCAATTTGTGCAGCTGGACTCGGCCTTCTCACACGCTGCTTCTCATTTACTGATGCTTTGGAGCAGCCAGCACGATTCTGACCACTGGAAACAGCCAGCCACGTGTTTGGTGGCGAGTCCTTGCCTCAGCTGACATGGCAGCAGCTGCCCACATCCCTCCGCGTTTAGGAAAGACTGAGTGGGTCTTCTGGAAGGAAAAGCCCCCTCTCCCTCCTCTCGCCCCCTCTCAGCCAAGGCCTTGCTTAGCGAGTGAACCAGCAACCCCATTCCTGAGTTTTCATGCCTCTGGGAAGCAAATATATATATATATGTGTGTACATACACACAAATGAGAAGGGAAATGTGCACTTAAAATGGAGATAAAATAACCAGAAAAAAAAATGAATTGACAGATTGTAGAAGAATAAATTGCAGCAATAATGACCAGAAGGTAAAAATCTGTTCCCTCCAGTGTTCTTCATTTAAAATTTCACTCTTCTGATTAAAACTTTGTAAATAGTAATTATTATCACAAAGATATTCATAAACAGATGTTTTTAAAAATGCAAATGACTTCACAATTCAGAAAATAAGCAGTTCATGTGCCACAGGGAATTTAATCTTTGAAAGCAGAGAGATGCATCAGACCCCATTTCCAACATAACGCACTAAATCAGCACTGGAAGCGAAGCTTTTTTTCAGCCTCTCCATTTGTTAAATATGGTAATGGGGAGGAAAAAAACTATTATTTACTGAAGAATACTGCTTTTGTATTGCCTTTGTATTCATAAAGATCTATAGAGTATATCTAATTCCAAGTTATTTTATTACCTATTACAACACGGAAGCATTCCTACATGACAAAAAGTAAAAACAGGTTCCATTAGGATCTACATATAAGTATCTACAAATAATTTTTTCCTGCTTTAGAAAGGGAATATTTGTTCAAAAGAGATGCATTTCTTGTAAGAAGAGCTCTCATAATTGTCATTTGTTTGTGAAGTACAACATGAACTGTTGTTTCTGTGAGGGTAATTGGGTGTGGATTCTCCTCTATTTCATATCATGAGATACAACTAAAAATGATAAAATACTATAGATTCTAAAATGAGTATGGTCACTTAATTTTAAAGCAAAGCAATTACTGTTCTATTACCAGGTATTCTGAATCAATATCTTGTCTTGCAACTTGCACTCACACCCAGAATAAATCTATAATATTACAAGTAATCAGAGGAAAATAGCAACAGAGCAGAACAGATATTCAACAGGAGTCCTTGTGTAGGTTATAGAATCAGATAGGCCAGCACTGAAAATTTAAGTTGCTTATTGGTTTCAAAATATCTAACTTGCCCCTGGATATACAGAGCTGATGGATCTTCCGGAAACAATAAATTAAACTGCATCTCATGAAGAGGTAGGTAATTTTTACTTTATTTACAACAGCTAGAGTTAGTCCCTTTGACATCAAAGGAACTAATAAAGCATGATGGCAGGTTGGCTTTGACCTGAGACACACATTCACACACTTTTATATACAAGTAAAGTCTTACTGCTAATAGTAAGCCTCGTAGCTCTATCTGGTTGTTGTGTTCTTGATTTTTCTCCCTCTTTCTTTATTCTTTGTGCTTCTTTGAATAAACATAGTATAGCTCTCATTGCTTGCCAATTAGAAGAAACCATTCTGACACAGAAGAATAATAAAATCCCAGTGTTTTAACAATAAAAGAATTAACATGAATAACCAATAATTAAAAAGGAAAACAGTTCGCAACTACAATTAATGCAAAGAGAAAGGTACACTGCAGAGTTACTTTTTTCCCCAGCAGAAGATATTTTTAATGCTATACTTGCTCCATGGCTTGGGCTTCCGTGCTGCTCAACCTGGACAACACGTGTGCACAGAGAGCATGGAAAATCTCTGTGTGCTGTGCATACGCAGAGCAGCTCCAGCTGGGAAAATTCCTGCGTGCAGATCCTGCTCTTTTTCTTACATGGCAGAACCAAGACTGCAGAAATTGTGAATTCTATTTGTTCCTGAACGGCGGCCTTTAGCATTCTTGCCAGCAATGCCTATGCAAGCAGGCCCAAATCAACAAGAAAGCGTACGGATCAGCACGGATTCAGCCTCGAGCTGACCTGTATTTGTAAGGCAGGTGCTGATATTTCCCTGTCTCTTTGCACAGGCTGTCTCCATAGAAATTCAAACAAGGGTAAAGCAGAGAGGTCATGGCTGGACAGCTTGTGTAAATGCATCCAAAATAGACAGACTACTGCTGGAAAAGGGAAGAAGCTTATTTAGGTGATACAAGCAGTCAGACTGCTCTTAGATATATGTGCCATGCAGAAGGTGGGTGCCGCAGGAGGGGAAGAGGCAGATGTATGTGAACAGAGAGGAAGGGCTGCTCCAGGCTGGTGGACATCCTCCCCCTACGCTCGCCCGGAGCACCAACAAGCAGCGAGACGACAGCCACGGTCCCAGGGAGAACCACCACGCGAGCCACAGCTGCTAACATCTCCCCCAAGGCACAAATGGGAAACGAAGGCGTAGTACAGCATACAAAGACTCTTCTTTCTGCCACTAGCTCCATCCTGTGACACACTTCCTGAGCTATTTCCAAAATTTGTTGGCTCCTGCAAGATCCCTTGCTCTTCCAGCCAGAGGAGAGCTGGGAGCCAGAGGTGGGACAGGTCTCCCTTTCCTCTCTCCAGTAAATCAAGTTTTTGGGCAGAGCCAATGGCCCTTCCTACACATAGACTATGGACATTCCTACCCTACATTCACCATTGAGCATTACACATTATCTACTATGTAATATTCCATACTGACTACTTAAGAAATTAGAAAAGGACATGCACAGAGCTCATGCTGTTATCTCTCACATTTTTTCAAGAACCTTATCGCACTATTTATGAGTTTAATCCTGAAGTTTGTCACCGAGACTGCTGAAAGAATGACTTGCTGAGCACTATTTCTATAGCACTAATCTAGACAGTGTTTGAGGCGTGATTACAGTGTGTACCTAAGTTGTCAATAGGTACTAAATCAGCCTGTCAGCATTTTAAACATATGACATTGTGTTCAGGTCTATGCCTCCTTCCAGGATACCTGATCAAGGAGAATAAACCAATTCCTCTTACCTGAATTCTGGGAGGGTGCTGGAAAACTATGAGGCGCTCAGGAAAGAGCAACGTCCTCCTGATGGTAGCAGCCTTGTGTTGATGCAGCCACCGATTAACTCACCTCTTGTAGGATGTAGTAGGAAGCAAAAAATGGAGCTAAAAACTGCATTTCTAGGAAGATTCAAATGCCAGCACATGAATATTAGCAGCGTTTGCGTCCATGGGGATTTTACAGAGTGGTTTTGAAGCAATCTGTGCATCAGTAAATGCCACATTTTTCAAAGAGCACAGGAAGTCTGCAAAGCTTTTTGTGCAAAAAGCAAGGTTAAAACTCATTAGAGCTCACATCAGGCATTTGATGGGCTTTACAAGCTGCCTTACTGTCTTAAAGTGAAAAATAACTGCTAGAAATTGGTTTATATTTTTAAGTGTCCTGGATTTTCCTTCTAGCTAGAAAACGAAATTGCCCCATGGCAGACATGTGGTCCCTCGGTGGTTCTCCTCCTATTGTTTCAAAGGTATGAGTTTTGACAGGGGTTATAAAGATTGCCATTAAACCCCGCTCTTGGGGGCTGCAATGGAGCACAGGGGAGAAAGTTAAAACGGGGAGCACTTGGGCCTTATTTGCCTCCATGCTGGAGGAGACAAGAAGGAAGGAAGATTTAGGCCTTACCCTGCTCAACACAGAGCTTGCGTTGGGACCACACAGAGCTGCTTGCCAGCCAATCCTGGTCACAAAGCAGATCTTTGAGGTGAAGCCTGTCCCGCTCTCCTTGGCACCGAGCACAGCTGAGGGTCTCCTTGGGACAGCTTTGGGCTTGAGGGGGAGGCAGGAAGGGGGGAATTTTCGTTGCTGCGACCCTCCCTTCTAGGGCTGCAGAGCCCGGGCCTGCTGATGCTCAAGGCACATGTCTCCTCCCAGACTTCTTGTAAGGGCTGAGGCAACTGAGGGGAAAATCTATTCATACCAAGCTAAAGCATTTGTCAATAGGTGGTGGGTTCCTTCTTCATCTTTTTAAAAGAAACATAAAAAACAAATAAATAAAAAAGGAGAATAAATAAGAAAGTGCATACTAAATGAGTAAACCCTGAGCAGCAGTTTATCAATACTAAACAAGTCTAATGTAATAACTTGTCTTTAAAATACTAAAAAATTCTGATGCAGTATTTTTGAGGTCTTGGGTTACTGTTTGTTAAGCCGATTTTACCAGTTGATTTGCAAATTGTTTCACAGAGGAATAAGGAAGCATGCTGGCTGGTCGTGCAGCCGCAGCACAGAACACGCTGGAAGCCTCCCCACCACTAACGGCCTGAAGAGATCGGCGGAGCCGCATGGGGACAGTCTGGAAGGCTGAGGTTTATGTGCCATAAAATAAAACTGATTGGAGGAAATGCTGCTTTTTGCAGGTGTATCAGTTTGGCTTGCTGCCAGAATAAGGCAGAATGGGTAGAATTGGAAGAAAAGAGGAGCCAGCTTAAAAAGGAAAAAAATTTAGGTGGAGTTTTGTCCCTTGCTATTTTAAAATTTGACTCAACAATCCTTAGCAGGGCAAGTTTTTTGTACTAGAGCTACAGACAAAGTTATAACCGAAAATATAAAATAAATAGGCTACATACTGAACTCACTGATGTTGCCACGATGAGAAAAAGGGCAATAGATGCTTGCTTACTTAAGTAGGCTATTGCCATAAAAGATACACTGTAAAATAGGTGTGTGAGTGCAGGGGGGGAAGCCTCAAAACAAAGCTGGGGTCTCCCAGCCCAATGCAGGGTGGATCTTTTTATTTTGATTCTGAATTCAAGGAATTTGTTTATCTGGTGAAGGAGGTAACCGGATTGGGACTCATTGCCACATGATAACCCTATCCCCCACTCATCACTACCAAATAAATAAGGGCAGTCAATCAGACCTGTGCTTATTCATGTAATTAATGCAAAACTCACAGGGTTAGCAACACATCTTAGTAGATCTTATGACCTTAGGGAAGGATAGAAATAATAACCTCTGTGAACATTTGGTCAGTGTAGTTTTGGAGAAAATCTACCGTTAGAGAATCCTTTCAGCATTTCACCTCATGCTGGTTGCTTAACGAACCAGGTTAAAATTAGCAAAAATGGCCCTAGACCATTGATTCACTAACCAGATGGTCCCCAACGAAGCTCTCCTCCGCAGAGCAGCGTGGCCGGGCACGAACACAGCGCTCGTGGATGCGGTGTACCAGAAAAGCTGCGTTTCTCACGCTCCCCACGCTGCCAAAACTCTTCTTACCTGACTTTCTCCTAGCAATCCCTTATTTAACTGCTCTTTCTGTTACCTAGAAGCCACAGATTAGCTCCTGAATAAAGAAAGGTTTTGCACTGCATAAAATATTCTGAGATTAAAGTCTGTGACCTAAAATTCCCAGTATACACAGGCCCAGATTAAATTTTCTTTTTTAATTTTATAAGCTGTCAGAGAACTGCAAAAGCAGAAGAACATATACAGAATGTTTGAGAGAAGAAGAAAAAAAGAAAAAAAAAAAGAAAACAAGAAAAGCCAAAACATTAATAAAACATTTCCAGTTCCACTTTGTAATTTCTAGTATTTTTATCTGATTTAGCAGATGAAAAGTTCCTTGAATTTTAATTTGGAAGTCTGACTGTAATCTTTGCTGCATTCACTGATGTCAGCGCACAAACATTTTTGGTACAGTTTACTTTACATTGTAGTTTGTATAAATCCATGCAAAACTAAATCTGTTTCAAGGGAACTCTGGATGTGATCTAAATAATTGAGCAATAGAATCTTGTTAAATATTTAGAAAATACACACTGGCATTTTGATATTTTGCAGTACTACCCAATCAAAATTTATGGTAAGAAAGATTCTATTAAGCTTCAGAGACACTAAGCACTAAATAATCCCTTGGGGAGAAGAGAGGAGGGATTTAAGCATCTTGTTGCATCTAGGCTCCTTCCAGATTTTTCACATAAATAACACTACAGTGCAAGATGCATTCAAAGCACTTGACACTGTGGTTGGGTGCAATGAAAATCATTTTATCTTAAATTATGTTAACTTACCCATCTATTCAGACTTCCTGAGTCTGTGGAAGCTATTCTGCAGCAAATATATAGCAGCAACTGTTATTCAGTCTGAATTTTGCCGTTGCTTTTTCCATCCCAATTTGGATGGAAATGAAGAGCTGTAAGACTCAGATGCATCCACTAAGACATCAAGCATTGCCTAAACTGAAGCAGGTCCTGTACTGCACGGATATGTGAGAAAAAAACAAGTAAACAGAGCAGGGGAGCTGAAGAAAGCGGAAACTATTCCTGAAATGGGACATTTGGTCCTATGCAGTAGAGAAGAATGGAAATCTTGGAAGATGCAACTAATAGGAAACAGACCTTCAGCTTACCCAGCCGAGCACAGCCACCATCTAGATGGCTTTTGGATCACACCTTTAATGTTTTGAGAGACAGAATGGAAAAGCCATACACAAACTTTTCAGAGTGACACCGAGCTCTTCTGAGTTTGGCTCCAAAAACACGGGTGAAAAATCTGCCAAATCTTCTCTGGTTCAGAATGATCAGCACGGAGGCACCTAGCACGGTAACATCTCACAACCCTGCACAAACGCCGGTGCATTTAGCACAGCATCACACAAACATCACAGAAATGTTGTACTTAACCACCTGACACGCTCTGCTGCGAGCTCTCCGAGTCCTCGGTAAAGATAACGGGCTGAAACAGATGCAACTGGAAAAAGAATTTCTCCCCCTTTTACCTAGCATTCATAATAAAATAACACAAAATAGAAGTAAAATAACTTGAGGATCATAGCAATCTGTTATGCCCCATCCCAGAGAGGCAAGTGTCTGTTGCATGAACCACGATTACTGCCACTGGGCACGTGAAAACTGGGGCACTCCTGGCCTGTGCAGATGAAGTTTGCACTTCTCAGCACTCTCTGGACTGACACTAGACACATGGAAACTGTCACACACCTAATAAAAAGCTATGCAGGAGAAAGGTATATTATGGACAGGGTTCCTAACACAACCAAGAATCTTGAAATCACTTCTTAAAACTTTACATTCATAGATTCCTTGCTGTTTGGCTAGCAGGAGCACTGGCTCATCTTTTTAAATTATTTCTGCAATTCATTTGCCAGCAAATATCATGTGAAAGACGCTACTGCAAGATGGCAAGTGCCTCAAGATGCCAGAGGATGCATTTTGCAGCTCTGCTGAGCGGGATCAAACAAGAGGTTGCCAAGTCGAATTAAACAGGTTTGGGAGGGTCACTCTCCGACTTCCCAGTTCTCACATTTGGTCTCAAATTGCTCATTTTTTTTCTCCTTGTATGCACTCTGCTACCATTGTAACATCAGGAAACGTGTCTTTTTGTGACTGCAGCTACTTTACTTCGTTAATTCTCGTTTACAGTTGTTCCAGACAAGCTGCCTGGACCAGCCCTCTTACTGTGCCTAGATCCACCCAGCGAGACCCCAAGCATCACGAGGTTATTTATAATTTTGTAAAACAGGGTCAATTCAATGACAGAATTAGGGGATGATTCAGATTTCCCCACTTTCACAGACTTTCCCCTCTGTGCATTTCATGTCTATTTGCATCTTGACTCCTAGGTCATTCTCAAACATCCTGAATCATCGTGTTTTAAAGTAGCTCAGAGAACAAAACCAAATTTAATATGAAACACTAAGAACGTAAAGCAGATGAAGCATTATCATGCATAAACCACATGACAGTGTTTGTGTTCCCAAATGAGTGACAGTGGCAGCATTTCCAGCACTCCAGTGACACTTGTTCCACGGTGATGCATCCGCGCCCCTGAACCGGAGCTCTGGGGCTTCAGCATCTGCAGCAGCCGGGGGGCTGACAGCTCCTCTCACGAAGGGCTCAGAATTCAGTACAAGAAAACACGTCTCGAGCAGGAGGTGCACAGAAGGAACGAGGGCTGCATGCAGTAGCCTTGTGCACACACATTAGGATACTCGGCTGCCTAAAAGCACGCAGATACGCTCTCCACCACCAAGAGTGATGCTCCTGCAGATGTTGCCATGAGCGGGCTGCTCATTCGCATAACCTTGAAATTCATTTTCGGAGAATGTTAATCAATTATAACTCAATCACGAAACTGCTGGAGGAACATAAAAACACAAACAATAGAAGCTCAGGGGCATTTTTTCCCTTCTACTTCAGCACATATGCTGAAGGGGTCTTTGTTCTATTTCTCATCCCTAAGCAAATATCTACAAGATTTGAGGATTTGCTTGGCAGCATAGGAATGACATAGAATCCCTTTCAATAATTTGTGGGTGGTTCTGCAGAATTTACTCAGTTATATAATTTGGAAGGCACCACAGGACAGTCAGCAGAGCAGGGCTCCTGTAACCTGGGCTCCTCGGCACACAGTGCTCAGGGACTCACCCCGTGTGCTACTGCTCTGTGAAGATCAGTTGACACAACCCACCCAAAAATGTTCTGGCATTTCATCTGATATCTTCAACAAAAAAAGAAAAATATAACAACAATAATAAATCGAAATCTTGCAGAGGGTTCAATACTTTCTGCTGAAGGCAACATAAAAATATTGAAACTCTACTGGTTGTATTTTTTGCTCTCTTATTCTTATTTAGCACATCCAAAATAATAGAAGGACAAATGTAAACAGAGTATTTTAGTTTTTATCAAGTTTGATGAGATTTAAATCTAACTCTTCATCTCCTTTATAGTTGCTGAACTGTTTCATTCATTAAGAAACAGTCTGAACATTTTCAAAGGGTTTTGAAGATTTAATTTTTCCTTCCAACTCAAAAAATATGGAAGCGGAACACAGCTGCATGTTAGGAAGTAATCATCATTTCCTCCAAAAATTACCTTTTTAATGAACTTTGTTCTTGCTGTTTTTCTTAAGCGCTTTTTATGCTAAGATTTGACCAGCTGAAAACATCGATCATGATAATATTTGCAGCTGGTCATCACAACAGCCTCAACCCTGGCTGTTAAAATCAGATTTTAGCAAGAAGCTACTTTAATGTAATTTTGGCACCCCAAGCTTAACACTGCCTAGAAAGCATTATAATGCTTCACAAGTACCTAGTGGGTGGCAGGAAATTTATGTTCATTAATGTTCTGCCTGATACACTCATAATGTTCTTCTTAGAAACATGAAAAGGATGAAAATAACTTATTATCAAAGATAATACGACACGTGTACAAAACTCAGGAAAGGAAGCAATATTATCTGAACAGAAAATAAATAGACTTTAATTATTCAAAAGTATCATTTTTCTGAGGAAACAGAGCATGCTCATTCTTCCTCCCATGCAAAACTAAATTCAAACACCAGACTTCAAGCAAAACGTTTTAAAACATTTTTAAAGGAATTTTGAAAAAAAAGCAGTCTGGTCACATGCAATTTTGCTACTGAGCAGCTGCTGCAAAAGGCACCCTTGTGCCCCAAGGGTTACCAGTTACTAGTGAGCCTATGACAGACTCACAGCTTGCCCTCAGCACAGCTTGGTGGGCTGAGAAAGGCTTGTTTATTTTTAATGAAAAGCCCCTCTCCTCCCTTCTTTTCACTGATTCCATAGAGCAGGGTTATGTCCAGGCAGTGGCCCTCCCAAGCGGTGCCCAGGGCGGCGATCCAGAGCCACGGCAGCACTCGATGCCTCAACGCACCCCTCTGCCACGCTGGCTGGCACGGTTCACACGGAGCAGAAATCGCCTCCGTGCCCACCCGTGTTTGGGAAGGGCCCCGGCGGCCCCTTCCCACCCTTCTCTACCCGTTCACCACTAACCCCCGCGGCCCAGGCTGGGCTGCAGCACCTCCATAAGCCAAAGGGGCTGCTGTCCTGCTGCGGGCGCATCCTGCGGTAACCACAGCGCTGGGCTCGGCCCCAGCTCTTCCCACAGCTCCCGCTCCAGGCCCTGCTCTCACAGAAGCTCCCAACAGCACCTTGCTCCACCAGGCTTACTCTGTGCCTGCTAATAGGCTAACCCAGCTCCATTAATCTTAGAATTAGAAGCCGGGTGAGTGTCGGCGTTTGTGGAACCAGATTATTATTAATATAGTCTTTTCATTATTACTCCGGCGTGCTCCTCCATCTATCCAAACACAATTTTGACTTTTGAAATGTACTTGGTTGAGATCAAGCTGTTTCCCTCCCAAACAAGCTTCAAGTAACCTTGTAAATCGCCTACTCTAGTTAATAATATTTCTTAAATTTAATCAAGCTGAATAAACCTAGAAGAGCCCGTAGACCCTCCATGCTCGCCCGGTTCCTTCTCCACTGTGAGCATCAAGCCCTGGCCCACTCTGCTGTGACTTGCTCCTACATGCAGGAACCTCACCCTTCCCATCCTATTTGCCAAACGCCTTGGTGTCCGAAAGTAAATATATTGCAAAAACACTGGAAAAGTATCACCAACTGGACAAACAGCATTGAATTAAGAGGAAAACACAAACACAAAGCCCAGCACCCTTGCAAGGGAAGGGCCATCTCAGCACAGCCCCAGCAGCAGCCCCGGGCCTGGCTCGGCCTCGGGCACGAGTGTGGACTGTGGCTCCCTCAAGTCTCCCCAGGGTGGGTGGCAGGGGACAGGGCGTTCCTGGTGCCTCCTGGGCACGACGAGGGCGGGTGGAGCCGTGCCGAGCTGCAGCGCGGTGCTCCCTGCACCGCCGTCCTCTGCCCTGGCACCGCGCGAGGGAGAGCAGCGCCGGGGCCAGCGCCTGACCGACACGCAGAGGAACCTAACCCCAGTTCAGCACCAGGGCCCAGAACACGGCGGGCACGTGCAGCGGTGCCTCTCCGGCCAAATGCTACATGGAAGCGGTTAACAGCCGAGGAAGACGACTGTACACAACTCGCCTCCAAAGCTCTCGGCACGGAGATATGCCCTTCCATACTGTTTAAATATATATGAGTGGCTTTTCAAAAATGGTAGAATTATTCAGTTCTCTGTTATTGATAAAATACTCACAAAGGCCGCAGATGCAGCACTTTATAAGATGATAAATATTCCCAACGGGAAAATCCATTGACAAAAAACTACTCTGACCTTTTATCCAGTGCAAAATGAGTTCCCAGGCAGTAACAGCCCCATTTGTTTTCTTTTTTTTTCAGGTCTTCCATGAACTTCAAGGATGCCTTTTATTAGTCATTGAAGAAAAAAAAAAAAAAAAAAAAAAAACACCTCAGCGACATCACTAGGAAAAATCAGCAAGAGACTTGGGATAATTCGCTAGCAGAAGAGAAAGCAAAGCTCTATGCAGAGAGCCAGTGCAACACGGACATTCTTTGCACGACTGTTTCATTATCAATTGCCCCACTGATGCTGCTGCATTCCTGGCTGTAGAGCCACGGTGCACAACCCACTGCAACTGCTCAGCTGCAGCGTGTACACAGTTACGTGTCGCTGCAGAGAAGAAAAAACGACAGCAATATTAAGAAAAACTCATTATTTTTAAAGCAAACTTGGAGCTTTTAAGGCCCTAAAAGTGGATTTGCAGCTGCTTGAGTTTGACAGCAGTGAAGTCCTTCCAGCTGAGTGCTGACAGTGCTTGTTTATGGTAGGTTTACACCATGCCACCAGGTATACTATATGTACTTTATAATTTATAATAAAAACTTAAAAGTGCTTGTGAGTGCTTTAAAATGCTAACGATAACATCTTTTGTATCAGACAAGTGCCTCTAGTAATCTTAAATCTAATTTCACATGCTCTGTATGGACAAGAAAAATATTAGTATTACTAGTTACAAAACAGATAAAGTTACTTAAATTGGTTTTGCTATACAAAACAAACCCACGCTGTTTTGGGCCAGCATCTCAGAATGATGAAACCTGGAAAAAGGTTCAGGTTCCAAAGCCCAGAACGAGCAATGTCTGCTGAATCAAGCTCAGCGACGCAGCCATTCACAAAAGATGATCCTCATATTAAAGGAGGGCAGACCTGGCAAGAAGTGGTACCAAGGAGCACAACCGAAATCCTGGTCGGGTGATGGGGCTATCCAGTGCTGTGGCACAAATTCACACCTCACAAGACTCCTAAGCGGGAATTCTTGACTCTGTTTTCCAGGCACTGGCTGCTTTGCCGCCCCTTTGCTGTCAGGACCATGATCAGCCATCGCGCTAATCACTGTCACAGGGACCCGATGGACTTGCTGGGACCTTTCCATGAAAGGTTAAAGTCACTACATTGCCTGAGTATTGGGCAAAGCCCAAAGACCTTTTTCCAAGACTGGGTATGTACGTAAAGACGCAGCCACTGCAGTGAATGAGGATTAAGCTCCGGTTCCCTCCTCTCCTTCCTGAAGGGCAGCGAGGGTGCGTGTTTTTCCCAAGATCCAGGAGGATATAACATCGCAACTTAGAAACACAGGCAAGGAGGAGCCAGCAGTTCCCCCAGCGGCACGAGACTGCAAGACTGGGCTGCTTTGGATGCAGTAGGTTTGCTTACTGCATTACAGCAGAAACATCTTTTAATACACACCCTTTGGGCCCCATATTCCTGCAACAGCTTCATCTGTTTAGCAGAATTAGGTGCTCTGTCTTACTGAGCAATTGCATACAAATTAAAAAGACCTAATAGTCATTCTTTCTGACCGACTGGCAAGGGTCATACGGCTGATTTATTCACTCTTAGCTACAGATTACACAGGTCTTCACCCTAAATTCTGGTGCCACGCAGTTCTTTGTGAAATAAACACATTCTTTAAGACGGCTCATAAACTCATAGCAAAGCCTTTACTCAGACACGTCAATCACTTGTTTTTCTTTGCTGACTGTGACAGGTCAATGCACTTGAGCGAAGGCTACACACATGAATAGAAGCATACAGAGCCAGACCCTACTTCATGCTTTCATATTTTATTTATGTGGATTTGAGGTTTTCCGCTTTTTAATATATACCTTTATAGCTAGTCTATTTATAAACCTTTTTGTGTAGGGGATAGTGTAGCATCCTGCTATTGCAGGAACAGCTTCTGGAGTACTGGGATTGCTGTCACCCGAAGTGATGGATTATTTGGGTTATTTGGGTCCACCATGTGTGAATTCCCTGTCACTGTGCAGACTCACTCAGAAGACATCTGTGGCTTCTTCAAGTTTCCCTTTTAATTCTCTACTTCAAGAACTTCAGCACAAAGCATCCACAAGAAACCTGGAAGTAAACTTATAAATTGAACCTTAGGGAGGTCTCAGCCCTGGGGGAAGTGAACAAAGCCAGTGGCTATAGCAGAAAAGTTTCTTTAACCTCTCATCTAAGTTCATTCCACATGGCTATAATGAAATTTTCTAGACAGTGTGGAGAATATCAGAAGATGGAAACAGTACATTTGTCAGTAAGGAAAGGTTTGGGACATGGCATAGGAAGGAGCTACAAGAAAAGCTCCCCAGTCCCAAATACCTTCCCAGGGCAGGATCAGAGCTGCTCACTGCATGACCTGCAGCACCAACATACGCTCACAGAGGGGTCAGTACAGACTGATTCGTGCCCTACGCTAAGGTAGGAAGTGGAGCAGCTCTGTGCAGACTTCTACCAGGCACTTGCATACGACTGTGTGTCTGCTGTGCTCCAGTTGCCTCTCTGCACCAGCAAATCTGGGCTTTGGAGACTGCCCGAGGCTACAGATCCCCTTTTAGTATTCGTAAAGCCAAAGTGGTAAATTGATCCAACAGCAACACATGGAGGGTCACAGAAATCCAAATTTAGTGGAATATTTTATCCTATATACATAGGACAACATCCTGCATTACTCAGGTGGTCACTGAGAGCAGGTCTGACAGGCAGCACATGGAGATGATACCATTTATACATAATAACCATATCACGGAAAAGAATACTATGGGATTTATTTAGCCTTTCCATTGGAGTCTAAAATGAGCATAAGATCCAGCCTGGAGTGAAACTTCCAGCTTCAACAAGCAGGAGGGACAAACGGAGCAGCACGACAGGCAGCCTGCAGCGAGAGGGGCTGCACGTGGGCCACCTCTCCAAGGGGAGCCAAGGCAAGGTCTCCAGGATGGGAGATCTCCTTCAGGATGGCAAGAGCAGTGCAGAAAGACCTGCTCCTCGAGCAGAACTTCTTGTCCCACCTGTTCAGGCAAGTATTTAAATGTCACCTGCAGCACCCCTGGGCAGGTGGCACAGGACTAGCTCCCTCCCAAACACCCAAGAAGACTGAAGGGGAGCCAGGAGAGGCAAACCAAAATTACCCTTAGCTAACTGGCTGTTTCAACAGCCACGCATAAAGCATGACACTAAGACACTTAATAAGACTAAAGGAGTTTACACAGCTTCAGTTTTATGCTATTTTCAGTTTCCTGTGTAACAAATTTCCGCATCCAGTCTGACAAACCCAGATGTTCTCTGTTTCCTGCTTAATCTGAAATAAAGAAGGGCTGAGTCAAATTCTTCCAAATTTAGGAAAGAACCCAGCTGAAGCTGTACAACGACTCACCTACTCTTAATCCTACATCTCTCCCAAACTTTAGAGAAGGCAGTGCTACCTGCACAGACACACCTGAACACCAGTCCACCCCCGCTGCCGATATACCGAAAAGGGAAGTTACCACTTTTCCAAAGCACTCAAACCAAAAGTTTGCAGACAGATTTGGACAAGCTGGAAGCATCTCCGCTGAAGAGAAAGAGGAAGCAGGGCGTGCTCACACTGCTCTGCAAATTACTGCAAGGTTCATCGTTAGCGCTACCTGCTGAAGATGATCCTAATGCCAAGAGCCACGCGGCTGCATGCAAATACTCCCCGTCCTCGCAGCGTAGCTACAAAGCCAAACACACTTGGAGCAATAGCCAAGGAAGCAGCCCTAATAGGCACTATCATAACAAGTTAAAATATAATTGGAAGCTACGGTACAATAGTCTTAGATGAGGGATCAGTGCTTTCTAAAATGGCCAGGGAAAAGAAATACATCTATCTCCATATACTTTATTGAAGTTTGATTCAAAGAGCAACGTTGGTGATTTAACATAAACGTTATACGTTTTTATAATCCTTATCAAATGCTCAGTCACTAGATCAGCATAAAGCACAGCTTATTAAAATGGATAAGAGGGGGATTATGTGATTCACGTTGTCAAGAAGAAAATGTATTTAAAATACAGATATTCTTTAATCTGTTGCTCCGAAGGCGCTGCATACATTGCCAGTGGAACAATGTGTGTGCATCCAACTTTTAATCAGACAGCTCCTAACAAAGAGTAAAATAATTCTTCCCAGCACACCAGATAAGCTTGTAACAATATAATCCTGATTGCATGTCAAACTTTGATGATTTAGGTTTGGTGACTGACATTAAGTATTTAACTACTCTGTGCAAGTTGTAATAACAAGACTAAGATTTCAAAGAATCTGAATGCTCATTATAAAATTTTGCATATCTACATTTGTGCATATCTAGTATTTTCTAACAAAGAGTTTCACATGCTGATCCAAGATTTTGCATGCGAATTGAACGTAAAGCTTATCTGAGCACTCATGAGTAAAGTCCATTTTAAAATTTTTGTCCAAAATGGATCCCAAAAAAGGTGCGTCTGAAGAGAGAAATAGCATAATAACAGATCCACGTGAAGCTTTTGACAAAATGTTATTTGTAAATAAGCCATAGTTGTTCTCTGATGGCAACGTAATACTATTTTCGAGGTTTAATGAAAGACAATTATCACAACATTAAAAATAGTAGTCAAATGTTGGATTTAAAGCTGTGTTACCTGTAAAAATACAGGCAGAGTGAGCTGCTTCATTATGGAACATTCTTCTCATCAGCATGAGAATTAGAGTGCCGTGTCAAACGTGTGCGTCTGAAGAGCCGCCACCAGCGCCATACGCGCACTGAGGGAGGCAAACACACCGTGATCACCACGAGGATCTGAAGTCAAACTCTGCACATTAACTGCCTTAAAAAACAATTCTGGGGGGAAGGAGCTATCTTCCTGGCATAAGTTTTCCCTCCAGCAAGGAGGAGCTACATCACCTCAGGAGCTGGGGATGAAATCTCGTGGCAGTCACATGCACATGTCAAATACACAGAATTAAATCCTGCACTTCAAAGAAGCTCATAAAAAGTTGTCCAGGTTCTCACAGCAAACTTTTGTTTGCTAAAAATTCTCTTTTGAATTTTGCCATAGACTGACTCGGAAACCACGAACTGTTGATCACTTGTCAAATGCCAAGAGTAAGGATGTACCAAAGAATTCAAAGCACCCTTCTTTTGCAAAATGCACATACACTGTGGGTGACACTAGGAGCATCAGACTTATTTTGGCTGTTATTTTAAAAGCTAAAACAACTTGTGAAAGAATTGAAGTCAACCTACCTACCAACCAAAAGCTAACTCAGAGCCTCCCCAAAGGAGCTGTTTCCATTTCATTTAATGCTCAGTGATGAGTTTTGGTATAGCTTTTAAGTATCCTTGAACAAAAGGTTGCATCTTCAAAATCGGTTTGGAGGGAAGACTCTAACAAAACTACAAGTGAAAATGCTAGGAAGCTGAAGTTGCCACAGTAAAGAAAATATAAGAACCTCAGAACATCTATGCATAAAGAGAGTATTGCTACTCTTCTAGGCCAAGGAGTTCACACTGCGGCCAAAAATGAGCTGGTGTCTTCATCAGCTGCTATTGCATACAAGTCACCAGGGAGCTCTGCTCTAACTGGAAGTAAATTAGAAGACAGAGTTTTCAATTTCCAGCATTCAGGCAGGAATTAAAAAACAAATACAGTAATAATGAGTCCTGACAAAATGATATCTTCCTTAGAATGAGGTTATCGTAACATCATAAGACGGTTTAAATTTTTCATTAAATCCAGAGAAACGGAAATCGCACAGCACAAATAAAGAACTAGTGTCAAGAAGCACTGATGACATCAGTAGAAGTGCATAAACCGATGGGACACAGAAGCGGCACGCTGGTGCCCTGCACGAGCCCGAGGGCAAGCGAATAGTAAAACTACCCAACTGCTCCAAGAGAGCTTCACCTTCTGTGGCATATTTATATACACTTCCAGGGAAACCACATAATTCAGAAAGAAAGGCCCATCAGAACTAGGAGTAGATGGGGATTAGAAGGCTGATTAGAAGGGGATTAGAGTGGTTGATTCTTCTGAGCAACAAAGCAGCTACACTAGTTAGGATGTACTGGGACCTTTCCAGTATTGTAGCACTAATGGAACATACGGCC
Source organism: Tinamus guttatus (assembly GCF_000705375.1). Next base: position 236,846 of record NW_010578845.1, on the reverse strand, counting down.
AAACATAAATCCCCATCTTACTCAGTTTTTCAGGCACTCTTCAGCATAAACGTTAATTAGGGTTTATTTTCTTCCTTTAGCATTAAGGCCAATTCTCAAGTACATTTTATCTCCTCTCTCCCTCAAGGAAGATGAAGATACATTTCTACAACTCAAATCATTAGGTAGTGAAACAACTATTTTCCATGGCCTCTGCTGTAATTCAGCGCCCTTGCCTTGGAACATGCAGTAATGTTCCCTCTTTGCACACTGCTCCTCTGGAATTAAGAACTTCACGCAAGGAGGATGGATACAAAGGCAGCCAGTCAATATGGGGACTGCTGAGCCAGCCAAGCCTCTGATCAGTTCCATCAATTTTACCATTTAATTTTTAAAAAATTAATTCTCCAGGTGAAACATTAGACTATTTTTTACTTACACTGATAAAACAAATTATCGTAGGGCTATTTTATTCTTAAATATTGATTTTAAAAAGGGAATATATGAATTCCTTGATAAAAAGACTATAACATCAATCATGCAATTTACTCTGACATTGAACGAGATAAGAGTATTTGGAGGATGAAAAAAGTGGGCTTTTCTGAAGGTGGTAACTTGTTGATTATGGCTATATGATGCACCACAGTGTTGCATCAAGCAGTGGGCAACCTACCCCAAGTCAGTGCTGCTTTCATTGTCATCCAGAAATGATGGTCAACACTTACGAAAAGGCTACATAAGTGGATAAGCTAGAATATATGTTAGTATATCAATGCAATTATTTAGTGCTAACAAAAAACATGGCAGGCGCTTTAAAATTGCTGGAAAATACATATGATGCTAAGGGTCAAGAATTTCAAATATTTCAAAGGAATTTTAATAACCACTTGAACAAAAAGGAAGATCCAGAATAGAGAATTACAGGAACCTAGAATTTCCAACAAGTGCAATTCTTTTGAACGAACAGCACATCTTCCTTGGAAGAGTATCTTCTCTAACCATGCTATAATTTTGATTTTGTATCTTTTATTCATTTCAAGAGCCAGTATTAGCCACATAATTATTGCTGTAATTCATTCCTTATGTTGCTATGGATTAAGCGCTAACTTGTCTGTAGTAATTATGCAATAGGCTGTAACTAACTGAAATATGAATACTGCCAGTTTGTCCCACTGTGCTTCAGATCTGCTACATAATTGTTAATGTTCACAACAGTGCAGTAATTGAATTACAGAACATTAGCCACATGATTATTATGTTCATAAACTGCTATCAGATGGAAGACTAAGAAATAAAATTCAAAGTTATGAAGTTCTTACCAAGCTATGCCTACCTTATTCCTTGGTTAAGCTCATTTAATTCCTGTCACATTACTGACCTTTTCACATACAAGCAGTGGCACCTTCTACTGAAACTACTCCATAGTATGCACACCTTCACTTAATGCAACCCACCTACTTCCTCCTGGTTGGTAAATATACCAGATTTCCAACTCCACAAAAAAAATAGATATATATTTTGAATGAGGCTATCTTCTCCAGTGACATTGAGCAGATCTCTATATAATTTTAAAACTAAGTTCTTCCACCAGAATCTAGTAGGATTCATCCGACCTAACTCGAGCTGTCAATTAGCTGGATACCTAGCCTCAAAAGGCCAGGCAGTTTCCATCAGCATCACCAGGGAGAACAATGCATTTCCCATGAATATTCCCATTATATTCCAAGAAAGATGTTTAAGATCCTCAGGGAGGATCCTCTTTGGAAGCATTTCTACTGCATAATCTTTGACCGAATCCCTGTCTTTCTAACAACCAAAGTGCGTGCAAGATCTCAGAGCACATAAGCTCCATTTCTTCAGGGACCTGCAGGGAGATTTGTGTATTTGTGAAATTAATAGTGAAATGTTCGTTGCCTTCACCAGGTCAGACATTCAAATTCGGACTCCCTAATTGGGGTATATACAAAAGCCCCAGATAGCATGATTTTTGTCCTGTAGTATCAATGTACAACAAAAGAAAAAGAAATTCCTCTTCTCATAACAAGAATACAACAAGAAATTGTTGTATTTGCTGCAGTTCCAAGGTGAAAGGCCCCGAAGTACAAAGTGACTGTCTGCTTTGACTCTAACAGCAGCAGAGTCTCATCCCTGATGCTTATTTTGTTAAATTCTGAATTTCCCTAGAAAGAAATAGCATCACTGACATTAACATCTTAAATGTGAAATAATTCTCAGCAGTCATTTGCTGCCATGTGGCAAAAGAACATGGCTCAGAATACTGCACTTGAGATAACCAGTTCCTAGAATATTTTCACAGTGATTTATCCAGACCTCCTACTCTACCTGAAAGAAGCTTGAAATCTAGACTTGCACAGGTGAAGGCCCTTGGACTCAGGGCTATAGCAGGAAAATGGCCAACGTGACCCCTTCACCCATCAGGGCTTTCTACAACTGTCCTCTCTAACTCGTTTCTCCACCTCAACACAGCTCTCACAGGCTTTTTTAACGTGCAAAGCTGCAGATCATTTGTGGTGAATAGAGCCCTAACAGATTACTCATTGTTAATTAAATAACCTGATTCTGTCCACTGAATCTAATGCATTAAAGTATTTAATGTTTGTTTGGTAAACTGCTTTACTAAATGCTCCTTTGACTTTTATTGGTAATAAACATTAAGCATTTATGGCCTGTGAAAGCAGTTTCCCATCTAGCTTATGCCGTTACTATTTACAGTGTGTTAATGAAATACCATTAGCTTGCTCTAAACTGCAAGTTGCTTTTGTTCAACTCTTTTAACTTTTAGTATATAGTATATAGAATAAGTCAATGGAAATCACATAAGCTATATAAGCACCACTGGTACTTGTTAGAGAAAACTAATATTATCAGCTCAAAGTATTTTTTCAAATTTATCAGGCTCCAAAGAGCATTTTTTTCTTCCATTTCTGCTTTTACTACGCACACATTTATTTGCAATTGTTCAATCCATCCCTGTGTCACCCCTAACGGGACACAAAACTTCTCCCAGGAAAACAGCATTTGGGATGTTAGTGCAGAAAGCCAGCTCAGTTTAAATTAAATCCTTATACTTGTGATAAAGGCTTTGCATAGTGACAGCTATCTGACATCAGTAACCAAAACACGCATATTTTTAAATAAGCAAGGTATCTTCTCATGGAGGAATATATCTGTGCAGCTCTTTCAATATACTACACCACAGTAAAACTCTAGAAACGCCCTTGAAATTGGAGAGCAGTTGCCTGAACGTATAAGTGCTACACAGAATAAGAGCTGCATTTTATCTGCAGGGGTGTAAAACACAGGCTGCTGCCAATTTAGCAGCCTCCTGTCTATCATGCGCAGTTAGCAAACAGCTTAAGTGAGGCTGACCCACTGCAGGAGGAGGAAAGGGGGCATTACAGCTCTTGCAGGGGGACAAAAACAATCGTTCTGCTTTGAGACAGTCGCTCTGCTTTGCGTTTGTGGAAGGCAGCGCTGGGCGCCAGACATCTCTCACACGCATTGAGTCTCACGTATATTCACCCCTACCACTTCCCTGCATGGCCGGTGTTCATGAGGAACATCACACTGCTCGCACATTTGTGTGTTCACTGTATAAGGCAGGTTCAGAAATCAAAGAGAAAGGCTGACGGGGTTGTTCTGATGCATTCACCTCCCATCAAAAAAATAAGTTACTATGACACTGCCATTCTGTCTAACAAATAGTTGGGGGCTCATTACTCTCCTCAGGAGATGCCTAATTTGCGCTAGACAGCTTCATGTAACAAATGGAATGGCACCAGTTACAGCTGCTGTGTGCTTCTGATGACAACGCACGTGTGTGAGTAACAAGTAATCCACAGGTTGGAAGAGGTGACACCTGAGCCCCAGGTTCAGCTTAGGGAAGCGCAGGGCTAAGGGGGCACTGCAGGAAGCAGATGCCCCAACACGGCCCTCGGGGACTCTGGTCTGGAGCGGGCAGCACCGCTGCTGGAAGCTAAGAACAGCTTAAAGAAGCTGATAGGCATGAGGATGAGCGAGACAGGGCAGCTCGGACGTGCTGCCAAACCAAGGAATCTCTCACGGAGCCCTGGGCTACCCTGTTCCATAGGCACAGGGCCGCTGCAGCGCAGCCGGCCTCGCCTTGGCCAGCTCCAGGCCAAACTGCCCCTGCACAAAGAGGATGCCGAGGCACTGGAGAGAGACGAGGAGCCTGCTGACATTCTAAGGTCTCCAGATTTGCATCACGCCTTTGGGTACTGCACAAGGGTGAGCTATAGGATCTTCTCCTTAACTGATTTATTGACCAGGGATTTTTTGCTTGGAGTCCTTTTTATTTAATATTGATTGTCGTAGAGTGCTCTAAGGTAACAGCATGAAAGTGTGATTAACTTACTGGTAGGGTACATTTTATCTTTGAAAAAAAGTTTACATGTGAAGGTTTTAATCACCCTCTATAGCACCATCACGAAAAAGTGTTAAGTGAAACACAGAGAAACTTTGATCTTAGAATCAAATCACACAATCACAATGGAGGGGGGCAGAAAAAAGAAATCCCTCCTTCTCCCTCTCCCGCCAGAATCCAGACCGGAATAAACTCGGAGGTGGCTAAAAGAAGCTAATCTATTCTTAACCTTGCTTCATAAGAGACAGCAAAATTAAATGGAAGCAATCATGAATCATAGGCAGATCAGAGCTGGGTAACTAATTGGGCTATTTTCTGTGCTGTCAGAATCCTCTCCAGCAATTTTCCTCAATTATAACTGAAAATCAGCATGTTATTTCCTCCTCAAAACTATCCATTGCTTGAGGACTAACTAGGGGTCCCGCGATGTTCCCTGATGAGTTGCTGGAGGGCAGCTCCCACTGCTCCATAATGACAGGAAGCTCTGAGCCCCATGTCAGGGCACAAATCTGTTTTAATAGGTAAGACGAGGAAAATAAGAGCCTTACCTATTTAACTACTGAGACAGGCAAAATGAGAAGCTAATAGAGAATAAACTTCCACACAATTGGAGCAACCAAAGCTGGCCGATGCTCGGCCGCCTCTCCGGCCGCACACTGGCCACACGTGCTGCTTATTTCACCTGCAACTTGTGATCTTCACAACAAGCCAAGGAAGAGCAAGTCTTCACCAGGACGTGGTTTTCAGGCTTAGCATACAAAACCAAGAACCAGCACTGTGCAACAGACGCATCTCCACCAATGTTACCTACTGATTTATTCCCCATTTTGCCAACTTCCCTGCCAGCTAAGGGGAAGACATGGGAAATTCCCACAAAGAAACCAACAGTTAAGATGAAGCACATTACAGTCCCTCTATTTTGGAATAAACACAGCAGAAAGTACCATTTGCTGGTAGTAGGTAAATGCCCACCCATTTGACAACCCATCTTAAGAAAATACAAAATAGGAAACAGATTAGGAAGCTGATCTGTATTTCACAAGTGAAATCAGAGCTACAGCAAGACTAATATTTCTATTTATTCGGGAAAATCAAAAGAAATGTTGCTTTCTGCTGACAATTCTTCCCACTTCATATGATGATCTAGATATTAAGCTCTCCATGTTGTTTTTTTTCCAGTTAGTAGATTTGATAAAAATAAAAGAAAAAAATGCACACACACATACACACAGACTGGCTTTAGAACAAGCTGCTAACTCTGAACAATATTTAAGGTCTCTCAGACTAAGCAACTGTATCACATGTATTTCCTTTAAATATTTATCATTTCATTTATTAAACATACATAATCAATTGCCACAAGTATTTCCCATAAGCATCAATATCTCCGTCCCACCCTTCAGCTATTCTGATGCTCGCCGAAGCAAAACTGATCCCATCGTGTCATGTCACAGCCTTGGTCCCAGAGACCGTCCTCTGATCATCAAGTCTGAAAGAAAGTCGCACCACCAGGAAATAAAGATTTTGCCTGCAATTTAGTCTTTCCCGGCTCTGGCTTCTGATGTTGAAGCTTTCAACTCACACTCATGAACTCAGCTGTTATATTTGAAATATTTTTATCTGTCAATTGCCCAGGAGATCCATGGAGCAGAATTCACGTGAGCTCTGACAGCCTGCAGTTCCTCCTCTTTGTTTTAACCGTGTCACGTATGGTCTTACCTCCCACCAGCGCACAAGAGCTATGCTGAGCAAAGAGAACTAACAAACTGCAGCTCAAGCCTTTTATATCACAAACCACTGTGGTCACATTTAAGCTTCATGACACAAGCCGTCAGGCCAAATTTAATGAAGCTACTCCTGCATCTATAGTTAAAAAAATAAATCTCCCAGAAGAGCTAGAGCTTCCACTGATGCACGTGCCAAATGTGAAGGGCTTTCCAGTCCTGTCCAGTTTATTCAACAATGATCACAGACTGCTCCCTCAGCAAGATTGCTGATGATACCAAACTGGGCTCCTCCTCCTCCCGCGCACCCACACAGCAGCCAGGCCGTGGACAACCCCGGCCCGTGCTCAGCTCTGTCCTCCGCTCGGTCTCATTCCACTGGCCTCCCACACTGCACTCATTTCTCTGACCATCACTGGGCTGTCATCACAACCTGTCACCATCCCCAGCACGGTCCTGCTCACCTGACTCGGTGCTGGGGTTCGCACCCCTGGTGGCAACAGCACTGCCCCATCCACGCATGGTCACTCTTGGCTCTCAGATCACCTCCCTTCAAAGAGCTGCCCCGTTCACCGCTCACCTCACAAAAATGCCCAAATAATCCGTCCCTAAAATGCTATTCTTACTTGCTGTCAAGTCAAGGATACACTATCCATGCACTTAATGACAGCTATATACGATAGTGATTCAATTAAAATAAAATCTATAAATGGCATCACCTTGCATTAAACTTTGGACTTAAGGTGAACATGAAGTAGACTTGACATTCACATTATTCAGGTCAGACAAATTTAACACTACGTGGCCCAGTCCCAGCTCTCCCTGAGGAGAGGCCGTTCTTCCTTAATGAATGCGTGAGCTCGCTTTACATTTTCCCAAAGCTAAAAGAGACTCAGTTTGAGCTTGGCTAATATCCAAGCTCAAGCTGCACCGAGACACGAGATGACTGTGAATACACTAGTCAAAAACATGTATTAACGAGAGGGACAGAGCATCACCCCTTAAAAGAAAAGGGTTTCATTCAACCTCCCTACCCTGGTTTTATACCAGGGCAGTGTCATAGTCATTACTAAAAATAGTTCTAATCACCACTGCTATGATGAAAAGGAAAAAAAAAAAAGAAAAAAAAAGAAGAAAAAAGTAGAGATCAAGACTTCAACTTTTGCACATCCAAATCATATCAAAATGCAGAAAGCTTAACAAATAAGCTTAACACTTGCAAACAGTCTCTTTACATTCATGGATAAATATGGTAAGTTCTAAAAATAAGACCCGAATTTAGGAAGAACCAAGCCAGATTAAAATAAAAAATGAAGGAGATGGGGGATTCAGAATCTGCAATAAGTCAAACAGCCCAATTACTATTTTTTCTGTTTTCGGTGAGGTTCACTAAAGCATGTTTCTTTTTGTTGCTCATGATATCTGGGTTTAAGGATTATGTTCAGAGTTTTTCCAGATGTCTTCAGTAGAAGAAACAGAACGGCCTAAAGTCCAGTGGCAAATAAATCAAGATGAACAGCACTCCGTCTCATACCCGCACACAGGCTACTTCAGTCAGTTTGGATCTGAGCATACTTTGGATTGAACAATTTCTGTTTGGTTTGGTTTCTGGCACTTCAGTCATCCAGGTGATTGGGATCCCAGGAAGACAGAAACAGAGTGGGACTTGGATATTTTTCTGATACAGACTCGTTACACTACTTTGTAAACAAAACTTTTGCATTGGTTGTAGAGTTTGCGATGCTCTGTGCACATCTCCTGGAGCTTTCTGGAGGGCTGATGCTCTCCTGCACCTAAACTATACTTGCTCTATTGAGTATATGCAGCTTTGCTAAAGCAGAGAGGAAGAAAGAACACTTGACATTAAGGACTTCTAGGAAACAACGCCCAGACCCTCCTGCTGTCCTCCGTTCACAGGAAGGACACAGCCTGCCAGCTTCTGTCTGCACTCCCTCTCCTTCCAGCTTCCCCACAAGACAGCGTGGAGCCTCACTTCACCTTCAATATGCGGGGCTCTTCGATTTCATTAGACGTTCTTACTGATTTCATTTAATGATTTATATATTGCCTATACTCTCAGCGATTAGATACTATTCTCCTGAAGTCAAAAACAAAAATTACAAAGCCAACCCACAATGGGTCACATAAAACAACCACAACAGTCTCCAAGGAGGTATTAATGGCCCAGTTGTGGGAGCAAAGTAACAGAGAAAAATAATACAACGAAACTGAAACCAATTAGGGGTGCTTCACATTATAGATTGAAACAGAAGGCCCTAGGAGATTGAGTGAACTTCAAGAAGTGCCAAGTGAGTTAGTTCAATAAGACAGACTGACAATTTAGGAATAAGTGGTTTGGTTTTTTTGTTGTTGTTTTTTTTTTTTATGATTGTTATTTGAGGGGGCTTTTTTTTGGGGGGGGGGGGAGGAGAGGGGAAGGTGGATTTTGTTCTCTTTTTACAGACATTGAGATGTAACGTTCCAGATGGGAAGGCAGTAAAGACACAAGACACGGAATCGGTGCAAGTGGCTCAAACTACCACCACCTGAACGAACCCTTTTCATAGCATCTGAAAATGTGAGTCCCAACAGAAGATAACATGTTCTAGGAGATACAGGACAAGGACACTTTCACAGCATCAGAAAAGATACTGCAGTTCAGTATACAACCCAAAAGCTGCAAAAGGATTTATCTGGACTGCTTTGCAGTTCACCAAGAGCCCTATTACATATGACATTAGCATTCCACTAACAAGAGGAGAAATAATTCTCTGGGAACCACCAACTGTTTCACCATTATCACTTAATAGGTCTTCTTTACTTCCCATCTGGACAGTGTCCGTACCCTAAGCTGCTTCCGAACATATTACTACTGTTTCTTACACATAAATTATTAAGTATAATAATTGCATCAAAGGGGAAAAGTTTCAAATATGAAGTATTTTATGTATTGCAGTAGGTGAGCCAGGAGAAGTCACCTAATCTAACAGTTACGCTAAAATAGAGTAAAGATTATAAACAAGACAAAATTTCCAATAGTGAACCAGCTCAGGATAATGAAAAAACCTAGTTCACTGGAAGGCAGACTGGAAGGCCTTTAAAGTCCAGTAGGACTAAGATCTCTCTAGGTTTCTCCTACAGTGTGTCCACCCTGGTCTCCTCCAGCAAAGGCCGCGCTGCACCGTTCGGCTCGGAGAGGCCTGCAGGGCTGCAGCCCCCAGGGAAAGCTCTGCTCCCATCCCCACGGCAATGCCTCAGCGCCGACCTCCGCACAGCCGCAGCGCCCGGGGCTGTGACCAACGCGGGATCCTGAGCTGGGAAACTGCCCCGGTTCCCCCGCACGGCAGCAGCGCCCACAGAAGGTGCCGCTGACTGGGGGTGCCGCATTAGCACCAAAGGGGCAGAGCACGCGGGGGACCGCCGGGCCTCTCATGCTGTCACACGAACTCAGGCCATGGAGGGAGAGAAGAGACTGCCAGGAGAGAATGGGACTACAGCGAATTTAGGCATGATGCTTTCAGCAAAGAGTGCTACTTATCTACATAAACTCCTTGTTCGCTGGTCTACCACGTCACTTTAAGATGAGAGGCTAAAACATAGAAATTCTCTGAAAACTATTTCCCTGGCATTTTAAGACTATTTAAGCAAAAAGTCAGATTGCATAGCATCACTCAAAATACTGTCATTCTGACAATGTTTTCATTTATGGTGATGAAAGAAAGACTACTGCTTTATGTGTCTTACTGCAAGAGTTACTGAAGCTGTTTACAAGAAAATAACTGTAAAGATATATATGATTATGTCCAACTCATATGCGCTTCTGAAAACAGTGTGACTGTTAGAGATGCATTTCTATCCAATAACACCTAAAAAAACCGCAGAATAGAAAAAAAATAGCAAAAAGCCCTGACAAACTTGCCACCAAGGCTCAGATTCAGCTGGGGCTGTGTTGACGCAAGGCAGCGCGTTCAGCGGGCCGCGTCGCGCACAGAGCACGGGCTGCAGCAAGCGCTAACGCCGGCTACTGCACCAGCAACCAGACAACCACGGAGACGGATTGCAGGCTCCGTATCCCATTATCAATGATTTCCAGTGCCATCTGCTTCTCATTCTCCTGAATTCCTTAATTTATCAAAATCGATCAAAGAAAAGAATCAAGTCTTTCAGATTTATCTAACCGTTAATCCAATACAGGTTAACACGCCCACATTAGAGCAAACATATATAATCACATATGCATATTCCAAAGAGTGACAGAAGAGGAAATTTTAGGGTTTTAAAAATGGAGAAGATGATTCAAAAATCTTTTATCATGAGGCAATCAGGAGCCAGGCCCTTAGACAGCTCTGCTGTGTGCTAGAATGAGACACGTCCAGGAACCAGTGGTCGATGAACCTATCGGTATCACACAGGTCTGAAGAAAGCAGGTTGAATGTATCAGCCATAAGCCTGATGGTTACCAGCAATAACATTAATCCCTGGAAGGAATCTGCCATACCCTTAGATATATTTTTCCCCAGAAGTATCCAAATAATTTAATTATAAAGGTGATTTTGAGTAGCGCTTTAAAACTGGAAATTAGTCTAATGTTTAAATTAAGCAGAAGATTGAAATAGCTAATTGTTATAGCCCGTGATTAAACAGGAGAGCTGCAAGTGCTGATGATAAAAAAAAAGTTTGTGCTGCTAATGACACTTTGTCAGGAGATGGGAGAGCGACGGCAGAGATGCTGCTAATGCCTGGGGTTAGCAGGAGCTGGGGCCAGACCCGTGCAAAGGGCAGCCGGTCCCAGAGCAGGGTGCTGGGTAAGGCCCGTTCTGAAGTATGGTGACGAAAGGGGAGGAGAAACCTTCACAGCCTCCTTGCTATTCTAAAACATGCTGAACTAAGGCGGAGAGAACAAGTTCATCAGTGAGCTGCCTCAGACCAAGTTTCCTTTCATGCAAGGAACTGGGGGTTCAGATTCTGGCAATCCTGAGGTGTCGTGGAGCAAAAACCCATCTAACCTGTCTTCACGAGGAAAGGACAGCGAAAGCAGGAACTTTTTATCACATAGTTGCCTCTGCAAGGCAACTTCAGCCACAGAGCTCAGAAAAACCTGTTTGAAATTCATGCCTCCCAGATACTGTCTCTTGAACGGCTCAAGCCTTGCAGGAAGCTGGAACAATAGGGGAATCAAAGGCAGCAGAAAAGTCAGAAAAATCACCCCAGTGGGGGGCAGAGAACAGGAGCTGAGAGGCAAGTACCAGAAATAGCCAGGAATGGAGACGTTTTCTGTTAGGAGAAAAAAAAAAATCCTAGGACTTTGCTCGTGGGAAAAAAATAAACAGAAAATCAGAGAACTTTGCCCCTCTGAAATGTCACTAAAACATTTTAAATCTAAGATCTACTCTATAAAGCCAAGCTGAACTTTATTACGTTCAGAAACATGTCATAGTTTAAAGTAAACAAACTGCTGATTTATCACAGAAACAGAAAGCAGGACCTCTTTATCCATGAAATTTTTTTAAAAAACCTTCAATTTCTGGTGGGAACCAGTTTTGCCAAACAACAAGCACACGTCCAGAAAGCCCAGCCATCCCATCGCATCCCCAGCAAAACCACACTCTGATCACTTCTAGATCCAAAACACCAGACTTCTTTCCTCGCGGGATCCTCAGGCTCCCCAGGACTCTGATGCTGCCCCTGCTGCTCAAACCCTGTATCGCTGCAAACCCTGCAGCTGTGTGAGCCTGAGATTTCCAGCTACATTTTCCTCCTGTAATTATTCTACATATAAAGCTTAATAAACAACTGGCCATTCTACCAGCAGTACTCACTAAGAAGCCTTATTTGTGGAGCACACTATATAGCAGCAATGACATTTTCACTGCATTAAACATAACTAGCAGGAAAATTAAAACTGCAACATGAAACAGTATCGCTCAGGTAAGGAAAAAATTATAGTATCCAAATGAATGAATATGAAAGGATGGAGATATGTCTACCAGATCAGCCTAATATCTATGTACAAATAATAGCATATCAGGAAGAAGCAGGTAGTTAAAGGGCTCATAAAACAGACGTGCTGCAGTTGCAATTACAGGATGACAAGGCCGTAGCAGCAGTGTTCACGTCTCAGAGGAACCAGCTCCTCACACAGCCTGTAGCTGTACAAGCCGTGTGCCACCCCGCTGTCCCCACGCGGCCACGCTCCTCCAGAACAGTTCTGGACACTTGAGCTACCATCTAAGGATTCCCTTAGTCACCAGAAAGCATGAGGTTCGGGGCCAGGTACTTGAAAATAGAGCCAGCTTTTTTTCCCCTTAACAACATATTTTTCATATTCACAAAATAGTTAACACTTGGAGAAACAATTATACAGAACTATAGCCCAAAATATTGTTATATTTTAAAACAGGAATATATTTTGTGAAAGCACACACCTGTTCAGTTCACGGCTGCCAGAAGCCTTCAAGACCTTTTCATACGCGGCCTAAGCATTATTCTACAGAGCTCCTTAAAACAGCCTTAGAGAGGAAAGTCTTTGCTCACTTCGCTTGGTCTGTGCCACGTTTTCTTGCTTTCTTGGGAGCTGTACAGAGGCCCCACTTCTCTACTCAGTTTTACCAATTTCCTGATAACTTAAGTTCTTGCTGCCCATTCAATTCCACAGCCTCTAAAGTGCCTTCCATTAATAACTAAGGCTCTCTGGAGCACCGGGAAGCGCGAGGTCTGCCTCTGAGGCCAGGGAAAACAAAGGACTTCATCGACTGCCAGGGAGCTGTGCCGAGTTACACATCCCCTTCCTGCCTTGAGAGCTCGATTAATTTGTCCAGGTTGACAGGAGGAGTTCATTAGACGAGCTCTGCTGATTCATGATGGGGAAATCTAAGAGGTGGCTGCCCTTGTCTGTTCGCCTGACTCCACCCTGTAATTAGTGGCAGTTTAAATTAATGCTCCCCGGGCTGAGCTGTACGTGGTCCTTCTGCCAACCCTGCAACACAGGTGGCAGCCCTGGAAGGGACAGGGCAAGGGCTGAAGCCCTTGACCCCCCACATCACCCTAGTGTTACCTGGCAGGGCTCATTTATCAGACCCTTCAACAGCATAAGCAAGTTCTTTGATGGATTATTATTTTGGCAAAGAATTTGAGATACAACATGCTATAGAGGCAAAGCAATTACACACAAGTCTTTGCATACCTTCAGACACTAACTGTCTATTGTCAAGGTCACGAGATGAGTAAAGTGACAGACATGATGACAGAGGCACAGGAGCCAAGCCCTGTTCAGGTTACATATCCTTTCATAAAGGAAGGGAGAAAAAAGTTCAAAAATATGGTATGCAAATATTTAGGTAAAATAGAAACTTCAATATACTGACTGTGTCTTTAGTTTTATTTAAGCATTAAAAAGGTAAACAAAAAACCCATAGAGCTGTTGGAAAAGGAGAGTCAAAGTGGAGGCTGTAATGCAGCAACAAGCCATTCTACCCAGTATCCTTTACTTGCTACCATAACCTCAAAGTCTGTTCACTCTGATTGCTTATCATCACACATAGCTTTAACCAGTATTTGTACTGTTTGCAAATCAAAGTGTTCTCCAAACTCCAAGAACACCCGTTTGAACCGTGAAACACGAGGTAGACAGGCCCCTCAGCGCAAAGCAGGGCAGCTCATGCAAGCCCTGGCACAGCCCCTTCCCCCGCACAGCCGGCGGGAGAGCTGCCGCTTCCAGCGGCCTTCCGGAGAGCGGAGCGCCTTCCCAGCCTGCTCACCAGAGGCACCTCTAAGCAGGCCTGGGAAAGCTGCTCTGCATCTTTAGCCCTTGCTTATTTTTCACTCAACCCTTTAAACCATGGTTAACAATCACCAAAAAACACCACAATCTTCATTTTCTAGGAAACATCCTAGAACTTCCCCTCCCGCAAAGTAACCACAAAGGCTCCTGGGCCAAGGAAAGAAATGCCCTACATGCTGCCTCTCTCCACCACTCGTCAACCACGTGGAATGGTCAAGTATTTATGCCTTGCAAATGAACCTCATTTAATTACCTGCCTGTACCTGCTCATAGCCATCCACCTTCCTCCGTGCTGGCCACAACATTTCCAGTCAAATAAACTTTCTCATTTGGGAAAACAGGAGCCTACAGGAGCCAACAGCCTCCCTATTGCTTCATATTTTATTCATTAAAAAAGATAAGGAAGCCTGAAGCTGAGTCTCACCCAACAAAATCCAAAATGTCCACAGAGAGAGCGAGCAAGAAAGAAAGGCTTTGAGCTAATGGCAATGGAGAAAACAGAAACAAACAAAAACGATTCTAACCTTTGGGAACCAGATGACATTGAAAATGCTTATGTTAAGTATGGAGAGAATAGGAAGCAGAGCGCATTCACCTAACAGCTACTACTTATTCCAACCTGGGTAATGTGTTTTTTAGTGTGTTTTAATTTACTGACTCATTAAAGGCATAGGAGGATGGAAAGACTAGCAAAATCCACAGAAATCTTTCCATATCCTGCAGCAATCTTGGGTTAAGACGTTTGGAAGTTAACCTCACACCCAGCCAAATAGATCACATAGTCTTCTCCTAAGTACTCCAAGTAATTCCTATTAATTCCACTTTAATAACATGCTGGCAGTAAAGGTGCTGATACTAATTGCTGAGCATTTCTTTCCTAAAATCAATCCTTAACACTGACCACAATAAATGAGTTAGACTTTTATATAAAATTTGTACTTAAAATAGCTATGAATCTTCCTAATGTGTCATTTGACATTTGTTATTACTTGGCTGTGGACTAGCTTTGAATATTTTATGAAATATTTATGGCAGAAGGGGATATGGGATTCATAAGAGCAAGACACATACAATATGCTAAAGATTAGTGACAATTACCACAAGGGTAAAATTAGTATAATCAACCATCACTTTCTTATGAAAAAAATAGACTTAATTGGTGGCAGGTGGATATTTCTTCCATTTTCAAACTGCACTTTGTTAGGACTGATTTGCATATTTTTCTTCACTTTTGTAGCATTAAATAAATTTTATTTAAATGTGAACTTCAGCTAATTAACTCCTAGTAAACAGAGGGATGTTAGATTCTCTTTAAAGAAGCAATTTGTAAAATCCCTTTTCATCTCCAATAATTTGTCAGAAGAGGAGAATAATAACGATGTGCACCGCATCCAGTCACGTATTGCTGACTGAGAGCAGGTAAAAGCAGAGTTCAGAAAAGGAATTCAGTTTGTTTTGTCATCCTTGCTGGAATGTGGATTGCATTCAAACCCTTAAATTAAAGCCTATTACAGGAGGTCCATGATTAGAAAAGTGATGTTTCTAACTTGTAATTCTCCTCAGGGAGGATTAGAGATACCACTTTAGGGAGAGAGAACCGCCTCTCGAGACGCCCTGCGCACCTTGGAGAGATGCCGGAGAGAGCACACGTACGTAGAGGGATCCACTACTCCTTGGTTTCGAACACTGAGATTCAAGCTATTTCATACCACGTTTTCCTTGTCCATTAACACAGAGCATCTCATGCAAATGTTTTCTGTCCCTGATGTCACTCCCCTGACACCTCCAGGGCACAAGGTGCTTCAGTATCTAATGGCATTACGACTTAAACACAGCAGCGTAGTCTGCATAAGAAAACAGCCCATCTTAAGACATTCATTGTTTTTATGTAGAAGCACATCTAAATGTCTCTCTCTTGTGAAAAATTATATATATATATGTACACAATACAATTCCTTTGGAGATTCAGGGTTCTGAGAGGGTCTTCTTCCTCTAAGCGCATACACACAATTTCCACCCACATTTAAAGGAACTCGAAGCTAGAAGGACAGATCTCTGAGCCTGTCTCTTTGGCTGCAGGAATGTTAATGTTTTTATGTATTATCACCATCTGCTCCAATCCTGTTAAATTTAGGTGTGCTATTTATAAATATGAATACATTTGAATTAGTATATGTTTTGCCTATTGCTTAGGAACTATTCATTTTCTTTACACTGCAGTTCTAGAAAGCACAGCTGTCCTTGCTTTCATTAGCAAAGGGTATTTTTTCCTTACTTTTTGAATTATAATATTGATCTTTCCCCGGTGTAGCTGATTGGTATAGTATATTGTACAATGAGGCAACCAGTTTGAATCCTGGAAAACCGAGTTTGTAACGGCTGTGCTGGCACATCCTTAGCTACACTGTCACGAGCCGTGATGCTGCACTGAATGCATTGAGCCACCCTGATCCCTACAGAACTGAAGGCCCAAATGGCTTGAAATATAATTTCAGCAACACTGTTATGTGGTGATACTCTGCTTGGATTCAAAATAAATTCTATGAAATTCAAATGAGCCATTGGAACAGATAACTACAGCTGGAAATGTCTCACAAATCAATCATCCAAGGTGTGAACAGAATTTCCAGGTTGGCTTCCTACATACTTTATTTTTGCAGGTTTCTTTGAAGTTAAAATCTCTTTCTATTTGTAACTTCCTTGCCCTTGAGTCTTTCTTCTTTTCTAAATATTCACTCATTCCCCCAAATCCCTTTATTCCGTTCTATTTTCCAGTCCTGCCCCCCTCAGTGCTTTTCAGAAGTGCATTGTACTGAGGCCCATCTAGACGCACGTTACGCTTTTAGCCTTGTGTCCACACTTATCTCCTGTTGGCAGTCGAGTAGCTGCAGGTTTTTAGAATTTTGCATAACTACTGGGCAGAAGACAAAAAAAAAAAAAAAAAAAAAACCCACACACCCTTAGAGGAGGTCACGGAGGTGGTGGGAGCTGCTCACGCTGGCCTGGCGTCACCCCAGTACGGGGTAACCGTCCCATGGAAGGGCAGCCACCAGAGCAGCCACAGAGGGCAGCTCCTTGCTCAAAGTCTCACACGCTCACGTGGAAGGAGTTTCCTTGTGCACTTGGGCATTTGGAAGAGCCAATTCTGCAGACTTTAGAGTCACTGTAATGTTTTAATACTTCTAGTACTGTTGCCTACCAGCTAATAAGCACTATTTGGGGGAAACACAAAAAACATAAAAGCAACTTAGTGCATCATGGACACTTGCTGAGGCTTTTTGTTGTTTTCAAATACAAAAATAATCCAATCCATGAAGCCTCAGAGGCATTTTGGCTTCAGTAATACTCATAAATTAGAAGGAATAAACATAGCTTTTTGATTTCATTGAATTGAAATAACTCATCAGCAGTAGTTTCCTTTTGAATCACGAAACATTGTACGGAAATAACTTCAGTGCTGCTATTTAGGGGAAACACGCCAGTGGAGAACCAGGCAGAATACATGTATCACTCTCATTTCTGCTCCAAGACTAGTGCATCCCAGCAGGCACCTCCTTCAGCTCCCAAGCATCCCCACTTTTGCTCAAAATGCAGGCCTTAAATGACAGTTCTCCAGCATTCCTGCCAGGGACCTCCCAGTCCTCCCTGCCTTTAACATATTAAGGAAAAAAGGTGATAAAGCAGCTGCCCATTTCATTCGGTCCTTTCCTTGGCTGTTATAAAAGCAGTAGGACATACCTCACAGCTCTTGGCAGGGCTATCCAGCGGGCTGACACGGCCAGCACGGCTCATTCAGCACGGGATGAAGCACAGAGAGACAGGGAGGCCAAGCACATCTCTTCCAGCGTTGCTTCCCGGCAGCAACTCCCGAAAACTCAGGCATGGATCCTGGTGGTCGCTGGCTGCTCATTGAACCGGCTGCTGGAAATAAGAGGGTTAAAAGTGCAGCTATTTGCTGCTATATTTCAACTTGGAAAAAGCTAGATTTTTGGCGATACTCATTAAAAGATGAATTCAGCCAGTGTCCTTGAGACAGCTAATGAGATATGCTAATTTAAAATAAATAGGTCTGGTATGAATTCTTGATAAGAAAACATCTGTTTGGATCAGTTGCTTGCTTTCAAGGGAGGTAACTATGTCTGGAGACAGCAAGAGGTGATAAGGACTCTGCAGCCATCTCAAAGGCAACTGTTTAAAGGAATTAATTGTTTTTCAAGCTGGCCCTGGCAGACAGAAGCACCTAGGAACACGTCGCTCCAGCTATCAGATGTAATAATGTTTGCTCCTATCCTCAAGTTTTACAGTCACCCAGCGACACTGGCTATGCACACTACAGGATATTCTATAAATTTAGAGATGTTATGTATTCAAAGATTATGGATACTGATCTTTCAATTTGAAACTTCAGCTTTCACCATCCGAAGTTTTAATTTAAGCCTATGCACCATATACTATTATGGGTTTTTAACTGTATAGAATATCTCCATTCAATAACCGTACTGTACTTAATAACATGAAATAATATGAACAGCATGAATAATATGAAATAACATGAATTTAGGACTTAAATTCCCACCCAGACCTTTGCCTTCCAGTTGCACCGTTTGAGGCAGGGCAGCTGGAGCTCAGTTCTGCCACTGCCCTGGGCTGAGGGATCATTTGCAGAGCTAAGATCTGTGTTTGCTGCCCTGCCTCAGGCGGAGGGCCAGTTCGGTGGGATCCAGGCACGGCTGGAAGATCCTACTGCGTTTTGACATTCCCTCACCTCCGGCTACTCTCTTCTAGAGCCAGAACATCAATAACATGGTAAAAAGGAAATGCAAGTGGTCTGATCTCTTTGCTTTACATATTCGGATCTCGGAGATAGGGATACCTCTAAAAAGGAACTGACAGGGTATTGGGTGAACGGCTGATTGAAGGAACAGTGTCTGTCCAAGGGGGTTAGTGTCAGTGAATGCCAACTCATTCATGTAATCAGAACATCCTTGCAGACACTCAGTTTCTTCAACTTAAAGTCTAATAATTGTAGACAATTCTTAATTTCGCTTTTTTTCTCTAATGTAATCTGAAACAGGTCATTTGAAATATCCATCGCTCCCAGTCCGTTTTATAACAATTATTTTCCCTAAAATATGTTGCTAGCAACTTTGCCCAGAGATTTTTATTATATAATAATAACATATTTTTTTTTACGACTAGTGAGCCACATCATGTTACCTGATTATACTTTTCTCTCATTTTCCCTAGATACTTTATTCAGTGCTGGTGCATATGCAGGCAGCAGCACGCTGAGTCACTTAGCAAGTGAATCAGACATTTTTATAGACGAGAATTTTATGTTTGTGCTGGAAGCTTGAAGCCCCCAGTAACCTAAGTCTCAAATCCACTTTACTCATGCCTTTAATGCAGGGTTTGACCCTTCGGTTTATTTGTGACAATAAACTGAGAATTTTACAACAAATAGCATGCACAGAGGTATACTTGGTTAGTTGTAATTATGAAAGATGATTGCCTTCTTCTCAGTTATTGCTCACTTCTGCAGATGGCAACTGGATTTCATGAATAAATGATCTAGTCCAGTACAGCAAGTCCTATTACTCTGAATATTTTGTTCAAACGGTGTAAATACCAATATATGATACATGGAGTTTAAGTAGAAATGTTCCAAATACTCTATACAATTAATGAGACCTGGCTGTATTCAACATCTAAAATGGGAATGTTTGAAAAGATTGCATTTGCTCTTGGTTTAGAGGAAGAATTCGAACCAGGGCCAGCTTTGTTATCAACAGATGGTAAAAGAGCAGTCATTAACCTACTTGCCTTTATTCAGAAAACCAGAGTCCTATCTCCAGTTGATTTAAATCAGTAGAACTTTACCAGCTTCATTATATACATAACTTTTAGAAGAAACTTTGAAACCCTATCCCTACAAATTTGACTATTATTATATGCTCAAAAGATGAGAGAAAAAACATCTTTACGATGATTTCTTGAAAGTCTTCTAAGTCTGAACTTCCTTGCATAAGGGGTAAAAAAAGTCAGCTGACAGTACAGCTGCTGGGTAACTAGAGAAGGAAAACGCAGAATGCATTACTCTTTACATTGCATATATAGCTTTTTATGTCTTTAATGAGGTGGGCTAATAGTCAATCATTAGTATCTTTATCTACTTGCTAGTTGGTCTACTTTTATAACCTCAAGATTCACTTTGAGCCATGTCCTTGCCCTCATTCCTCTTAACACCTACATGTTGATTCAAAGTGTCCCCTTGCACGTTCAAATACGTTGCACGAGAGCAAACGAAGCACACCACGAAACGCTGCTTTTCCGAAGCTTGCGCCTTCCCTAACCGCCGTTGGGAACGCGCCTCTCCCCGCTGTGAGGCAGCTGATCCGGGTGCACGTCAGAGCCGGCCGGGCGGCTCCGCCCGAGCGGCCAGCGGGAGCGAGGTGAGGAGCAGCTGCCCTGCAGCCTTCCGGAGACCCGGAGCTACCCGTGCCCGCGGGTGTCGCGTCAGCTCCTGGCACTATCACCAGCAAACGTTAACAGCGTTCCTGGTGCACTGGGGCGCCAGCAGGGCCCGGAGCTCTGCTGCCCAGCACGCTCTGCGCTCACCCGCGCGGGCTGGCGGCGCTGCAGGCCCGCGGGCGGGGGGAGCCGCTGGGAAACCTGCGGCCGAACCACCAACTTCACCACGACATCCCCACATTATAAGCTTAACCATAAGGACAACCGTGTGTCCCATTTCCTTACTGAACAGCGAAGGATTTACACGTCAGGCTGGATACACTGCACAATAACCCCAGAGACCCTGGAAGCCAAATCACAACTATCAGCACTATTTCTAAGTGACTAACCTGCAGCCCCTAACCCCTGGAGATACCTGTGACACACAGATATTTGGCAAACCAGGTTAGTGCCTCTAATGTCCTAACATACTGACATATTTATGTGCATTTTTATGTCTTTTTGCCATGCATCTTGGGGATATGATTTTACCTTTTTGCCATAATCAGTCAAATAGAGATCTGGTACCTTTCCACAGACAGAAGTAATACACTGACATGGCTTGACTGCAATATATTACATTTTAAATTACCCTCTAGTCTGCTGTACGAATGATATTAACTGTTCCTAAACACACAAAAAAGGTAGTACAATAAAATTCAAAGAATGATATAGCTCTGTGGTTTTTCCATATTTCATACAGAAGAGATTGGATAAAGGTCTGAAGCTTAGTACCAAATGTTTACAAATGCTAAAACAATTTTTAAAACACAGTATGATGTTCTAAATTAAGAAGTCATTTCTCCCTGACATTTCATTTGGGAGCTCTAACCACAAGCTAGGCAGAAATTAATTTGCAGTAACTATAAACTGCTGTTTAATTTGGGGGCATGCACAGATTAATTGAAAAAGGGGGTTAAGACAAGCTCGAGTCACATCTAGTATCTTAAGTTTCCCATGACAAGACTGTGATGCTCCAAGGACCCAATGCAGCATCTTTGCATTCCAGCAGTTAAGCGTGTGGAGGCAGCAAGGCCTGATTTCACTCACACTGTCCGTGCCTGCAAATACAACTGCAGCAGGCGATGCGTGAGCTCATTTCTGTACTGACCCAGGAGGGGTGCTGCAGATTTCGGTTCCTTTCTTGGACACTTTTCTATCTGAAAGAAGGTGCATATTTCCTCATATAAACATTATCCTTCTCCAATTGCCTGGGTCATTTCTATTCTGATAATTTCAGCAGCCATATATGGAGCACGAGAGATCATTCCCCAGGCATTTTGCCTAAAACATGCCCATTTAAATAGAGAAAACGGTGTATTGTGTATTTGAATTTTTATTATAGTCTGTCTGCACGTAACTATGTTGTTTTTTGTTTTTTTCCCCCTACAAAGGGCCACATTGAAATGTATTTTATAGCTCAAACTCTAATTTGGCTGAGTGTTTTTGAAATGTGATCAAAAATCATGAGTGTTGGTTTCCATTTTGAGTAGATAGCAGATAAGCTGCTGGGAGATCTCAAAGGTTGTGGGACACATGGAATACCATGCTAAAAAATTCTTACTACACTGAAGCTACCAGAGCAAGCAGCTCATCTCTCCTCTCTCTCTTTCTGTAAACATGTATATTTACGTATATGTGTGTGTGTGTGTGTATCAGAAGATATATATCTTCTGATGACATGTAAGCAGATACATTTACATGTACAAATACATAAATAGTATGCCCAAGAAAGATGCTCTGCTGCTGGAATGGACAAGGTAGTATAACATGTCAGATGCTTGAAAAACATTTTCTTCAGGGCTCTCCAGTTCATCCAGCATTTCTCCTTAGGCAAAAACTTCCACATGCTCAGTGCATTTTCAATGTATTTGCTGAAAGTGCTTATAAGAAAGCTGTTTGCCTTATTATAATCACACTCAGCTATAGAAATCCACTTTATTAAGGAGCAGATTTCCCAGTGTTTCATCATGGGAGCATCTTGATGCAAAGCCACCTCGCACAAACACCTTTCATCACAGGGCTGAAAGAAAACGGCAAAAAGCTGGCAGGACATCTCCTGTGTGGGCATCACTACTGGAGTTTTTCAAAGTTTGAGTTAACAAACCACAATCCGTCAGCACGAAAAAAGAAAAGGATCGTGTCTTGAACCTGCCAGATGGGCTATGAAGACAGCTCAGGAGAACTTGCCAAAAAATCCATGTCTGTCTGTGAGTGCGTGTGTGCGTGCACACATAAATCCTTTATAATTTGAAGGAACCTCTTCAAATTCCTCCACTTGGAGAACCTTCAAAGCAAATGTACTTTCATTTGCCATTGACAGAAAAGGATAGCATCATATATA
>NW_010578845.1:194335-214063 GCF_000705375.1 Tinamus guttatus | reverse complement strand
CCATAAAAGCAATGCATTTTTCTTTTTCTAAATTATATAGTACTGATCCCAATCTAGACATATGTATTTCCATTTGTAACTGTCTGATGAAAGGTATGATGAATGCCTCTAAGTTGATACATTAGCTGCAAGCCTTTCACTCAACTATTTACTACCTATTTGTAATTGCTCAGTTAGTCATATGGTATTATTTACATTTTAACTGCAGGAATAAGACTTTTTAGAATAGCAGAATGCTAAACAACTATCTCATTCTCACACAAAGAAATCTTCATATATGAAAGATTAATAAACTCATTACGCAAATATTAATGAAAAGGGAATGAAATACTCCAAGTCCTTCTATAATACATACGAACCTAAGCCTCGGTTGGCACTAATCTGCATATATCCAGTAACTGCAAGGAAGCTACAGCAGTTTATGCAAGCAAAGGATCTGAACTTTGCTTCTTATGTCTCCACTGTATTCTCCCATTGCCATGGCCTTTTTATCTTGCATAAATATGTGTTAATTAACTTTAATTAAACACAATTGCACCAATCATTATAGTTATTCTATTCACATATAGCTATTCTATCCACTTTGTTGTTACAAAGACCAAGCCCCTTGGCACTAGTGCACATAAAGAGCAAGGTAATATTGCCAGGTCTGATACCAGAATCTTTTTGGGGTGTTTAGGAAATTAAGTCTTGTCCTGAAGCTCAACAAAAGTCAAAAACCTCAAAATCCTTCAAAAATGGAGTTATATCTGAATATATACATGACAACACCGAAACAGGACACATAAGAAGTGTACTTTGGAAGAAGTAATGGAAACTAATGACAACGACAAAAGAAAGGTGAAAGACTTTTTCCGATAGATTACGTTTATGACGAATCATATTTCGTCATAAATAAATATGCCTTTTTTTTTTTCTTACAGGTGCAAACACTGTACAGGCTGTAAGATAAACCTTCGGCTACCAAAATCCCTGTGCTTATGAGGCAGGGTGGGCAGGAGGCCGTGCTAAAGCATCTTTTGATCCTTTGTACTCCACAAGGACTTGGGATCAGCTTGGACTTCCTGGTAGGGAGCGGTCCCTGGTCCAAGCTCATGTGCTTTTACACCACTAAATCATCTCACAGCTGAGTAATTGGTAACCCAATAACTGAAGTAAGTAATAGAGTGTTTCGAGCTGGCTCTCTTGACTCAGGATTACCTGTTGGGAAGAAAACCCTGACTGTCGGGTTACAGCAGTTTTGAAGATGTAGAAAAGAGCCTTAGCAGGAACTTTGGCCTGTAATTAAGCATATGAGAGGCTCCTAATGACTTCCATCGCTATTTAAGTGTAATGATCCTATGCTACAAAAAGGGTGTTGCACTGCAAACCTTCACAATGCTAACTCAGTTTATATCTGCTCGCATGCTCTCAGATGTGGATTAACTAGAAGCAGGGATGTTTCTGCAGAGCACAGCTTTAGAAGAACCAGCAAGTGAATTAATCACTGCAGCAACATAATGTAACTTGGCACAACTGTATTATAGTGTTGCAGTCTTGTGCTATGGTTAAGGCCTGTCAGCAATTTCATTATCAAATACTATTTTTAGCTGCTTGTAATTTCTGTGAAAATAATAAAAGCATTTACAGTGGAAGCTTAATCTGAACACACTTTTTTTTTTTCAAGAAAATAAAGATATATCTTCTGTGCTTTTTTGGCAGCTGAGATAGTTTCTTTATCTGCATTAAAAATCTGCTGACTTGCATTTCTTTATTTCCTTTATGTTATTTACTCTTATTCTCAAATAAATTCTAAATAGAGCTAAAATTTATCACAAAACTTTCATAGTGACCCAGTGGTATTAATATACTATAGAGCTATACATGGCCTCTATAAAGCTGAAAAGTCACACAGTGCATTACAGACTGTGCTGTAATTGATACTAAGCTGATGGATATTGCTGGGGACTTTCCTCTGCACCGTGCAGGTGAGGTATGCAAGAGGGCAGCTGAGCTTCAGAAAGTAAAGTTCTGTTGCATTGATAAATACAAAGGATCTGATTTCCTCTCACAGAAATGCTATGCAAATTCAGGTTAATTCTCTGAAGAGCTTTTAGGCTTTTAGTATCTGAACCGATTAAGAGTCTCACTTTCCACTTGTTTTTAAACAAAGTAATTACCCATTATCTGCTATACAGTGAATTCTGTGATGAATTGCAACTATGGAAATCCAAAACAACTTAATGGATCTTGGTAGACTTTTGCCTCACACTCATGTAGCTGAGCAGTGTTTGGCTTCTCCACCTTGAAGATGTAAAAGATATTTTTCGTGTGACAGTTCAGACTACCAAAGCTAAAGCTAATTCACAACTTGTGCACCTAGACAGAATTCATCTATATATTGTTTTCTAAACAAAGGCTTGTTCTTAAAGGTGGCAATTACAGGTAATTGCATCTCTAATAGTGATATGTAGCTCAATTATAAAGCACTTCCCTAAGAAATACATGGAAGATCTTACTTATTTGCTTGCAGATTATTCATTTATTTTGAGATTTCTAAACCTGCCTAAGTTGACTTTATAACAGCCTATTCTAATGCAATACTCATAGGACTGTTTACTAACGGTTACTTAATTACAGAGAATCCCAAAGATTATTATAAATGTGAGAAACTAGGATAATTACATTAAAAGCAAAATACTAAGTTTATGCAAAATCTGCTCGAAAAAGTAAGTTCAACAAGTCAGAATATCACAAGTGAGCACATTTTAGGTGAATATTTGTTATCAGAGCAACTTCCAAGCCTAGGTCAACTCCTCCACTGAGCTGCATTAGTTGGAGTATCTCAAACTAAAAAACACCTTGAGGAGGAGAGTTTTCAGCAGCAGCCCTGGCTGGCTCATGGCCTGCAGCTCCGAGGCATTAATTCCCTTTCAGCGCAGCTTTTCTGCTTATTAATTTCCTGACAGTACTTTACAAGCAATGCTAAATTTACCCTGCCAGTTTATTCCTCAGATTTTTGCAACCGTGTTTATTGCTACAAGTTTCCCCACCTTTGGGCAGGAAACCAGACCTGCTCCAAGTCAGAGGAGTTAACACTCGGAGCACAAGATTAATTTGGGGGACCCCATTGCCCCACGCTCACACCAGGCACAGGGCAGCAAACGAACCACAACTAAACACCTCTTGTGGAAAACACCATCCCCTTGTAGAAACCCCTGCCTAAGACTCTCATGGGGAAACACACTTCTCCAGGTTGGGTTCTCCCAAAGCCTCCACACAGAGAGGTAGCCAAAACTCTCCCTTCCTCCCAGTTCACTTCCCCATCACGTTACAACATTACAGGCCATACTGCTTACCTCAGTCACCAGCTCTCCAGGCCGAAGCGTCCCAGTCTGGCTAGCGCTTTCTACGGGCAAGAGGAGCCACTCCACAGCGATGGTCGCCCTTGTGGCCTTCTCACCGTCACGGCAGCATGACTGGAGGCTCTAGGCCGGGACCCGGCGGCCACATCCCCGCACTGTTTACATCAGGGCTGCATCACAGAGGGAAAAGCCCTCCTGGTTTCTGCGCGCAGAGCCACACAATCAAATTGGGGCCCAGCGCAGAGGAAACCAAAGTCCCCCTGGGCTGGGAGCAAACCTCTGGCTTCCATGAGCACACGCGCCACGCGCCCGCTGCCCGGCTGGCTAGGAAAAAGGCGACACGCGTTCCCTCACAAACCACATGACATTTTTCATCACCACACAGTCCATATATAGTCACTGTTTACACATCTCACAAAGGTTTGAACCACAAATAACTCTTGGATGAGCAGCAGGTTAGGAGCAAGAGGAACCAAGGTGCTGGCCGCAGGGCAGTGAGGCCCTGACCGATGGCACTCTTCCATGGGGAGAAACGCCCAGAACCACACACACACACGTGGCCATGGAGGCCTATTAAAACCCTTTCCAGGCAAACGGGGTTCTCAGGTTTGGGAATGGGGCTCATGCACTCGCCTCGACGGCAGACGTGGCCAGGCTCACGCAACAACCTTGGGGCAGCAGCGCGCCGGCCCTCAAAGCATCACCCCGCCTCAGAAAAGCAGTGCAACTCCAAAACGGCCCGTTTTGAGACAAATTGCTTCAGGTAAACCCCGGTGTACTCGAAGGAGATACCTGGTACCTGTCTTCACAGGCCAAGCACAGACTACCTGCACCCACCTCTGCTGAGGAGAGGGACTAGCACGTGGGGCCAAGTCCTCCCGCCATCTTGTACATCAAGAGTCACATTAAAAGGCCCCAAAAGGAGTTTTGGTTTTTTAAATAATCCTGTTCTCATCCACACAGTGACAGCCAGCCAGCCCTCTCACAGCACTAACAGCCCTGGCTGGTCAGTCCCTCCGGGTCACCAGGCAAAGGGGCCTCTTGGTGCCACGCAAGGGGCTCGTGATCCCAGTCAAACTCCCCGCTCTGCCAGCTCTAGTTTTTACGTCACTTTTCCAATAACTGCATCAGTTGGGAACTGGGTCTTTTCCCCTGTCTTCTCTAGTAATCAGAAATTCTCGCTCACTCTTTCATTATTTTTCCCCTGGAGACGGGGAAGGTTTCCCGCTCCCACGTAAGCTCTGAGCAATCTCTGGTGAGTTCCCTTTGGCAGGTGTTAAAATATCACGCAGGTGGCTGAACATTCGTATCGATTAGCTAATACACAGGCAGAGTTTTTTAGAGCTGATTGTTTTTCACTAAGCATTTTAGAAGGAAGTGGAGAAAATGTGCTACATTATCAATTTCTTTCTAATCTATTTTCATGTACTATACTCTGTGTTCATCTAGTTTAACTACTAAGCTGTCAAAGCCCAGAAAATAGTGCAGAATGTACTTATGCACTTAGTCAGAAGATTGAATCTCTCTCTTTATTGCCACTGTTTATTCATAACATAATTAGTTAGAAATAGCAGTTTCTACAGAACTTAAAAATTCCTGGGACAGTCCTAACTCACCGACGGATATTTTTCAGCTGGCTTGGCTGTCAGGAGCTGCTTTTCAAAATAGAAAGCCTTCAAGTTTGCAGTTGTCTCTTTCTCTCATCATTGCTGTTAAACAGTAATAACAAATACGTTTGTCTGGTGATCCAAATATATTATTTGCTGTGTTTTATGATACTCCTTTCACTGAAACTGCTCAGCGTACCAATAAAGTAAGTTCAGACACTTTGAGAAGACAAAGCTGAGATGGATTTATCTCAAAAGCTTCAGCAGTGCCTAAACTTTACAGGTGACAACAACCCAAAAAGGCCACATGTTTTACAAAAGTGAGGCCCATCTTGATTTAAAAATATGAGACTTAACGGTGCTGAAGAAAACACTTGCTTTGGGCATCAAAAAGAAAGAACAAAATGGCTCAGTACCAAATACAGTCCACAGTTTGCCTCCCAGTTTGGATTCAGAGCTACTGGCTTCAAAATCTAAGATATACTTAGATGAATTTTGTCCATAACCAGGAAAAATTTCTCCAAAGACTAAAAATTCTAGAGTTTTAAGGACAGATGCAGGCATAACACTTCCACAGCTGCCTCTTGGAGAAAAAAAAAAAAAAAAAAGCTGCATATCTATTTCTAAGAAAATGCATAGTCTCTTCTCTTACATGCCAGCGCTTGCCTTTAATGTAACAGCCAATTCCTATTTGAATTGCTAACATAAAATGTACATATATTGCACAGTATGAAAAAGACAACAAGTTATCACCAGACAAAACCTCTGTCTACATTTTTTCTGGCTTCTAGACTACTCATGCCTGGGTCAAAGGCACCAGCGTCTTGCCCAAAATGCTCCGAGGTCAAGGAAAAGTCTCATTTTACTTGCAGTGTCTCCCCAGTGAATCCCTCACAAGATAAATGGTGGGTAATACCACTTTTTTCAGCTAGAACTTTACCCTGGAGCGCAGAGCCTATCTCTGGCCAGCAGAGATGAAGGCTTTTTCTTCCATAGGAAGACAAAAGTCTAACGGTGAATTTTTAGCTGCTTCAGCGCTGCGCATTACTGAGTCTGCAGCTAGTTCTCAATTCTGCGAAACAACTGTTCTCTTACCTTAATGACTAATAAATCCAAAAGCTTTTACTATCGTTCCTTTATTTTGCTTTAATATTATTGAGTTCCTCTTATACTTTACTATGCTTCCTAACGCAAATTAGTGGTTCAACTCGTTTGTGTAATGAAGTGAACAGTTCTGAAATTTGAAGATTAGTAATTAATTTTTAGCTCAGGAACATTAAAGTAAGAAGAGATTAGTAACACTTTCGAGTTTTTTTTTTCTTTTTTAGCCCACAGTTATTTCAACCACCTTCAAATTTGTTTTTGAATATTTGGGTTTTGCCCTTTTTTAGGGCTGAGTGAAACACAGTGCTTCAATTAGCTTATACAAACCATATAGAATATTGTCCTCATTAATGAAGGGAACAGAGGTAGGGGAGTTATGCTAATGACACTGCACACTATCTGTTTTTTTTTCCATTTTGTTTTATGCAGATCTAATGAAGGGGCAGTATCAGTCATTAAATGAGGTACCACCATGACTGCTAAATAATTAGGAGCTTTTAAGAGCTAAGGGATGTCTCAGTTAAGACTCCTGGCTGCACTTGTGTTTCACTTGTGTGTGACAGCAAGAAGGAAAATTCTGCTCTTACTTAGGCAGTTTAAGCCTTAAGAAATGTTACTCAAGTCAAACTCCTAGAGATTTACATTGTTGTAACAGATCTTAAGGTCTCTTTTTCCTTTTCCTATCTACTGTCAAATGGGCAAAAGCCAGTCTCAGCGTGAACTCGCCTCCTAGACTTTCAAGTTCTATTAGCAGAAGCTTATAAAAGGCTTAAAAAGAGAAGTCAACAATCTATACAGATAAAAAAGGATAATTCAATGGGTGTTTGCACCACTTGATTAAAAAAAAAAAAAAAGGCAAAACAAAAAACAACAGAGTGCGTACTAGAACACAAAGACCTTTCCAGTTTGTAAAGCATAATAAAATGTCAAAGAAAAGGGATGAGATGACAATGTCAGAAGCCAGCCTTTGGTTGTATTTCCTTATATAATTCAGTGCATCTAGCTGTTCCAGTTAAGCATTAAAAGGGCGTACTGCTTCTCAAAAATCCTTCACTCATTTTTACATTAGTTGAAGTTTGATGCTCTTAACAAAATTTGTGGTAATTTTGTTAATATTAAGCTTTACTGCATTACCCTGCAGGTCTTTTGTCAAGTATGAGGAACCATTTGCACAATCTCATCTAGAATTTTCAAAAATAGAATATAAATGTTTCCCACTTGAAAATAAAAGGAAACAGTATAATCAAGAAAAAATGTTAAGCCTGCTCAAGATGTAACAAGGCGCTAACCTGAGCCCCATCTGTAAATAAATAATTCTGCAGTGCAGCCTGCTCTCTCCGTAGGTGCCCAGCAGTGATCCTGCAGGCCAGAGAATAGCTGGAGCTGCAAGGACAAGCACAGCTCTCAAACCGACCCCAAGTTCAGGATAAACCTTCTAGCATTTTTGTATTTCCCAGGTCACCCTTGAGGAAGCACTTGGGCCACCTGCTTTGGTCTGGATCAGCAGGGACACACCATTTGGAGCATATTGAGATGTTTTTGCTCACACTGCATTTCAAATGTGCAGCTTGAGCCACAATGTGGTCCCTGAAGATGCTTCTGCAGGGCATCACCACTGTCCAGGAAAGGCTGGAGACACCCTTTAGAGGTCTCCCTGCAATGCGTGGACCTGAAGTGACCCCCTCTCATATCTACTGCTCTCCAAGCTGTCCCCTCCCTGCCCAAGCCTGTCCACAGAGCAGCCCTCACCTGCAGCTCCTCACCTGGGAGTCCTCTAGAGACTGCCAAGAGGACCCTGGTCCACAGCTTAAAAAACCTGTATCACAGCCCAAGCAGACCATTTCCCTTGTAGTCCCATTGCGAGGAACGGGGATGCTGAACAGTAATTCATACTTTCCTGAGCTGATGACTATGCAGATCTTTTACAGTAGAGAAATCTTTATCTTAATGATCAACAATTAGGTTGAAGTTTAATTCTTGTTTTTCAAAAACATACTCATTTCAAAATAATCATCATGAGATAGTCCACATTTCTGCATTTTCATATACTGCAATCATTTTAGTTTAATGAATTGAAATGCACAAACACCTGCCTTTATGCTAATGATCCTGGCATTTGGGAATAGTGCTGAATGTCTGCAGGTTATTAGACATGCCCTGCAAAACAGTGCCTGCAACTTGCATCTTGGGTTTGTAATTCACTGAAGGTATCCCCCTTTCTCAAGCAGGTCTAATTATGACAGTGATGATAAATATCCTGCCATTGTTTTCACATTTGCTTCTTGAGAGAGGAACTGGGAAATAGGTCTGAGCTACTTAAATACATTGGAAGGACTGCACGTGTGTGTACAAGAGAGAAACACTTTTATACATCTACTAGAAACCTTCCAACTGGTAATTTAAACATGAAATCACAGATAGGAGAAGATTTTGGAAGTCCCTTCCACGTTCTCTGTATTTTTAGAAAGAAGATTTTATTCATAAGGAAGTGTGACAATGTTTACTTCTATCTTATATTCTTCTACCTGTTTGTCTCCAAAGAGATTTGTCCTGGGTCAGATCATCATAAACCTTTACCATGTAGATGACAACTCCCTACTTTACAACACTGCAAAACAAGATTAACTGAGCTCAGACAACGAGGAAAAAATAAAAAAGCTTATTTGTTTTTCTATCAAGATAGTTTCTTTGTTCTTGGCCCTCAATGCCCCTTTTTTGTTTGTTTTTGATTTTCATTGTGGTTCTTTCATACTTTATCTGAATAATCCTTTTTATTTCAGACTATACAGATGCCTCAGAGAAATCGTTTCTGCTGGAGATAAGTTGTCCTAAACCCTTGGCTACTGTTCACTAAGAGCTGTTATTATCTCGTAACTGGACATTATCAGAAAGCCAGTTTTGACTAGACTGTCCCGATATTTCACCATTTTTAAAAAAGACAGGTTATTACCCATAGCCAGGGCTTCCTGCTCCCTGCACTATTTTCTTGATGTTCATTCTGTATTTCTGTACATTCCCCCGAGCATTGGACTGGAAAATAAAACTGAAGCTATTATTCCTCTCTATAAAAATAAAAATCTCACATGCTGAGCACTCATCGTACTTTCATAACTCTCCTTTGGTTTTCCTGCGTTATGCAATTGGGTGCAAGAGACCAGCTCAATTATCTGTTGGACATGGGCACTAATGAGGCCCAGGGCACTCTGAGCTAATTGGAAGGAGAAGGCCCGTGTTTTAATGATTGCAGTCTTAATATAGCTAATAACCAGGATGGCATCAGAGTTGGTTGGTGCCACTCTTTCAATGCTTCCCATTTTGCCCATTCTGGCAGGTAAATTCTTCTTTATTGCTACTTGGGGTTGACCGTACTGCTAATAAACGCGATTCCTCTAGGTTAGAGGTTTATGAAAATGTCACGCCGCTGTATGCAAGGTCTGAGAAATTAGTAAACAGGTTAATAGGCAACTGAATCCGTTGTGATGCTCCAAATTGTCTTGGTCACACAGAGCTCTCAGAATAATTGTTGCTCTGTCCTCTTTGATTTTTCTTGCAACTCTTGGAGCAATGCAATTAGTAGCAATATGAACATTAATTGACCGAATCACTGAATCAGAAAGGCATCCCCTGGGGAATGATGTTACGAGTGACAACCCTAAAGGAAAACTCTGATATGTTTAGTTTGTGTTTCCACAAGCAGGTAAGCAAACAAATGAAAATTGGGCTCTGTCACCAAGTGGAACAATCCCGTTAACAAGCCCTAGGGAAATATTTTCCAGGACCATCAGCAAGCACATTTTATGTGGCAAGCAAGCTAACAGCCTGGGATACTCATGGTTTGCATGGACAGTCGGGATGAGTTTACACCCGCGAGGCTACGCACCATTCCCAGCTGGGCTTTAGTAGCTCCAGAAATACAAGCTGCAACTATTCCGCTCCAGAGGAAAATGCTTGTTCTTCCTCTGAAGCACAGTGGCTGTATTTATGGACTAAAAAAAGTGTTAGTAATCCTCACAGTTTTTACAGGCTAGAAATTCTGACACAATCTTCTATAACTAAATCTGAAGAGAAAATGGGCCCTGAGTAGGAATGAGCACTCCCCACCCTGCATTTCCCGTGCACGGCAGTTCCCACTTACTCCTCTCCCTTTGCAGCATTTCAAGGGAAGAGGGAAGCCGCTGCGCGTCTCTGCCAAGGACAACCCGTGCTCCTTCCCGGGGCCGTTGCAGAATCAGCCCCTCGCATTAACAGGCAGTATCTGTTCAGCTTCAGCCACTTGTGCAAGAAAAGCACTCGAGATGTTTTTATAGGATTTCTGTGAAAGTATCACAGGATTACATCACTGTGGCATCAACACAGTATGCTAATTTAAAGATAATTCTCTTTTTCATCCACCCATAAGGAAGGGAGATCAAGCTCAGAAACACTCTTATGCTTGGAAAAGCACTTTGCTTTTGCCCAGAGTATACATTTATCTGGCTGTTTTCTTGACACTCACCAGCAGCTGTTAGATAAGATGGCTGCACACGTGGAGTTCAGGGACTCAGAAATACACTAAAGCACTGGGAACAAAATCTGGTGTTCAAGGTTAGTTCTCAGGCCCGTTTTTCTGTTACTATCAACCCTAGATTTCAGTTGTGTTTAACTATTATCACATCACCTTTTCTAGAAGCAGCCTGGGATATTTTCAATGCCCACTTTATAAATGAGCTGAACTAAAGAGGGGGATTTACTGAGAAATCCCGCGCTATTGGTCTGAAGATGGTGCCCATATCAGACAGCACTTTGCTCTTTCTTCCCACCTGCGAAACGTGTCCCTTAGGGCACCACCATCTGATGGGTCCACCTGAATATGAGTTCCTACACTAAGCAAGAGAGAGGTGCTAAACTGCAACCTCTCTGAAACAGCCAGCTTCAGTAATATAACAGAGATAAAACACCTCCACCATTCAGTTCTATTTGGAGTGCAAGATTCTGCCTACCAAACACCCACCCTTCTTCAGAAAAGTTCTTCAGAACTTTTCTTCAGAAAGTTCTAATCGTCAACCTTTAACAAAGAAGATTTTCAGGACCACCTTGAAAGAAAAGAATGTGTATGTAAAAATATACATTATATATGTATAATTGTGGGATATATAAATATATATATAAAATCAACATAAAAGGAGACACTCTTGCATGAAACACAAGAGCAGGAGCAAACCAGAAGCAACAGGAGAGCTCAACAGGAGCCAAGGTCGTGAGGAGCTCAGGGCTGTCCAGGACCCCACGTGGATGTGGATACGGACACTGATACGGCCTGGGAGCAACAAGGGGAAGGAGCAACTCACGGCACCCGGTGACCCCACGAGGGGCTGCACAGCAGGGAGCCGAGCGCTTCAACCACAACCCACCTCCATTCAGTTGGGTTTTCACACAGTCAGCTTCAGGCATCTACTTTAGGTGGCTAATTTAAGAGCCTGGATACATTTCACTGGGTGTGAACAACAATTTGTAATTAAGCTCCATTTTCTATGCTATATTAAACTCTTTCAGTCAAAAATGTCTCTCATAAAATCAGGAAAGAAGTCCCTGGGGCTATCATTATCCATCTGCTTTCCCAGCTACTTCAGGCAACTGCAAGGAATTTTAAATAAATTTATACAAAATGCATTCATGTCTCCTGTCCTTCACAACATGCGCTCGACTATTTTTCACGTCACCTTCTTGAAGAACATCAGTATCACAAATACTAGTCAGCAAAGTGCTTCCAAGCAAGAGTGAAAGCAACTACCTGGTAGCCCAGATGGCTCTTGGCAATGCAAATGGGAACTGCTGCCTTGGTGTCCATTGCTGAGAGAAGTTAAGGCCACAAGAGGTTTTAGGGGGTTCAAGAAGTTACCTAAAAGAGTCTAGCCCCTCTTCATGGAATACAGAGGCAAGTCCCTACAACAGGCCACCAAGCTGGCTGGCTGAAGCGGAGCAGCACGAGCACTCCCCAAGGCCCAGGCTGCGCGGGTCCCTGCGCGCCGACTGGAACGGGAGGCTGGCGGGACCACGCTCACCGGAATGAAGCAACGAGAACTGGGTCACCAACATCCAAGCACAAAACCTCTAGGCTTGAAAATGCCTTTGCTTGCTAAGTGCCAAGCACAGCGGAGTCCAGATGCGAAATTCTATTCTTTAGACAGTAACGATGACAGCATTCACAATCCCCCAAAGTTTCATTGAGCTTTCAGCACATTCCATACATATATATTTCAAAAGCAAAAAGGAACTGTGCCTCATTTCCTCTTGTGCTTTACGGCTCCACACACCCTTACGTGCCAGCAGCAGCCGCTTCTCAACACCTTATTAGAGCAGACTTTCCATGATCCTGCTTAAGGCACTGGGCAATCACTGATCTTTGCTTTTTGATACTTAACTATTAGACTAAACTAAAATAAATACAGATTGTTAGCTTCATGACTACTCAGTATACCAAAAGTAATTTCTGAACAGTACTCACTTAAGGTTATTATACAGCAAATCTAATCATTTTATCATTTATGTCCAGACTTAACCAGGAATGTGTTATAAATAGACGCTTACATGCTGCTATGAACTGAGGTTAATCAGAAATCATGAAAGGTAGATAAGCTGCTACCTTTTGACTAAGAATGTAAAAGCGTTCCAGGTATTTGCGAGATAACTCCCTCCTCACCTCTCCTCCCTGCCTCTGCACTGCGCAGCTTGGGGGCTGCACAATGACATCCCTGCGCTCAGAAAGTGCTCAGCTTTCCTTGCTCAACTTTCCTGCCTTAAAAAGCATTGCTTTCTTGTCTGTAAAAGCATTGAAGTTGCTGCCATCTATAGACAAGCGTTCAGCACAAAATGTACATTTGTTACTAGAAAAAAAAGGGGGGAAAAATTCAACATGAAATATTTACTTCTGTGCAAATGTTTTGGGTACAGACCCCACCATACTTAATGACCTGGCTCCACAATAATCGTAAGCCGGGACTACCAAACCACCTTCAACCCAGAACATGCTGAAAACATCAGGCACCTCTCCCTGGTCCTTGCACTGTCCAGGCTAATGGGAAACAAAAACCAAATTTCAGTAGTATATTGGTTACTCTGCACAGCACGTTTAATCCATAATGAAAATGAATTACTGCATTTTAACACTCTCAAATAACCAAGTATGGATGAACCTTTGATTTAGACCTAAGCATGCACAAATGTTGTTGTCCAAGGACAATGTAACATTTTCTAATCGACTCACTGCACTTTTACATAGATTATTCAGAAGTATTTTACCAGCTCTCAGGAAGAGACCTTCAACTACAGCTCTCCAATAACAAACAGTCATTTTCTTTTTTCCTTATGTATGGTACTTGCAACACAAGTGCAAGCGTACACAAATACAGTCATTTGCAGCATGAAATTGATACAACTTATAGTATTATTGTAAGCTAGTACTATGATAAACATCATTTTAATGACTATTGCAGGTATTTTTGTAATACATAAAAGTGATTAATAAGCATCTACCCCATAGGAAATGTTGTAGGATTATGTACAATATCTAAAACCAGAGATTTTCTATTCTTTTAAGCTTTTATTTTCCTTTTCAATGCATATTAGGGAGTGAGAAAATTGTCCATGACTGCTGATCTTGACACCTGACTTCCCACAGCTGATGGCAACCTAATTCTCCAGACTAGTTTTGGGGACCTGGGGCCACTGGGGCCACTCGAGTACATACAACAACTCTAAAATAAGAGATCTTAAATAGGGCACCTGATATCTAAACCTTCACAAACTAGAAGCCATGTTTAAAACAAAAAGACCTGGCTTCTTTTGTCCTAGAAGAGAAAATGAACAGACAGAGCCCCATGCACAGGCTGTTAGTTTCTCAGCTCCAAAGAAAGGAATAGATCTTAAATAATAATAATAATTGAGAGAGATGAAAAGATGACTTTAAACAAGTGAGGTGGACAAAACTTCTTTGTCTCAAATTTAAAGGTTCAAGAAATCACAGTTCTTCCAAGCTCTTTGAAGAACCCTGAAGAAGAAATCATTTCATCTTCCAGTCTGTGTGAAATGGAGATGTGCCTGGCTATGAATAGCTTCCCTTTCACCCTAGTGCTGGGAATGTGTCTAGCCTGTGGCTTGCTCTGGAGAAGGAGCAAGGCAAGAGCATCCCAACAACGCTCTGCTACGGAGACTGCTTTGCTGGCCGTGCCGCTGACAATAAACACACGCTGGCAGCCAGTGGGCAGCGTAAGCGAGATGCTAGGGATGCCAGGAGGGAGGGAAAAAGCAAGCAAGACTGGGTAAATGAGCAAGCCTGGCCTCAAAAGCTAGAAGTGATCTATTCCCCCAATATGTCCGTGTATAAAACACACTTTTTTTTTTCTTTTTTTAATAATTATTTCTTTGGTTTTCCTTCCTGTTGTTAGCTGCTTCCCCGAGGAGCTGCCCGCTCGCCGTGCCTGCTACGGAGCCTCCTTCCTCGCAGGGGCCAGGCCCACCCAGCTGCAGCTGGCCAGAAAGCAGGACTCACCACTGGATTCCCTGCACAAATGCCTTGATTCTGGGAAGCAGCAGGTACATGAACCATTACCCAGCGCACAGCAAACGTCCCACGCAGCGCGTCGGAGCGCGAGTCCAGAACGGCTCCAGCTGCAAGAACCCGCGCTGCTGCGCGCTTGGGTAAATATCAGCCCCTTCCTCCTGCATTAAATCATGCATTTTCCTACTGGCGATCGTCTTCTGCCATGTCCTTACCATGCACTTTTTAGGCAGTTAATTCCTTTATCCATATACTAAGCATACATACAAATTTGAGTCATTAGCAGCACGACATGTTCAGTTTGTGCAAAATATTCTTAAATGCATCCCCGCTTCAATGCAGCACCAAGGGTATCTGCTTTCAATAGGCACCCAAATTCATTTACACAACTCAGGCATCCACCTCGTTCCTCCCAGCTTCAGCCAAGTGTCAGGCACATTCTCAAGCTCTTCCTTATTTTAGCTGCACATATATAGCATCTAGAATTTATTTTGAGGGACCCCAATAAAATTTATTAAAATAAATAAAAATTATAAATAAATGAAGATTTTATAAATAAAATTATTTTTGTTATCAAAACACAACATATCAAATCCTAGGGTATTTCTAAGACCTTTCCTGTCAGAAAAAAAATAATCACAGGCTTAGCAAAGCTCTTTAACAACTGTTATTTTGTGTGCAGGTTTTTCTGCAGTGACGTATCTAGTAAATTTGGGTAGGCTTTGAAGTAGTGAAGTTTTGAACATCCATGGGCTCAAAACGGTTGATGATCTGCTTGATTCAAACATTGATTTGTTCACCATGGGAACCAACAGCTGAACACTTTACTGAACTTCCTATCTCTGAAGACAAGATATCAGAAAATTTTGCAGATTGAGGGACTTCAATCCTTTATTCTTTATCCACACCAGGCTCCTGTTGATTTAAAAGGCAATTTCAGCTCTTTAGAGAACAGAAAATGAGGACGTAATTGTAGAATACATCATTTAACTATAGATTGGATAGCACTAGTCAAATATAGTCAAAACAAATCTAAAAAAAATTAAATGAAATGAAAAAAGAAAACCAGATTTTTTTGCAGAATATTTTCTATCACTTATTTTATAATAGATAAATGTAGTTTTTTCTTCTTGTACATTTCCTTGGTAAGAAATGAACATTAAGATGAGTGAAAGTACCTGCATTTGTGGAAGAAGAGAGATTACAGAGGAAAGCAAACCCAGTTTACAGCTGAACTTTGCACTTCTCGTCTCTAATTACAGTAAGCACAGCTCCAAGAAGGTTAGATTTCTCCCAGGGAAGTCCATGCCGCGGGGTCTCTAGGGGGTGACCCACAGAAGAACCAGGAGGCAGATGCAGAGACACACATGCCCTCATAAAGAGAGAAAGATGCTGTAAGAAAACTGAATGGGACTAGAAATGGTTACATAAAGGGGGAAAAAAGTTTCAGTTATGATTTATCAACACAACTACAGAGTAGTCAAATATTGTAACTGTAAAATCATTTTAAATTGCCCATTTTTCTCAAATGTCCAGTAGCTGAAGCCATGTTCCCCAGGGGGAATCCCAGGCTTCAGCGTATGAAACAACAAACTGCATTTTTATTCCTCACTACTGCACAGATCCGTGGCAAATGTGGGACAAGTTGGACCTGGAGCTATTAGGGTAACGAAGGAGAAACAAAACAAATTAAAATCTAACACTGATTTAAAAGCAATCACCTGATTTCTGGGAGCCCAGCTCTGCATGGTGCTACCAACACCATGAGCACACTGTGCTATGGGCAGGATGAGACTTGTTCAAATTACGTCTAAAATTTCACACACAGATAATGAAACAATCACATCACGGCCTCCAGAATCGCTCTGTAAATGATACTTTTTGCCAGCACATTTTCATGTCAGTTCATGTCAGTGAGGAGCACCTTGACTCAGAGCCATCTGCATCTCTGTGCACCCTGTTTGGCAAGCTGGAGCAAACGTTTCAGAGCTAATGTGCCCCAAACTGGGTGAATTTACTAACTTAGCCTTTTTTTCTTTTTTTTTCCTCTCTTTTCTTAGAGTATAATTGCATCTAATTGTGCATTTTGAGCAAATACACATAATCATATTACAGCATGCAATTACCTAATTGTGATGTATAATTAAGTCAATAGAACAAGAATTTGTGCAGAACTTTAATAAATTTGTTAAAAAGGAGTTAATCTTTTCTGCAGGTTACAGAACACTTCTTCACCTACAATGATGAGAATCAATTTAACATTTTCTGCCCTAACTAGTGGGAACTCTGCAGAAATGTCCAGTAAATAAGTACGTTAAAGCAAGAAACTGGCTGAGGACACCTGTAACTTGTTACGTATACTTGTTATATGAAGAGATAAGGGCTGATTTCACAACGTGTCCTACTGATTCTGGCAGTGACTTCAGGAGGAGCTGGTTCCCATCCAGTTGTCAGGAGCTCCTTAAACATCCTGAAGGCAACAAAACCCAGAAATTCCTGGAAATAAATTGAATCCACATGTTCTGGAGCCACTCTCTCTAAACAGAATGTTTCATTTAGCAAATATTTTGGGAAGCAAGATCAACATGGGTTGAGCACTGAGAAGTGATTTAGAAGATTGTTGTAAACAGAATAGAGATGCACCATAACATTTGACAGAGCAAATATGTGACAGAGCAACATTTGACAAATACAAAGCACTTTTCAAGTCACGGAAAACAGGTTTTGTTTCTCCTTCCATTACAAAAATAAACTGCAACTGAAAAATAGCCTCAAATAAAGAAATTAATGTTGTAGTGGGTATTTAATTTAAAGAGCAAAATCAGCATGTTGCAGACACACTCTGCCGCTATCTTAACAAAAATTGACACCCTCCCAAGCGAGCATGTAATGTAAGTTGTTGGCAAGCTGTCTGCACACCAGAATGAAGACAGACAGACAAGAATCGTGGGTGACAGTAAGAATGTTACAATCACCCAAAACACAGCCTGAAATGCGCTCGCCTTGCAGTTGCCAGTTATCAAAACTTGACACCTTCTCTGTCACACCAGCATCCTGGAAAAAAAATTAGCACTTCAAACACCTCCTCCCACACAATCAAGCACAAACTTCCATCCCCAACGAGTCTTAATCAAATGAAGTGTCCTTTTTTTTTTTTTTTTTTTTTTTGGTCTGTGAGTAATACCTCAAACTAAGCTGCCCTTGAAGGAAAGAAAGTGAATATATCATATGAAAAATCTAGGGATGGGCACACAGCAACGTGGTGCTACCACGATGAGCTGTCCACTTCCTTCCAACCCACCCAGACCATAACAACATCATACAGAGCCATATCCATATAAAAAAGGGGTTCTGAAAGACTTTGGCAAAAAAAAAAAACCACTTATGAATATCCATCTTAAAAAGAAAACAAAAAATATACACATATTCCGAGAAAAGACACTGTAGCTGGGCTTTAGCAGAGAGAAGTTCAAACCAACAGAAAGATATCTTTATAGGGTGCCGGGCCAACAAGTCTTATGCTGAACAGAAACACCTTCAAAGACCAGAATTAATCCAGATTTGTTGGGTTTAATAAAGAACAGAATCCAGCTCATGGATTTAATGCGCCAGATTTACTACTATGTTCTGGCCATGCAAAGAGCTATAAATTGGATTTACTGAGCACAAGCAAGTCAATAAATGCCAGAAACTGGACAAGATACCAGTAAATCCACATCAGAACATTAAAAATCACGGCAAAGTATCTTAAACAAAACGCAGTCACCCAGACTTTGCACATTCATACAATTTTTGTCCATATTTGCACCCATTCAAAACAGGTATCAACAGCATTAAAACAAACGCCCACCTAACATGGACTTTGAGGAGGGGAGATGCTGCACTACAGCAGTGGGGCCTATTCCCCCTCATTTCTCAGCGTGGTTTGTACTGGCAGACTTAAAACACTTCTGTAGTAGCACACATCTTTTCACAGAATTTGGTTAATTTCTCCATTGCAAAGGCATGAGCTAATAGAAGACGCTGCCCTAGGGGAATGTTGCCTGATGTTCTTGTCTGATCTTCCTCCACAGAGCCAATAATACATTTGTGATCTACGACCACTAGAGCATTAATTCAACAGAGAGAAATATTTTGGTCATCTAGTATACGGAATTTAACATGAAACCATTAAGCTTGTTGCACGAAAACAAATGGAGTGCTTTAAAATTCACAGCTATCACTGCATTAACTTTCATGCACGCAGTTTTGGGTTCCTTGCAGATGCTTTTTAGGGCATACAAGTCCAGAAGCTAATGGAGACTTCTGTCACGACAAGACACCAGGACAGTGTCAGCCCACCCAACTGCTCAATTTTTCTTGCTCCACAAGCACCCTGGTACGAGGTCCACCAGCGATCTCTAGCTGCTTGGTTTTTTCCTCTTTTGAGGCACACATTTCATTGCAGTTCGTTGCAATACACACACCAGAGGCAAGGCAATGGGGAAACACATTAAAATTCCCCAAAAACATTTTTCTTTTTCTCTCTCAGCAGGCTGGGGAAAATGGCAGTTCCTGCATAAGTTGCAACCTCCTCAGTTTCAAGGCATATTTCAAATTTCACAGCTTCTCTTGGTGTACCATCCTAAATGTATGAGGAATTTGGCCTTCTGAGCTTTCTTGTGGGTGTGCATAAATCAAATTTACATTTACAAAACTAACCTACTGACTGTATCCCTCAACTATATGTTTCATAAGGTAAAATCTTTGTTCTTATCAGGAAGAAGCAAAACAGACGCTGTTTTTCAGGAGGATTTCTAAAGACAATTAATCTGGGTTTAGATAGTTACATAAACCTCTGGATTTAGGTAGCACGTGTATTACTAGATCCAGACAAAAATAATCTCTATTTTTCTTGTCCCATGTTCAGATAATCCTCCAGAAGGTTCACGATGCTATTCTCAATGCTCATTTCTGCCTCACTCCCTTCAGGCCAGCTTCCTTCAGCCTGAATTTGTCCCACAGTTAAAAATTACTCCCTTAAGAATGCGATTCTCCAAGTCATCAAAAGAGAACCATAAGAAAAAGCACTGCTCACTGCTGAACAAAAATTCAAATATATTGCAAAATAATAAATATAAGATGGGAAGAGCGTTAT
>NW_010578845.1:157544-194312 GCF_000705375.1 Tinamus guttatus | reverse complement strand
TCACACTAGGCAGCCAGAAATATTTTAAATGTTTGCCTTCTCTCAGACCCTATGCAAGGTGCCAGCTTAGGGAGCACAACAGCGAGACATGTCGACACAGAGAATAAACCAGGCATGGCACACAATCGTCTGTAAATGAAAATTTCGTAACTAAAAATTCTTAAAAATACTTAGATATTCAAGACATGGGACAGAATCAAATGATACTGTGAGCTAATGAGCAGATCATTTTCAAATCCCAGACCCCACTATTCTCCAGTGACTGTCTAAGCAATCCAGATACCAGCACCGTTTTCCTTCTCTGTGCTTCCACCCTTTATCTAACTTGGCCTTCCATGGGTTCATTGAAGCAGTGTTTTGTAATAGTGTCAAATTAGTAGAAAACCTGAGGTATGGCAATTTGACAATGATATAGCTGTCATGATGGTTCTACTTTTTGCTTGTACCTACTCAGGCATAATTAGAATCAAATATCTCCCTCTCAGCGTTTCTCTTGGGCTCATCCAGCTCTGAAAGCTCTCAGGCCATTAAGGCATATCAATTAGTAATGATTTTTTTCAGCCCCCAGCAGCCACCGAAGCATACATTAAAGGTGATATCTGCAGTCAAAAATTTAATGTGCACCATTTGAGAATACCCACTTTGATGAAGAGAATATTATCAGGGAAACTCATTTGCTTAAAGTTTTATATGATGGCTATTAAAAATATTTCATTTACTGAACAAATGTCCAATGAACACCCCCATATCTGCTATGCAATACTAACAGTGTATGGGTTTAGAAAACACAAGAATCATTAAAGGTATAAACGATGCTGTGCAGTCACCCAGGTGAGCTAATGTTATCGCTTCTCAGGCCACTTCTACTATCATTTTTAACTACGTCACCCTGACCCAAGGAAAGTTTCTTCCATTTTCTAGTGCATCTTCCCAATGGAGCAGCATCACAAGCAGCAGCAGCAGCAGAGGGTCGGCACATTCTTTGCAGCGAGGTTGAGGCTGTTCGGTCAGGAGCATCTGGAAAAGCAATCCCAAGGTTGAGAGGGCAGTGACCCCCTTTCAAAGGGGCCTCGAAAATCAGGGCCGCAAGCCCAGCTCGCGGAGCAAGGCAGACGCCAGGAGCCACGCAGACAAGCAGCCAGCGCTGCGGCAGCACGGGCCCGGACAGCTCCTGGCAAGGAAGCCTGAGCGGGTGAGTTCTCCTTCCCACACGCATCAGGAATTGTGCTCACGTGCTCCTTGTTTAAATTCCAAACAAGCCACCTGAGATGTCAAGGAAAACACTGGGCTGAGACCAGGTCAGCTAATCTTGGCACTAATTTAACCTTCAGATGATGTTTTCTGATGGACACATGCAAACATCTAACCCAAGGTCACTGCAATCAGCAGAAAGGCAGAAACAAGGGAAAACGCCGGGGAGGCCTCCTGGCTACGCTGGAAACCCGCGCTGAAGCTCAACCCTGGCAGCGCTGCCTCGCGGATCGAGCTTGGGGGCCGCCGTCCCGTCCTGCCCTCCTCGCCCTGGTGGGGCTGCACTGCGTTAGTGCCATGGGAGCAGCAGGAAAGGGAACTAACCCAGACAGCTCAAGCACCGGTGCTCCTCCTTTGTACCAAA
This sequence comes from Tinamus guttatus, assembly GCF_000705375.1. The sequence continues at coordinate 192,697 of NW_010578845.1, read as the reverse complement.
GCTTAGCTACAAGCTAGGAGTTCACCCAGGGAGTTCAAAACTTCAGGACAACCTCCACCGCCACCTTTCTACCCCTATCTATTTATTTGTAAACAGACAACACACTATCCCCACACAGAAAACATCATAAACTGATGAAATGCCAGGAGCAGATCAAAATCATTTAATACTGGCAGTCAGCAAGCATGAGCCTCTGAAGATACAGATGCAATTGAATTTGTCACTCCTCTGAGTGACAGAGGCTCTGACTCCTCCTAAAGTGACGTGACCTGTAACAATTTTTGGAATAAAAGCATAAGATTCATTTTCAAGTTTTTATGCCTGTAGAATTGTTTCCACTTGAATGTACTTGACATTACTCATAAATCTCTGGTCATACAAAGGTGAAGCAGGATGGAAATGCCATATACAATATTCACTTTTATCCTCAGCTGCTAAATAACTTCTTGCTGCATAGCTGATCCAATAATTACTCGAAACATCCATCTAATCTTTTAATTATTTGTAAAATCACCCAACACATCTGACACCAGGGTTCTCACCAGGGCAGGGCTTTGCTCCTCAGCTGGTGAGCGCGATGCTTGCGTGAGTCTGCACGAAGGCTTGATCCAAACACACATCGTGTATCTGCTACAGCTCTTCCAAATGGGGCCTCATTTCTTTTTCCTGTTTATTTACTCATGACATAAACAGTAACTCTCATACAACTAAAATATGTTTTCACATCTATACACAGATTTCTGTGCATTTTTCTCCCAGGTAGAAATCTTCTTAAGCAGCCAAGATCAACATGAGAGACGCCCCTCTGCATCAGGGACCTCCTCACTTCCCGCTCCCTCTTCTCCAGTCGCATCCCCACCGTGAGCAGGGCCAGGACAAGCCACACGGCAGACCCGTCGCCTGCCTCTCTTCTCTGGTACAGCATATTTAAACTCCACATGTATATCCATACCAGGGATTGCTGCCATAAGATGCTGAACAAAAGCATATGCATAAAACAGATTTACAACATGCATTTTTACACGCCAGGATTTTTACAAGTTTTAAGTAAAAATAATAGGAGACTCGAACAAATGTTTTAATGCTTCACTGCGTTCCTTATGCTTTGATATTAAAACTCCCTTCTGGTAATGAAAAAATATTTCTAAAAAAGAGAAATGAGCGTACGTCAGAAGTACACTCTAGCCTTATCTGCACACATATGCATGCAAGAAATATCTGCCACCCAGGCAACAGTCTACACATCCCCATTCCCTTTCACAGCTATCAGACAAGTTTGACCTTTGGTTCAGACCTAAAATCTCCCAACCCATTCACTCTATCTTAACAAAAGCGGCTTTTTCAGGGAAGGAGATGATAATGTATCTGCAAAGGGCTGACTCTTTGTGCAGTTGGAGGGGGAAGTGCCAGGTGAACAAATTGCTCCTGTTCAAACCCATCAGTTCAAAACAAGCACCTGGAAAACTTGACGAGAATACTCAACGGCTGCCGCTGCTCCGGCAGCTGCAAAGGGGAAAGCTTTCTCCAGGAGGGGAAAGGTGCCCTCCAGCTTTCCCTAAGAAAGATAGAGCAACACACAGAGCTGTTTGAAATAATTTACTTCAAAACCCATTAAATTAAGCTCTCGGTTCAAAGTATGATTAATGCAGGTCGCTATGTCTGCCCTCACGTGACTGTGGCCAGTATCAGCAGAAGGTGGCCAAGCAACAGGCAGCCTATGAATCCCTGAGCTTTGGCGGCCGTGGGCAGACGAGACAGGTGCCTGTTACACTGAGATACCTTAAAACTGTCCAAAATGCAACAAATTACTTATGGCATTTCACAGTCCCAAATTCTGATGCCTTCCCTTTTTTTTCTTTGCTGTTTTGGACCTGGACCAGCCCACAGCTTGGTTTGATGCTGAACACGACAAATACATATTTGTGAAACAGTCTGGTTTACCCACAGCCCAAACTGCTTCCGCAGGGGAAAGCAAAGGGAAAGGGATCAACCCCATCCATGCTCCTGCTGTGCTCAAGGATGTTATTCCTCAGCCCCATTCCAGGCAACATCACTCTGAAAGTGGATTCTCAGCAGAAGCTACTCCTTCAAATACTAACCTGGTCAAAAAAATAGTTTTTTGTTTTTTGTTTTTTGTTTTTTTTTAATTAAACATGACTATTATCCCCAGTTTTCTGACTCGAGCAGAAAAGGGTAAAAAAAAAAAAAAAAAAAAAAAAAAAAAAAAAAGACAACTCTGCAGGAAACCAAGGTCTGTTTGGATGCTTAACTCCCCAGCAAGCGGCAGCCCAAATCCTCCCCCAAACACTGGGGTCAGAAGTCCCATCTTCATCTAGAAATGCTTTGGAAAATTGCCTCAGTGCGTGATCTGGTACCCTGGAGGAACGAAGGTATAAGCCTCAGTACTTTGCAACTACTTGTATAGGAGAAATACCAGAGGTTCTCGAAATTACATGTTTTTCATTAAGTAAAAAAAAATTGTTCTGGTTTTAGATTGTTTTTAATTAAGCATAGTTTGCTTGGAGGTACTCAGTAACGCACTCAGTGTTCACAACAACCACGGAATGGCACTTTGTAAATGGCAGCAGACACTGGACCTTATTTTGTTTCTTTGTGTCACAAGAAAAATTAATCAAGTTACATTAGAAAATGGGTCACAACAGGATTTGCAATAAACACTATATACAATACCAGCCATCTGTACAGTACACAGCTGACACACACACACAGTTTTCTGGTTTATGCCTTACTTCTATGATTCTAAATTGATTTACAGCCCCATGCGAGACTCATAAAAGAGCCCTAGGCGACTCTATTCTGCTCACAGACTATTTGCAACACTGTGAATTTCTCAATTTGCCCATTTAAAAACATTTTCCCTTTTCCTCGCTTTCAATAACAGATTTCTGGAAGGGGTATGACGAGAGAGACAAGGAGAGATTTAATGGTTACGTAACTGGAGGTACATTCCAGGGCTCCACCTCCTCCGAGCGCAAATCTGCCCTTGCCCGACTGTGGGAAGCGGCAGCTCCCCACTCGCCTGGCCCCACTCAGCACCGGTGCCCGTGGGCAGCACCAGCCGCCCAACCACGACACGGCTACCACTGCTGGGAAACCACCCCTTGACTCGAATGCCACTTCAAGTAGCAGAAACTTCTGCTTTTATTAAGTCAAAGGGGCTATAAAACCAGAGAATTGGTGCACGCGCCCACTGGAAAGGCCTCAAAAAATGCGGCAAGGTTGGTCTATAAAGGAGCTGGTTTATTAAGCCCCTTAGCACACAACACATTTTGATTTTGATGGATAATTATCCATCTTCCATTTTGGAAATTCAGTATAGAGAAACAGCACAGGGGTTCCCACGGTGGCAAAGGAAATTAGAGACAGAACAAGAAGTAGAATTTGTTATTCTGATCCTTAGTGCAACGCTCTTTCTAATAAGCCACAGTGTTCCCCTTTGCTACCATTTTATTTTACCTTTCTAATGGGAAAATTGCTAGAGAACATTTGCTGCCAGGGAATGGGCAGCTGGAGACCAAATACCAAGTTTCACAATCTCTCGTGCTGTTCAGCTCCGCTGCACTTCCCCAGGGCTGCGCGGCCAGGCCACGGAGCCCAACGCAGCCCCACATCTGCCCGCTTCTCTCGCTGCCCTTCACTAATTTGCCATCTCACTAAGGGGGTATCAACCTCAGCAGCTCCTCGGTACTTTGGCTGGACTGATGAGCACAAGAGATACCTATTTCCTTCTATGTCTGCTTGACACTTTAAACACTGGTGTTTTGTGCCTGTCCTCCAAAGGGTTTCCTTCGGGGGCTGCTACAGATGACAGCAATTCCTGCAGAGGCACATGCAGGAGCGATTAATGCTGCTGCCAGAGCTCCATTTTTGCACATGAGGATCATCCTTTGCAAGATTCTGAGCTCGCCCTGGGAAGTGCCCTTTGCAGGCTGCCCGCCGACACCGGGGCTCCGCGGCAAAGCCACCCTCACGGGTGACCGTCACCGTCCCCAGCTGCAGCCCACGGGACCGCCAGCCACCCGATGTGCGACGCCTTGGTTAGGTCTCTGCCTGGACTGACAGCCTCTACAATGCTCTGCTTCCCTTTAATTACCGACCTCCTCCTGCTTTCCTGCAGGACAACCCTTCGGTAGAGAATGAAGCAACAAATCAGATGCAACGGCCCATTTTTCTTTTGCGGTTAGTCATGTGAGAACCATGACAATAGCTAAGATGAAAAGCCTTTTTTCCCCCGAGTCATAAATTTTGAAGAAAAAACTGCAATATTTCAGCATTGTGGGTCTTGGGAACAAAATTACAGTTAATCATAGAATCATGGAATAATTTATGTCAGAAGGGACCCAGGGAGGTTATCTGGTCCAGCTCCCCTCAAAAAACAGGACCAACTTATATCAGAGCCTTGTCAAGCCTTACTCAAGGCTTTGACACATTCCTGGCAAAACAGCTGGCATATTTTGTACATTTTTTTTCCTTTCAAATGACTTTTTTTCTAGAGAATACTCAATAGCAAATTGAAAGGTAGACGCACAGAGCTTCATAGCAGCTACCACAATGTCTATTTAAAGCACAATATCAATATGTAGCTTAGGTCTTTTATCAGTCTCAGTAAAACCAACGCAAATATTCCACAAGATTCAGTGTTCAAACATTCCCTGAAAGATATGGAGCTAGAGAGGAAAGGAAGGTGCGAGGTGTCGCTGCCTCCTCGGCTCCAGACGCTGCTGCTCTGAGGTGTGGGTCGCATTGGCAGAGGCCACTGCCCCATCCCTGGGCACCTCCCTCTCCTGCCGCCTGGCAGGGGGCCCTGGCAAGGCAAGGCCAGTGCCAAACCGCTCACCCAGCCCTCGGTGACAGCTGTTATGTAACCAAGAGGGATTTATTTTTAACACGTAGCTGCATATTCATTACATAACGATCTACGTCTCCAATTAGTTTCACTGGAGTCATCACAAAAGTTCTTTCTACCAGTTAGCCTGAGAAGGACACATGCACATCATACCCTGCCCATATGCTTAAAAGGGAGCCAGGGAAAGGGTAAGACACAGGTGGTGTGAGACGGCCCGTGCCTGGCACACGTGCAGCCCGTGCATGACGAGGAGCGGGGCTGCCGCCCCGGGAGCTGCCGCCCGTCCCAAGGACACGGCTCCCTCGCAGGAGCCAACAGCCCCGAAACCACCTGTTCGCTTCTCTGCTCTTCCTTTACCAGTGCGTGATGCTGTTTTTCACTGCTCTGCCTTGCAGATTCACATTTAAACTTCCTCGGGCAGGACAGGCACATCCGAGGCAGACGCGCCCCTCTGGGCGCAGGAAAGGATCAACCCTGGCTAATCACCAAAAGCTTCCGCGGCCGCTCCACGGATCCCCGCAGCGGACACCCTCCGCGGCTGCTCTTTATTCCTGAGCTTTGCTTTAATCCCTCCTCGTTTCTTTTGTTTCATTTTCAGTCAGTTCAGGATCCCAATGTTTTTGCCAACTTATTTTTAATGGGTTTGTTAGCATCCAGGAAGCCTTGTCAAATAATCATTACAGAGCTGCTTTCAGGGGCCCCCCCATGGCTGCTTCCACTTGTTTCTGTGTGCTTTCTATCCCCACTGTTAGCAGGGAAGATATTTTTCCTCCCTGGGAAAGCATCAAATTAAAACGGTGCCCGTTTGACCCTGTGCTGCCTCTGCTGCTGAAGGAGCAGCCACCCTGCCCAGCGGATGCTCCCTTTACACCAGTGCTTCCTCTGGGGAAATTCCCATTTACGCATTAACCAGCAAAAGGATATTTGCAAAGCCCGTCTGCAGTAATAAAGCCAAGTCAGTCAGCGACAAAATAAGCACAAACTGGCTGCCTTCCATTCTCCAAATGGGAGAAAGGTTGGTTTTAAGTAGGACTTTTTAGCCATTTTTATCCCCAAATGTCCTCTACTGCCCACAGCTCCCTCGGTGGCTGCTGCAACGTGCCTAGGACACAAACCTTGTGCTCCATCTGCCTCTGTGTAGGGCACAAAAAGCTGCTTTTTTCGTTCTTTCCCGCCTTAAAGCACAGCACTGCAGCAGATTTGTTTTTCTCACCTAGTTTCCCAGCACTTCTCTCTAGTTTCCTGCCTCTAAAGGAAATTCAGCATTGCCTCCTATACATGTTTAGGGCCAGAAACTCCAGGGGGACCCAAGATCCTGCAAACTGGGGCAGGACGCTGGAGAGCTTGGCCAAAACATCAGAGGAGCTCGGCACGCACCGGCTGCTGCTGCGGCGGCGGCCCTGGTGCACGCGGTGCATTGGGAGCTGCTTTGATGTTTCCCGTTCCGCTGCGGGATCCACGGAGCCGCTCTCAGCGGCACCTTTGCACAGCAGAGGTTACAACAGTCCAGCCCCACGCGCTGCCGTTGGCACCGGCACGTTGCAGTGGGGAGAGATTTCTAATTCCCTTCTGATGTAAAAGGCAGCCAAGCTCTGCACACCAGCCATCTCTAGCTCACCTGGCCATGTTGCTCCTTGGAGCAGGGCTCTCCCATCCAGGTGCTTTTGAGACTACTGTGAGATTTGCTGCCCTGGCTTCAAACGAACAGTAAGGGCAACCACCAGATTCATGTCAATAACACAAAATCTCTTCAAGTTTCAGTGCAGAGTTGTCCCCCTCTGGTAACCTGTCCCTTTGGGGAAGGCAGCCAGAGCTTCCACCACTGGGAGTTTGGATGTGGCTTCCTGTCCCAAGGTCAACCTTTCCATTGGCCATGTCTGTTAGAGCGCTGGGTCTCAACAGATTTTGTAAATCAACAGAAAAACAGGGTTTTTTTTCTTTTTTTTAAAGCCTACTTTACCAAAACATACCTAAGAGTACATAACTGGGTGGATTTGGTCTGCTGCGTTCCAAGGACTCAGTCTTCCTCCTGCCCAAAGTGGGCAAAACCAAAGCGCATGGGAAGCTGCTCTGCCGCTGAGCCCTGCAGCACCTGCGACCAGCTCCCAGGGCAGGGCGCATCCGAGCCAGGGAAACACCCTTCTGTGCCGGTTACTCCCAAGCAGGTCACACTACTGCAGGTGCAAACTGCATTATTTATAGTCACACAAGTTGGAACTTAATTAGAGATCGACCTTGATTTTTAATATTCAAAACCTTGAGAAGCCCTGATGCATCCTCTCTCTCTGCTTTAAGGAAGGTTAAGGTTCATTTTGCAGCCTGGACAGTCTACACTGCATGTTGTTTACACTGAATTTCATGCTTTTCCAGCCCAGCTGAGATGCAGATAATTATGCTCAATGCAGAAGGCATGTAATCTACTCCAATGGCATGTTTCAAGGTATCATTTACAACTAATGACAGTACATCAAGCCACACAGAACAGTATTTTTGACAAACGTCACCTCTTTTGGGGTTGGCAAGTCATTTGTGAATCAACCCTGATTACTACGAATTTATTTGTTGTTTGTAAGTATTCCTCAATTAGTTTCAATGAATAATTTTCAACCTGCTAGTTGTAAACAATTGATAGCAATGAATATTTGCTGTTCATTACTGACGCTGTTAGACTGGTCACCAGGGGTATATGTTACTGTTTCTGCATTTTTATTGGACAACAAATGCTTTAAACAGGAGAATAACGAATCCTAACAGGGACAGTGTAACGAATACAGAATCCAAGTGACACTTATCAGAGAAAAAACACTTCCGACAAAATTTTAGACTCACAGAGATGGTGGGAGACCAAGAATTACCAAGTCATAATTAGCATGGCCTCCCAAATGGCTGCGAACAAAATCATTCTTGCTCATGGAAGCATTCTCAAGTCATTGCTTTTAAGTATTGTTTTTAAAAAAATTACTGTGCCTCACATCACACAATGTTCTTTTAAGTGTGGCAGCTGTTGTTTCAAAAGCAAAGAAAATTTACATGGAAAGCAAAATTCAAAATTTGGAAATAGTTCAGAGCACTTAGGAATACACTAATGAGCCTTTGCAAAAATAGCTCTTCTTGACTGGTTATTACAAGGGCTTCACAGGAGGATTGCCATCTTGTATAATTTAACAACGGTGCCATTAAACCTTGTGAAGGCAGCAAATGAAAATGCTCAAAATTATTTATATTTAGTCTCTACACAAACACTATTAGTTATTAACGCCACGGTAAGAAACTATTACTAACTAGGACGTGCGCTCAAAGCTCCACTCAGAGGAGCCATCACACAGATCTTGAAAGCAGGAGCCAGTTCTGAAGCAGTCTTGCTCAGGGTAACCACCTCACCCTGTTGATGCTCATTTTGTGTGTTCTTTCACAAGGAAAATGCCTCCCAATGACCCAGGCAAAAGCACGACAGTGTCATGAAGAATATGACTTATTCTCCCCAAATAACTCCAGTGGAGGTTGCAAACCAGCCACCCAAAAGCTGGAAATGCCCCTGGTTTTCTAGCTACAGCCTTCCTGGGCAACGTCTTCGACACGCACTGGAACTCAGTATCTTCCCAAGCAAAATGGACAAAACTAGAACGACAGCTTAGAAGAGGAGGCACCTCGCAGCATTAACAAGTGGTGACGCTAATCCCATTTATAACTACCTAACACTATCAGTGCAGCTAATTTATGTCAAAAACTGTCAGTGAGTAAATGCATCAGCAGGCTGGGTAAAGATGACATTGGGGTTCCCCTCCCTTGGCTGGGATGGGGCTTCCCAGCCCAGCTGCAGCTTCTCTCAGCGTCTGAACAAGCGTGGAAGAGGCAACATAAGAGTATTTACAGTAGATAACATAACCTTTTCAGTTAAATTATATCATCATCACCCAAATTATGACCTGAAGGCAAGTCTTGAATCCTGACAACTTTGCAACAGACAGCCTGCCCCGTTAAATGAGAGCTCAAACCATGCAAATAGGGTTTTTCATGCAAAGAACATTAACCCATAATAGTGCTATCAGGAACAGAAAGAGAAGGATTTAATAACATCTCTGAAAAAAGATTTTAAGGGAAGAGTTGATAAATAAATGGCAACATTAGAAACTGGGTAAAATTCCAAGCACATTGTAATTAGACACGCTCCAAGTCCAGCAAACCAACCACGGACCCAAGGAGTTCACGCACCAGACATGTAGCTGGGATTTTCCCTAATGCTATGACAAGCACCACGCAAAAACTCCAGAGAAAAATTAGAAACTTTCTGCAGACGAGAATGTGGGAAACATGACAAATAAGGCCCAGGGCCACACACTGAGGAAAAACAAATAAAACTGAACATCTGCTCATTAACTGAACCCTGTCCATCCTGTGCACTCCAAGAGACTGGGGCCCAGTATCAAAATAGAATATCCTTAATTAAAATCCCATCATAAAAGAGAGAAAATAATATTACACAAGCACTTGATTCCCACACTTTTTTTTTTTTTTCCTTTTTGGTATGTGTGCTCATATTTGAAAACTGGTAAAGTTCTTTGATTTTGCATGTAATTATTATATGCCAAATCTTGTGCTACAGTAGGAGGCCTGAGCTGGGAAAGTAGCAAAAATGAATCTTGCCAAGCTTGAATGCCACATCTTTTCACGAGAGAAAAAGCTTAATTTTACATCTTTCTATAAAACCATCCATGTCACTGATTTCATCTAAAAGCTAAGATTAGGTAATGGAAGGGTAAAGTAAAGCTTTGATGGCTAGATTTTAGGTCTGGTTGCTCCAAGCACTGTAAATTGGTTCTTCAATAGAAAAAGGTGAAGACAGACAATGGATTCATCCTTGAACAGATGCCCAAACTTGAAGACACCAATATAAATGCAGTCCGGCCTGTCAAAGCGAGCTGCGCGAGCGGCAGGAACCAGGGACCTGCTGCACGCCAGCAATCACCCAGGCCCTCTCATCAGGCCCACACTGCAATCTTTCATCTCCAAAGGCACCACCAAGAGTTGGCTGTGCTGATTGGCGTGAACATTCCCTGATTTCACAGCGTCCTAAAACGGCGTCCAAGGTTCTTTGGGAGACACTAAAGCGGCATGCAGTAATTGCCTTGACATCCTTCAGGAAAAATCAATAACGAATATGAGTGAAGGGTCAAGAAAGAAACAGATCCACTCCCGAGCTAACCTAGAGGGTTTAATTCAAACTAACTGGATTTGATAAACAGGCAAGTCTCTCCTCCCCGCACTCCAGGCGAACTCAGTTAATTCTGCTGCTCCCGAGGGCACCGCACTAATTGCGTTCAGACGAATCCCCAGGCGCAGCGGAACCTCACGTGGGCAGACACAGCACAGGTTTCCTCCGTGGATAACATGGTTATCCGGGGTGCGGAGAGCCCGACCCGTCACCTTGGGCTCTCCAAAGCCCCGCGTCTGCCTCGGGCGCGGGGGGCAGTTGGGGTCGACTCTGGAAACTCTCGGGCCCGTGAGAGCGGGGCCGCCGTGAAGCACGTGGAGGTGGAAGGGAACAGAAGGAAGGGCTGATCCTGCTGCCACACGCACGGGGCAAGGGAGGTCCTTCCTTTAGGGAAACCTCCCCGTGTCCAGCGGTGCTGCGGGGGCCAGCGCGTAGGGCACAAATGCACTTCCCAAAGACTCGGGCTTTCAAGCATAAAGGTGAAACAGAGGGGCAAAGGGCTTATACTTGAGATTCCTCAGAGAAAGGCTCAAATCCCTCAAATGGTAAAACTTCATCCCAGACCTTCAGCCAAATTTGAAATTTGGCACTGCCAGGCACTCAGGATTAGGCCCAGGAGACGAGTGTTGCCCAAGGTGGTTAACACCCTCGTTGATACTGCCATGTATAAACAAAAGGGAAAAGAGCCAGAAGAAACTCTTTCACTTAATTTTTTTACTGAGCAAATTCCTCTATGCTTGTATTCCCAGGAGTAATTACTGCGTAAGTAGTTTGCAGTTGCCCCTAATTAATAGGGAATAGCCCTGGATTCCCATAAATGAGTCTGTTTTCCCACAGTTCCCATACCAGCAGCACGTTGCCCCTCTGGGAGCACCAAGCTGAGGAAAATCCTGTTCACTTTGCAGCTCGGATACAGACAGCAATTCCTTCTCTAGTTTTCCAGAAGGAGCACACAGCCATCAGATACAACTGTTTACCAAATTTGCTCCTTCTATACAGTGCCATTCTGGAGCCTAAATGAGAGCAAATAAGGCAGAACTGTAGCACAGAGAGGAGGAAAGACAAATTGCTCAGAGAATCCAAACAAGCCCTTATTGTACCTCATGTTCCTTCTAAAGCACCGTAATCTGGTCATGCTTTCTGTACCCTATTAGCACCATCTAAGGGAGGAAAATGGGAATCACCTAAAGGCACTACACAATGTGTAAACAAGGGTGAAAACTTCCAGCTGCACTGGAAGCAAGTATCAAAATATTTGATTTCAATACAGAATAGACAAGAGAGTCGTATTTTTGTGCTTACATAACTTAGAGAAAAGATTGTTAGATTAAGCTTATTAAGGAAAACATAATTCAGAACATTATAATGCAACTTCTCAAGCTTGCATTTCAAATGGAGCTTTAATAATCATGTGCAAAAAATAAGAAGCAGTAACAAAGCTTTTTTTCCTCCACTAACATGTGCCAAATCTGTAGAAAATGTGTAGGATGTGGTGGCCTACAAAAGACTGAAATCACTGAAAAAAAGACGTCCTTGCTGCTTTTACCTTTAAGCACAAAAATCTATAATGTATTAAAGCAGTTACACATTATTCTAAAGAATCTTCCCTAATAAAATCGTTTTACCCATGAATATAAAAATAGTCTATCGGAATCTTAGTCATGCTGGCATCTGCCCCACTTGTTAAATGAAAAGACAGCAAAACAGTGAGACACACGGGATACCTAGAGGAGGGAAAACTGTTAAAATAGCTGCTTCAATGCCACGAACATACACATAATGAGATACAAAGATACAGCACCAAAACCTGAGAAATTCAGGTTAGAAATAAGGCCCACATCTAACAGAGATGATAACTAACTACCACGACCTGCGCTGCCTTTCGTGCTGGAGCCTCCATCATGTTCACTTTGAAAGCAGGACATGACATCTTTCCCAAGCTGTACTCTACTTCAATTAAGAATTAATTAATCTAAGTCCTATCTTCTGTGTTACAAAGGAGGGCAGACTAAAAAAATCACAGTGATAAAAAATAAATTGAATCGCTCTTACCTAGACTATGAATAATTTGTCACATATCCCTCTTCTTGCTCAAATATTAGCATTTGCACATGCTGATGACCGGCTCCGTGGTTCCTTGGCGAGCTCCTCGCCGGCGCAGCGGAGCTCCATCGGTGACCAGTGACACTGTGACCCAGTGCTCACGCGGCAGGTTGCCGTCTCCCCGAAGAAAACTTCCAGAAATGGATTCCCAGTGCTAACATTTTGCGATTTTTTATTTGAAATCCACTTTCTGTGTTCATTCTAAAGTATTCTTTAAGTAAGAAATCTTTTCTAAAGGGTTGTCCACAGACAGCATACGCACACATCGGCGGTGCAGTCACGCTGAATTAGTCTGAAAGTCTAAACTTTCATTGCAGATGGATTTTACTGGAATGGGCTCAGTTCAACATATGGACTAATTCAGTATCCCTGTCATACAGGAGAAAAGGATCCAGGAGCTATCACAGCTAGTCAAAAAGGAAAACAAAACAAAAACAAACAAAAAAGTTTGAGATGTCTTTCTAGATGTTATATTCCATCCTTTACTGATTTACTTCATTTTGAGCAAAATTTTGCTTCTCATTTTTAGGACTCCTCCCTGTTTTTCTACCACAGGACCAGCTTCCCCTGGGGCTGTCCCTGGGCGCCCAGCAACTCCCGCAGCCCGGCCACACGCAGCAGGTCTCCCTGTCCCTCCCCGTCAGATGGAGGGGCGAGAGGGACACGGGGGCAGGACACATGCGAGGCAGCAAGAGCACCCATCAGTCCCCAAAACTGCGAGGAAAATGCATTGTGTAGACAGCGTCTATAGGTATTTTAATAAATAGCATGAACAACAGAGCACCAGCCTGTAAGGTCAGATAACGGCACGCTGCAGACCAGGGCTGTACAGCTCTCAACAACCGCAGGCCTTTTCTTTGATTTCTTATTCAGGTTCTTCTAAAAACACTGACAGGCACCCAAGAGCCATGGCTTAGGCTCCCCAGGGGAGGAGGGTTTGGGTTTAATCACCCCCAGCCGAGCACACGCAAGCCACATCCTGGGGTTTTATGCAGGTGCCATAAATCCCTCTGTGAGGAGGGGCCTTAAAGCAGCACTCAGGAGATACAGCCACACAATCTCAAATCCCATTATTTGTTGCCAGGATTTATGGAAGTCCCTCCTACACACCGGTCTGAGCGTTAAGCACCTCATTCCACCCGCGGCTCCCGCAGGCATCGAGTCACGGCCGCAGCCCCGCGCTGCACGTGCCATCCCCTCCCCGATCACCATCCTGCGCCAGGCGCTCCCTGCGGAGGGAGTCTGGCCATTGCACAGCAGCATTTTTGAAGCCTCCCTATTTGTTTCAGGTTATGTTTTGCTTCCTTCCCACCATGGGATGTGTTACAGCACAAAATCATGGCTATGCCTCAGAAAAGCACTTCCACAGCCCAGGAGATATAGAAATATTTTTGTTTCTTCTTTTCTCCTTTCTATATACAGAAGATGGTTGCAAACCCCCAGGATCTTCTTCCCTAATCTAAACTTACATTTTGTGAGCAAACCAAAGTCTGTCTTTCTCATCTGCACTGCCCAGCTGAGATCTATCACTTGAACGAGATACGAAACTAAGGCAAGCCCCAGAGCACCACCCCAAATGGCATGAACAAAACCTCCAGCTTAAATGCAGCTCTAATTCTCCTCAGAATTAAGTTTGCTTCCTTTGCAACAGTATGATAATTCAACTCACATTCACTTCATCACTGACCAAACTTGGAGGTTTTCCACTAATAATGCCTCACTAGCTATCCCCTGTTTAATCCCTGCACTTTGGAAGTTTTCCACCCCAAGTGCACAACATTGCACTAGCATTTCAAGGCCCTAATCAGCAGCAAATTGCACTCACTCTCATAGAAACACTAAGACATTGAATGGGAACAACTGGGTTTCCCATCAATGCAGAGAGCGAAGCCGGATGCCTCCAGCCCCTGGGGTTCCCTGCTGGGCTGGACGGACACACTGGAGATCCCAAAGTTGAGAGCTCAGCGCGCGACGGGGTTTTAAAGCTTTTACAGGCCTTGGAATATTTCCTGAGAACATGGTCCTCTTCCAAGAACAGCGGTGCTCTGCAGGAGTGTTACACGAGCGTGGAGGAAAAGTACCTCTGTGTCGGGAGGTTATATAGCAGCATCTACAGAAAGAGAAAGAAAAACCACTCCCCTCACTCTCAGTGAAAAAGAAAACCCTCATCGTTAGAGAGGGTCTGTCAAACCCATGGTCTGCAGCCTGTCACAGTGTTTTTCCATCTAGCTGCTTTGCGCAGACACCCAGGTAGCTGGTTTCCCTCTGCCAAGCCCAGGACCCACATGAGAAAGGAGCAGCACAGAGGCGGCAGTGGGTGTTTGTCAATCTCTAAATCTTCTTTTCCTTCCATTCGATCAATTCGGACAGAAAACCCTTTGTGCACCAGCTCAGCCCTTTCTGATTCACTGCCTCAGGCTGCAGTCGTTGTCTCAGGCAATTGTCCTTCTTCGCCCATAGTTATCGACTAGAAAGGACTTCCAAAAAGACACAGCAGACACATCCCCACATCTCCTCCTGCTCCCCCCCACGTCTCCTCCTGCTCCCACACAGTTCGGACTCATGCTCGCTCCTAGTTTTTTTTTTTTTTTTGCATGTTCTTCATGTTCAGATTTCATCAGAGTTGAAAACCACAGTCTCCTAAACTAAATTTCCTTTGCAAATAATATTGCTGTAATATTCAGACACCCCTGATCACTCTTTGCCCCTGTGGAATCTGCTTGGGCTCTGCAGGAGCATCCAGTGCAGCAGTAATGTGCTACCAACCTAGAACTTCTGCCTCTCCACACTTCGAAATTATATTATTTCTAGTTCATGTCTGTTCTTTCTAGCTTGTGGGTCCCCTCCTTGTTCAGACTGAAGACCTCAAAGCATATTCTTGCACTGAATCATTGCTATATAGATTTTAATAATTGTTTTCTACCATGATTTCTTTCTATTAATCTGAGAATGTGCATAGTGTTTTAGTGGTCCAAAATTCATTATAATATCAGGAGCCATTAAAAACACAGGTTCTTCCACTGCACCTTCCCCTGACAACCCGCATTTTCCCCAGGGTGGTCCTCCTCTCACTGGACTCTTGCTGTGCATCACACCCACCCCTTGAGAGCGGCTTCTTTCCCTCCCACCTTCAATCTTGGATCTTGGTGGCAGCCAAAGTCAGTCCAGCCCCACTTTGGCAGGTGACTTCTTTAATAAGGCCACCGCATCAAAAGGGGAATCACATCCAAAATGGCAAGACAGGTGCTATCAATCTATACGTCATCACTGAGATAACAGTGAGGAAATACTCAGTTTTCTAAATGGCACCGTTCGTTATCCAGCTCCACTCTTTGTACGTTCTTTGTAACACCATCCTAAATACCTCTTACAACAGACACAGAGGTCCCAGCTTTGCTTTTGGCAAAGAGTCTGAAATGAGAAGCAAAGCTCTCTGATGCTTAGGGGATATTTATGAATTGGAACCGTGGCCCAAAACTTCAAATTTTTCTTCCTCTTGGAAAACATGAAAAAGAAACCAGGTCCACAGTTGGGCAGAAGTAGCCAGACACCCAGTGTCCTTCACTGTGTTTGTTGCCCTTCCAGTATCTTCAGATTGCAGAGACTGGATATGGTTCAGGAAAATGACAGTCTTATTAACGCAAGTAACATATGGCTGGTGATAAACATGTAAAAATGAGTTAACATTTAAAATAATGATAATGGTTGCTATACACGTTTAAAGAATAGGCTCTCACAAAGATGAATGCTGACAGCCTCACACTTCATGCCAGCAAGAGGACTTAAGGAAAAGCAAAAGATGAAGCTCCTAGAAGAGACTTCTAATGATGATGCCCTGACTAACACTAGTCAGGGGAGTCAGAGTTTAACACTGTGGAGCATTTGTTGTGGTCCCGCTGCTCCTCAAGCTACTGCAGCACACGGTTCCCGTTCCCAAAACCACTCGCCGTTTAGTGACTTTAAAACACACCACACGATTGATGCAAGAGCACAGAGAAGACAAAGCGCATGCCACCGAGCTTCGTGACACAGGCACGTTGGTAGGATGAGCCACCTTACACAGGTGCTTCAGGACAAAACTCCATCCCACCAAGGGGAGCTATTTCTGCATTAGGGCCGCGCGCTGAAAGGTCAGAGTGGGGAATCCCGACGGGACAGAGGTGCCGTAGCCCCGGGAGCAGCCCCGGGCCGGGCACCCTCCCTGCATCTCACAGAGCAGGAGCATCTCATCCCTGTCTGCAGGGAGGCCAGAGTCAAGCTCTCCTTCCCTTTCACAGGGCGCCAAGAGGATTTTTCAAGACAGAAAACGTGCTTCGGGTTCTACCCCTTCGCAACAAAAAAGAAATCGTTGTTTACAACACAGACCGCATGCAGAACTACACTGAATTAAAATACCGCAAGACATAAGGTTGCAGTTATTACGTTCTTACTGAACTCTAACTTCAGGACCAAGAGGTTTTTTTTTTTTTTTTTTTTTTTTGCATAAGAGGTTCAATGTATTGGTGGAAGGAATAACGAGGTGCATGCTCAGTAAATAGTGAGCTTCCCCCAACCTGCCTTGTCGCAGATGCCCACCTGGGAGCTGTTGGGAGGTGCTTCACCAATAAACCGCTCGTCCCTACGTTCAATCACGACAGATCAGATTCCTGGCATTTCTCAACCGCTCCACACTGGCAAATGCTTGTGAAATGCCCGAGAAATATTGCACACCTGGCTCATTTTAGCAAAATTAGAGGCTGCTACTGAAAAACAAAGCAACACATCAGCTCAGGCCCTTCGCGATCATGCTCTGTATTTCCCTGTCTTTAATTTTTGCCAATTAAAATTAATTCTTTAAGATTCGCAGCCTTGAAATCCCAAGTTCCCTGACATGTCAGGTTGCGGTTCACTTCTGAGACAGAGGCAATTCCTCAAAAAACCCCATCTGACACAATCAAATACATCTTGTCAAAGTCCAGCTTATCAAAACCCTGCTCTTAATCACATCAGCTCTTCCAGCTAAACCCAGACAGTATTACATTTGGGGATTCTTGCTGAGTTCAATACAGCCTAGCATTCAAACGCCCCAAATCACAGCTCGTTCCTCAACTTTGTACTGCTTTCTAAAAATATATCATAATTCATTAAAAACAGAGTCACAATTTGGGATGGTCGCAGATGGTCTTCTAATTGCTCACTAGACATGAATGTTTTTGGTTAAAACTTTTATTTGCAACTTGGTGTTGATTTGAAAAGCATCACAGGGTTATAAATGTTGAGTGGGGAACACATCCCTTTTCTTCTGACACTAATTTTTGGGTGCATCACCTGAAAACAGCATCCCAGAAATTAGCCACCCACAGCATAAGATGGATAAACACCGACCCACGCTGCAGAAGGTTCTCAATTGTAAGAACTAGAGCTATGGACTTCATTATTTACTTTGGGTAGAAACTAACAGCCAAGTACCACTGTTGATTGCTCAACTCAAAGCAGACTGACCATGAGGATAACCAAAGCCCAAATTTACCACCTCGCTCTCTTCCGCAGCCCTCGCTCAATACACAGCACCGCTCTGAGTAACTCTGTCCCCAAAAGCTGACATGCAGCTGCAATACAGAGCTGAGCACACGAGCCTCGGGCTCTCGTGGAGGGAGACACCACTGCTTCGAATCCCCCAGTCCCGGGCTCAGCACCAGCTCAGTTTTCCAGCTAGGGAGAGCACTTGAAATCCCCATACATTAATTAAATAAATATGCTTTCTTGCTGGGTGCAGCAATTTAATTCTCCTTCGCAGCAGTCTTGATACCCAACCAGCAAAAGACTTGATAGGCAAGCACTTGGATGCTCTCATTAAAATCCTCCTGTGATTTTAGCAATATTTAATGTGGAAAATACTTTTAAAATATCCAGCTATTTTCAATTTATTCTAACCTTCAAACTTCACACACCTTCAAAGAGAATTTCCTCTTCTTCTGAGGATCATTATTTAAACCAACTGTTATTAAATAATACTAAATCAGCTCATTTGCAAAGAAAATAATTAAAGTCACACCAGGTCTAAGAAGAAAGGGTGAGTGATCTGACCTTTTAATTAAAAGATTAGCACTAGCCAGCAACAACATGGGGAGACGACAATAGAAAAGTGACCTTTTCTGGGTCCTCACTAAGAATGGAAATAGGGCACATCAGTATTACCATCTCCTCATCGAACTGCGAGTTATAGAAACACTCACCTTAAGGAATATTCATAACAAAAAGCTTCTACGTTCTGCCACGACACGTCGGGGCTGTATTTGGAATACATATTCTGCTCAGTGCACGAGCAGAAAGAAGTGACCAAGTGGAAAAAGGTCAGCCTGTCACATTCTGCTAGTATTTGTCTTAAAGTCTATTAAATTTCTTCCTATGAAACAGATGGACCCTGCATCAGTGCCTCTCTGTCAAATTCATTACAAAAGTAAGTAACCAAAGTGTTTGGACAATTGGACAATTGTCAGTGAAGAAACGAATACTTAATACCGGAACCGGGAGACAGATTATAGGGCTTTCTTGCCTACTTATCCGTAATAAGTCCAAAGTTATAAAATAAAAGCAGAAATAACAAACCAGGCCAGCACATCAAGAACAGGAAAGCTGCTATAGGCAGAAAAGTAAAATGCCTTTTCCTTTGTTTGTCTACATTTTTCCTATTTCCTGTATTTTGAACTATAGCTCTTTCAAAGCATATTAGTTCCAGCTAGAGCAACGGACTAAAGGATTCACATTATCTTAGCCCAGGAATTTATGGGTTCTGTGCGCCTACACCCTGAATAAAGCGGAGATAAAAGAAAACTGGAACTTTCAGAGTTATTCCTGTCTTTGTGGGTTAATCCTTAAATAAACTATATAAGCTTTAGGCATATAATGACACTAAAGTATCTTCTGTAGCTATATAACAAATAACTCTAAAAAGTACACTATCAAATATATAAGCTTCTTGCACTATCTGCTTGTAAACCAAGTATGTAGAGAGAATATATCACATGATAAGCTGCATTTTTATATGGATCCTACGAACTAGCCACATACTTTCCAAGCAACACATCTAACCTAATGTCTAAAATTTTGTTGTATGTCTTTTTTTTTTTATGACCAAGTCAAAACTATAAATTCCTGTCGTATTTTTTGGACACTCCTGCAGTTCTAAAAGAAGCATAAACTGCACTTCTATTTTCTGTGCTGATTCCTGGCCCTTTAGCCAAGATCAAGGGCAGCATCAGTTCAGCAGCTCTCGAGACTATGCTCTCCATGACAAGAGGACTCCCTGGTGTTGAACCTTTTCCATCATCTCTTATTAATATCCACATCCTTAAAATCCACGGCCTCACAATGTGTGACCTGGAACTTGTTTAAACTCGTTTTATTGTATTATTTTTTAGTTATGTACAGTTTATTATATAAGCTCCTATGCTTACTTTGATCACCTATATTCCATTCTTTCCACATAAGAGAGATGTGGATACCTTCCCAAGGGTAAACCTAACATGACCACAGTAAGCAATACACATGCGCATTCTCACAACACCTAAAATTCATTGTGTGCTTTCCTGTTTTTCTACTAACACAGAAGTAACTTCTACTTCATTAGAACAATTTCAAACGTAGGAAAACATGCATTGAAAAAAAAATCATTTTTATTTCATTTAAACCCCATTCTTAGAGGTCTGCAGCATCTACTCTACACAATAAAATCTATCTTAACACAAAAGTGAAATGAACTGTACAGCACTTTCATATAAAAGAAATCAGTAAAGCTCGGCTTAGTGAGCTCTGCTGCGTCTTTCCTTTACAGCCCCATTTCCACTGCAGAAATCTACAACCACCTTATATTAATACCACATCTTAAAGTACTGTAATGTCCAGTTCATTGATATTTTGCAGTTCTATAGTTATTTCTACCTTGAGGCAAAATAGGTTCTAAAACACATAAAAATGACACACATAACGCTGCAGGAAGCCTGAGGGATTGTGTAGAGTCAGACGTGGAGCACACGACGCGCCACACGCCTGTACAAGGGGGCTTGCATTTAGATGTCTTCTTCCTCAAGGATTTGACAGGGAAAAAACAGTTGCTTCCTTCCTTAAGACTAATTTCCAATATATTGCTTTGAGAGTTTAACCAAAATGATAGTTGCTTGTTATGGCCAACTAGTTATTGGCTTTTCAGTGGATTTTTTTTTATTGAGCTCTGCAATGACAAAGCATGAAAAATAAACAAACTTAATAATAAAAAAATAAAATAAACTTACCTCTCCATTTCTAACTTATCAGGTTTCTTTTATCTAACCCTGAAGTGAAATAAATCGTACGCACTTTCCCACATTTATTTCTCATCTCTGCAAATCCCAGTGGCTCCACAGTCTCAAATGTGAGATAATCTGTAGATCAATGAGGGCGGATGTAAAACTCTTGCTAAGCCATGTTTTCCCAGCTGGGGGTAAATTCACTTGCCTGTATGTAAAATTCCCTAATTAGAAATGTCAAGTCTCTGTTAAAAGCTTCCAGAAATTGAGGCTGAGCTCTAAAAAATGTTAACTCTTCCATAGCCAGGTCTTATCCAACAGGTCATGGGAAAGCTTCCTGCTACAGCATATAAATTAGGGCTGCAATAGTAGAAGAATCAACCACGCTGCTAGATCTGCGCTGCAAAATGCACCTGCCCTTGGCTCACAGCTTTAGGCCTTGATTAACAAACACACACTGGCCCCTTGCCCATGAAAACCTTGACAGAGCCCTAAGGAGTATTAATACCTAAACTGCTGCCCCCACCCCCAAATTTGAGTAAATTAGGATTTCTGCACATCAGCCACCCAAGCTCCTCTCCATCACTAGGTTCCTGTGCTGGGCTTCATCCCTGAAGGAGCAAAGCTCCGTCTGCAGTCGGGCCAGGGGCCTCCTGTGAGGAAGGGCATTGAGCTTCTAGAGAGGATCCAGCGGAAAGCCACAAAGATGATTAAGAAACTGGAGCATTTGTCATATGAGGAAAGACTAAGCGAGCTAGGCCTGTTTAGTCTGGAGAAAAGGAGGAGAGGAGATTTGATTAACATGTTCAAGTACCTGACGGTGATTGTAGGGAGGATGGGGCCAGGCTCTTCTTCATGGGGGCCGGTGACAGGACAAGCGGTAACGGGTGTAAGTTGAAACACAGGAAGTTCCACCTTCCATATGAGGAAAAACTTCCTTCCTGTGAGGGTGACAGAGCCCTGGAACAGGCTGCCCGGAGAGGTTGTGGAGTCTCTTTCTCTGGAGATCTTCAAAACCCACCTGGATGCCACCCTGTGCCACATGTTCTGGGTGTCCCTGCTGGAGCAGGGGGTTGGACTAGATGATCTCTAGAGGTCCCTTCCAACCCTACGCATTCTGTGATTCTGTGATTCATAGGCAAGCACCTGGGCTGGGGACAATCTGTAGCCCATCACTCCTTATTTCAAGCCTTGTTATTCCAGAGAAGGAAGAAAGAAGTTTGAAATTTTAAGCAACTTGCTAACGGAAACAAAGTCAAAAATATAAACTGGAAAAAATTAACTGCCAACCTCCAAAGATCCCTTGCCAAGGTCTCTTCTCCTCCTCCAACCCGCCCAGCTAGTTTAGCTTCAGTTCTTAACTCAGCACACAGAAGGCCCCACCAAATTCAAAGCCTATGGAAGGGGGCGGTGACAAAGGAGGCCAACTTCAGCAGGGACTCTGACCTACTAGACTGAGAGAGAACATTTGGGGATGGCCTCATGTGCAACAAGAAAATACAGTAAACTCAATTCCCTACGTAAGTATTTTAAGTAATGAACTGGAGAGGGATGTTCATCCCAACCAGCTCCTCCACCACAACCCGCCAGGTATTTGGTCAACTCCACCTCCTCTAAGAGCCAACGGAGAGCGACAAGCTCCTCCATGTGACATCAAATAGACCCAAAATAGCACCTAGAGCCTGGGTTAGGTGCCTACAAATTGGTGCTGGTTTCAGAACTCTGAGTCTTTCTCAAAAGGGACATTCCAGATATTCCCTTCTCTGGGAGCATTTTTTTCCTCTTCATTTTAGTTGAAACATATTTAGTCCTTTAAACTAAAATACAGCACCTGGTACAACAATATTAAAAAAAAAAAAAGAGAGAGAGAGAGAGAGAAGACAAAAGATAAAAGCTTGCACCCAGTAGCACAAGCAGCACTGCATTTACATGCCTTCTAACAGTAACTCGAATAACTCCCTCTTTTCTTTTACAGTGTTGTTCTTCATGAATGAATTCTCAAACACCCATTGTATTGATCATATACATGAAAACGTGGCTTAAAGCAGCGACCAAATGACCTACCTGTCAGGCAGCAGATCCAGGAGAGGGAGTAGAGGAATAAAATTCCCCTTCAGCTACCAGCCCATATGTATAACTGCCAATATTGCTCAGTGCCAGGTTGTGTGTGTGGAGAGGGAGATCGGGACATGCAAACCACAGGTTTTACAAATGAAAACACAATCTCTTCTTTTTCCATGTTTTTTTTTTCATTGCCCTCACCATTTACAATATACCTTTTGAAACTCTGATTTGACTGTGAGGTTTAAAAAAGAGAATATAGCATATGCAAAATAAATGACCTGTTGCCTGATTATCATGGACCTTTCATTGCTTTCACACAGTTATAACCTGGATGTGTCCTTCCTGTTTTCCCATTTTAGGGCACTTCCCAGCTCTCCCTGTAATTCTGAACTCATTTTAGAATAAGGGAACAGTACAAGTAATAACAATTTTTCGGTGTTGTAACCTTCATATTGTTCAGAATGACTTAGTAAAATTGCAGCATATTAATACTGGGGGGAGGTAATTTTAAAGATGTGGTGTGCATCCAAATAAAGCATCCCAATACAGATCTCACTCACCAATGCACAAATGACCAGTGAGTTCATGACAGTGAATGCAACAACAAAATCTTGAAAAGATGAAGCTCATCTAACATCAAAATCATGTCCAGGGCATTTACGCTGCCCTCACTTCACCCAGTGAGTTGTGGTCATGGTAAATCTGATGCTTGGAAGCCGGAATTTTAGACTTCCTCTGGATCAGTAGAGACAAATTCAAGCTAAGTCATTCATCTACAAATCAGAGCTTCTTCAATGCAAAACATGGGTGTGAGTTAAAGCTGGAAACTGAATAGAAAAAAAGAAGGCTCCTCTGCAGGCGGCTGTGGCAGGAACCGGAGGCTCCCATCTCCGTTCCTCAGCATGAGGCGACCAGGCCGCGCGCTCCACGCCGCGCCGCAAAGCCCGACTTGTGCTCACCCTCCCACCTCCACAGAAATAAGAGTTACCGAGAGGGAAACCCAAGCATTCAAGCAGCAGCTTCTCTCACTCTTTAAGTGAAATAACAGACTAAAACATGATGCCACCACCGTGCTGTGAAGTGGTTTTCAAATAACGGAAAGGCCTGGACGTGGATGCTGCAGATAAGTAAGAACGTTCCCCAGAAAGCTCAGGCACCCATTGCAGCAGAGGTAAAATAAACGTGTCCACAGGCCTCGCTCAGAGGCTCACCGGTGACACCGGGGCTCGTCCCACCAAACATCCTTTGGCTCCCTTTCATCCTACCCCGGCGTAATACCCACTTGGTGTGCTGCAAAAAACAGTAAGGGAATAATCGAGAAGAAAATAAACTGGGTTAGGCTGCTGGCAAGCTTTCCATAAAAGAAAAGCCCACTAAAACCACCCCCCTGGCCTGCTCAAAAAAGCACAAAAGCCAGACAAACTCCACAGATAGTAACTGAGATTGAGAGAGACCCTCCTTTCCTTACTACTGAAAGATCAGGCTAGGTTTATAACAGAAAATAAAGGAAATATGAGGAAAAATATGAGGGGATATTCATTACGGAGGGAGGCACCAACAAGGGAGATCCCTCGGACCAGCACAGGGACCGGTGCAACTGGCCAAGGCGCCAGCCTCGCTCAGCACAAGCACGCATCACCCAATGCAACCTTCAAAACCACCTCTGATCACACACCGAAAGCTACGAAAAGAAGCTCAGTAACCTCTGATCACAGTTTTACTGCTTGAAACATCTGCCTGGAAACCACTGGATTAACACCAATCACTGAAGTGAAAGATGACTAACAAAAAATTTCCTTCCTCACCCTCATCCGAAACCCAGCTTCTGCCATGGTCTTGGAGATATCTGTTAAAATTCACCATGACCTACTGAGATGAGTCACTGTGACAGGCAGGAGAAAATGCCACATCATCAAAAAGCAGCTTCAAAATGTGCTCAAACTCAGGAGAAAATTGCAATTTGGGGAGCTAATTCTCATTTCTCGCTGACTGCAGTTTTCACTGGTTTTAATTAGATATCTATCATTCTCATAATCACCACTGTAATTACAGAGAGTTATGAAATGCTAGAAGTGCTTCTTTGTTAGTCAAAGTTTCATTCCAAAAAAAAAAAGGCAAAGGGCCAGGTTTGGGGGAACTACCAGTGCTTGTCCCTGCAAGATCCATTGCCATCTGAGATGAGGGCAGCTCCGTCACCCGAGCCCAAATCTCAGCAGGGTCGGGCATTTTTTGCTACTGTCACAATTCACTGGACAGGGTGAAATCTTCCAGTTACTTCCATTGCTAAAATGGATGCTGAGCTGTTTTTTTGGCCAGGTGCCTTTTCCAAAATCCGTATAATGGAGTGGAAGATAATTCTGAACTCAGCCCCTTTTGCTAAATGCCGTGAAAATCAGAGAAGGAAAAAGGTGCAACTGTGAGTAGGATTTTGCCCTCTCTGCTAAAATAACTTGTTCCAGTTGGACCTAATAACAAACCGAGAACAAACTCATTACAGGGAGCCACGCCAGCTTGTCACATGTTGCACAAGACAGGTTTGATGAAAAATAACCCTCTGTTTGCAGCACATAATAAACATTTCAGAAACAATATGGACACATCCCTATTTGAGCTAAATCCGTGCTCCGGAGGCAGAGCTTCCTAGTGGCTGCAGGTAGAAGGATACAGCAAGGACTCAAGAGCTTTAAATAATGAGCTGGCAAGTACAGCTGGTAGCCCTGCAACCCCCAAAACACTGGAACACTTTGCAAAGGAGTACAGCATGCTATTCAAACTGCAAAGGAAATTACAGATAATGAGACCAAAAAGAAGTTCATCATTCTGGGAGCATGAAAGCTGCACAGTTCATTTGGTTTTGACATCAGGGTTGCGTTATTGAATAAAGAAGGATCCTTTTAAGGATCCATGTATTTTATTCTTCCTCTGAGAAAATAAAAAGTTTCAAAACTGTGTGACAGGATTAATTAAGAACTCTGTAAATCAGCATCACAGCCAGCAGGGATTCAAAATTTCCCCAATCCTACTTCCATTAGTTTTGCTTTATTTCTAGCAAATGAATTTCTAGGGAACATTTTGACTTATTCCCATGATATTTAAAGCTCAGCATTTACTCTCCAAACCAGAATGCCACTGGCAGAGCCATGCGGTCTCCTTTTCCTTTGCCCACACCATGCAGGACCGACCAGGAGCTGCGTTTAATATTAGAGACATGCTGCTAATTAGAGACATGCAAGCCCTCCCAAGCAAGGATTAAGTCGCTCCAAAATCCAAGTTTCTCCAAAACAGAACTTAACCAAAGCATGAATGCATTTTTGACAAATGCTCTGTATCTAAGTGTTTCTTTCCCACTCTTCCCCCTGGGATGGGCTTCACACCAAAGCGCAAACTGCCCTCGCTGGCCCATACAATGACCAGGAACTTGGTCACCCCGTAACACAAGATCTATTAAGCATAAACTCACAGCTAAAAAACCAGCACAATATGTCCACCCCGACAAAAAATCCAGCCTACCTTAGTGATTTCTCATTGGTATAGATTATTTGTAGCACTGATAAGCCTTAGTTATAAACTAGCCTTGCACTGCCACTGTGCTTACTATCAGAGCAGGGTTCATCCATACAAAGACCTCCTGGCTAAGAGATAAGGCTACTTCTCTATTTATCAAAATGTGAATAACTCTGACTATAAATCCAGAACACAAAAGAAAAAATAGATTATCAGATGTGAACCACTACCATGAATATTATTACAGATCCAATTCTGTATGAATATTGCCCTTGGAAATATATATTGTTCTTTATTTCTTGTTATGACACGCATTTAATTCATACCATTCTGTGCAGGGTACAATTAGCAGCTCCCACAGTCCAAAAGGATTTATCTGTGCGTGTCCTTCCCAGCACCCGGGCTCTGGGGACATATGTAGGACACCTGAAGTCAACAGTAAATACGGCCTAGGTCAATGGCACTAGTTCACCATTGCTCCCGAAAAGAGGAAAACAAACCCAGGCTTTCCTTACAGCAGCATTAGAGCATCTGGGCTTTGCTACTCCTTTTCATAAGGGAACAGGCTTCAGCAGATATCATTTAATAAGTTTTCAAATTAAATATTTGTGCAGCAAAATGTTATTTAACACAGATTTCATATTATTGCTTTTGAGAAATAACTCATTACAACAGAAATATTGTGCACACTTAGCATTTAACCATCACTGTAGCTCCTGCCTGCTCTAAACAAATACACGGTTTGGCTATAGCCTCCCATATTTTTATTTTTGCCTTGCACTGCGCTGTGGAGCAGATAGATTGAGAGATGCAGCAATACACATAACCTTTAGCTTAGCTGTTATCACAAGGAAAACAGTTACTGTTGCTATGGTTCTTTGGTCAAACTGTCACCACGTATCAACACCGTTAGTATTCACACTTGATAAAAAGATATCTTAAAAAAAGAGGCGGGAAGAGTAAGGGAAAATGCTCTGTAAAGGCAGCCCAGCTCTCAAACAGTCTCTTTTGACTGCTCGCGCCGACCTTCAGGAAGTTGCTTTATGCTGTCCAGCCCGTTGGTGGGTACAGCCTGCTATTTACCACAGCGTACTGAAACACCAAAATGAGGCTATTATTAAAAAGCTCAATTTTGAAAGCTGCAGAGCACCAGCCGGTCCTCTCTATGCACGTGTGCTGCTCGAGCCCTCAGCATTTTGCTAGACCACATCCTAGGAGTCCAGATTTTACTTTGGACAAGTCCTACTCTTGATTTTTACAGCACATAATTTGCCACACACGCTTTGGAAGGCCAAGAGAAAAAACACGGTGCTGACAGTTAAAGATTTTTTTCCCCAAGAAGTAAAAGGTAAAAGGTAAGCCTCAATCGGCGCTCTGGGAGCAGTAAGAGCACTGTATATTTAAGCGTAAATTGAATAATCACTTCCAGCAGCAGGGCAGGCAACACTGCCACTTGCTTGAGCATTAATGCACTTAGTGAGTCAGTGTTGCTGAACTCCGGATACTAATTTATTCTTTACAGTAATTAGACCACAGCAGGAGAGATCAGGAGAGAAGGTGCAAGATTGACCGTCCATCTGATGAGCAGCATTTCCACCAATTTGTTGTAAGACAGTTCGGAAAAACATTCTCCTCCTCCTCAGGCAGGGGCACTTAACGAGTCGAGAAAATCAAACGCGAAGGAGAAATGCAGGTCTGAAATATGAAGGAAAAAGTCCAAGCAAATACCTATTTGCAGTGCTGTGGTGCTCTAGCCCAGACATATCCATCAGGCACAAAGGTACAAACAAGCATTTTGTTCTCCACTCTCTCTCTCTCTGATACAAACTTGAGGCTCTACAGAAAATCAGAAAGCTACTTCAGCCCTCATCAAATCTCAAAACAATTTTCGAACTCTGTGTTGTAGGATACAACATAATAAAGCCCAAGTATGATATGTTGCTCAGCTTAAAAAGCCCTTCTAAGCCTGCCGCGCTTCCCGCTAGCCGAGCGGCTCCATGGGGGCCCCGCCGGCCTCCCCGTTAGCAAACGGGGGTGTCTGCAGCCATGCAGCCTGTTCCCTCCTCCAAGCACCCAGTGGCCTTTACGTGCATGAAATCAGAGCAATTAGAGATCACCTCCTAAGTCAGGAGGCAGCTAATACCACCCCAGTGACGGGAAGGACGTAAATTAGGCAAAGATGACCATGTAGGAAACGGAGACAGGGAACAGCTCTCCAGGCATCGCATGCTCTAATGGGGGCAGCTACTTCATGTGCCATGGAAGGAAGACGTGAGGCCAACGGAGGGAGCAGCTGAAGCGAGGGGCCGGCGACAGAGCCGCTGGGATGGGGAGCGCTCTGCTGCTCTGGGCACGCGCAGGGGCTGCCCCCAGCGCAGGAAACGTCGCCACCACCAGTACTGGGAAAGGGTGAGCGGCCACCACACACCTCACGCTTAGTCCCAGCTCTGCGGTCTTTGCTTGTGCCGGCTTTTCCCAAAAAATGGCAGGCCCTTTCCATACAGCATTTAAATGCAATAATTTTGGTAGAAGTTAAAAAGTGACAGCAACCTTGACTGTAGAGCAAAACGTCACTCGCTTCCCAGAAATACAGCTCAGTCTGCACTCTCGAACCTCCTACGGCCGTGACTAATCCACAAGGCCCTTATGCAGCAGCGAATAAAGTACCAAGGGCTTAAGCAAAACATAATGGCAAATACTAGATTGGAAAGAACTGCTCAGGACAGAAGAGCTTATATCAGGTCCTGTATAACATTTAAAAGAAAAGTCCTAATTTACTCAGCAGAGTTTCAGTAGTGTCCAGGACACAGATACAGAGTAAGCCCCATACAGCAGGGGATTCCACATGTCACAAAGCAGCTTTAAGGATTGAGCTAAGAGTCTATAAAGGGTGAGAAAGACATACGCATTTCTGAATTTGGGAGGACATACATCTTTCACTTGTGTAATTCGTAATGCAGAAGACAGAAAAACAGGAATGTAAATGGTAACACAATCCACGTAATTCTGAATTTAGCTCAGAACGTCTTAAAATGGAACTTCTACTATAAGCTCTTTGCAGACATGATGTCCAGAGAGCATAAATTGAAATTTAAGTTTCAACAACTTAAATAACTGTTGAGTACAAGGGAATTTTTCCACTGACTAACTTCTAAAGGGACAGTGATATCGTATGTCCCCCATCACACAGAGCTTTTAAATGAATATCAATGCTTTTTTAAAAGCTGTTCTCCCACTGAACTCCAGTGATTTTGGTATTGGGCCAAGAACATCCTGTTTGGGCTGAAATTGCTAGATGAAATCCCCTCCCTTCTATTTTGTGATATGCCCCTTTTTATCCAGGGTAATTCTTCTGACCAAATGTCTCACCTGACAAGAGCAGGAGGAGCTCTTGGACTTAATTAAATGAGACTGGTAAGGGGAGAAGGTGCCTCTGAGCGGCTGGCAAAGCCCACGGCTGGTCGCCGCTCCAAGGGGATTTCCAGGAGACCTTCTGTTCACCCTCCACAAGAGCAAGCTGAAATAGGAAGCAGATACGAGCACAAATGGAGAAGAGAGGCAGAACATTCCTGTAACTCAGCCTTCTCCAGACTTTGAGCTCTCTGCTCTTGGAGAAAAGGGATAATAAACCAGATCACCTGGGTCTGCAGGAAAAAACTGCACCCTGGGGCTGGCAAGCATTGCCCAGAGCAGGGCCCCAGCTCCCGGCCAGCCTGCCGAGAGCCGCGTGTCACCTGGCGCCGCAGCGCGACCAGGGCTGCTGCGGGCACAGGGAACAGGACACGTCAGTCTGGCGAACGTGAAGAGACAGCTCTCCGGGGAGCGCAGGTGCGGGAGCCCGGCTTCAGCAGAAGCTCTCTCAAATGCAGGAAGCAAACAATAAAAAAAGGCCGTTTTACCCTAAGTAGATTTTAGAAAATAGCTTTTCTATCCAAATGTTTTGCTACAGCTGCAAGCTGTAGATTTGAAAACTGACAAATGAGATTTCTTTCAAACTCCAACATAAAGTGCAGGGCTCAGTGAGAGAGGCTCAAAATTTCATTTCCATTAGGATCTCACCACTCCATTTTAATCAGGAACCAAGTGCTGACTGCCCGACCTTGTCCGGAACACGTCCATCTCACTGAGCCTTCACCAGGTGAGGCTCAGCCGTTCCCCCGTTTCCAGCTGCATCCCAACCTAACCAGGGGCAGTTAGCAGACGTCTTAGCCAGACTTCAAACCTTCTGGCACAAAGAAGATTCCACCTTTGTGCAATCCTTGCATATTCCCAAACGTTCGTTCATTAACCACTACTTTTAGTGACCTCTCTGTGTGATCCAAAGGAGAGGAAGAGAAGGTCCTCTCTGGAGCGAGGCAGCTCTGAGACTCTGTTCTCCATTCACGCACCCTTCTACCAGTGCCCATGGGAGCCGAGCAAGTATGAAAACACAGAAACATCCAAGCTATGATTAGGAATAAGAGGAAAATACTATTTTTACATTTTTAAAATGGATGTGTTTACTGCGGTCAGTTTAAGAAGGAGGGAGGGGAGAAGCAAGTCCTCCTCTCCATCTCCAGAAGTAGGAACTAGCACAAAAAGGTGGGATCAGGCAGACCTGATCCAAACACTTCTGCTGCTTCAAACAGGACTTTTCTGCCTGAACGCAGCCTGGCTTGCTGAGAATTTCCCAGTATCAAAGCTAGTTTTTACAAATCAAATTATGTGTGTGCAGCAGACACCTACAGTTTTGCCTTACATTACAGCAGAGCAGCACGCACTGCATTTTATTTTGTAAAAGGGGTAAAAGAGAAAGAATATAACAACACACTAAATGCAATCTATCGGCGATGCAGATAACTCCGCATCTGCATAACTCTCAGGTGCTGGGGACACCTGAACTCTCCGGGAGGACACGAGCTATGGGACAGACACACAGCAGGTTTTATACAGGAAATCCTACTGTTGAGGGGAACAGCAGCTGCCTTTTCACAGAGGCCTTACGTTGTTTAGAAACAACCTGCAGGCAAAACACACTCATAGACAACATGCGTGAACCAGAACAACTCCTCACTTTAAAACACTAAGCCCAGCAAACACGAGGATCTTGAAGTGGCTGCTAAGGGCCTCATTATCACTGTGACTCAGAAATGTTACTCATTTACAAGATGAGGAGCCAATTATCTCCCAAATTTGAAGCCATATCCCCAGCGCTGGTTCCCCTCTCTTTTATTTCTGTTGTACAAAACACCGAATAGGAAGCGTGTGAAATCTCACAGGGCTGTTTGAGGAGTCTCGGTCCCTCTTTCTACAGTTTTTTGAACAGGAAAAATACTGACGCACATGATAAGGAACCCACTGGCCTAATAAGGATTTATTTTTCCACTCACTAGCACACCAATTTAATTAAATAAGATACCAAACCAATTAATAAGCCCAACTAATAAGACCCACTATCTATCAGCATATTAAACTGAAGTAATTTCTCCCTGTGACTATTTACGATAGCAGCTATTCACTCGGTAACCATTTACATAGTAACAGCACTAAAAAATAGCATTGTTGGAGGACTCGGTAGACAAGAAATTAAATGCTGTGTTTTAAATTACATCATTTCTTTAAAACGTATATTCAGTGAGAATAAAAAGCAGGTGAGAAATTCCTGGAAATAAGAGCAGAAAATAAAACGTGTCGCTACCTCTGCCAGAGCCCCTGGCCCTATCCCTGACTGTGCCTGGTGGGGTAAGGCCCGAGCCCTGGGGCGACCCAGAGCCCCCCAAGGCCCCG
This sequence comes from Tinamus guttatus, assembly GCF_000705375.1. Next base: position 160,917 of record NW_010578845.1, on the reverse strand, counting down.
GGGCCGCAGCAGGACCTGCCCGCTCCCCCCCAGGCACTGCAGTCACCTCCTGCCCTGTCCCGAAGACCCGATGGAGGACGGAGCCCCAGAGCACTCCTGAGCCCGAGCCGGGGGCCGAGGAGAGTGCGAGGGGGCACTAAGTCACGGAGGGGAAGCATCAGACACAGCACAGGGAGCGAGAGGAAAGGAGCTTCCACCAGCACCACAACTGGAGCTTAACTAATGCGAGATGCTGCTCTTGCAGCCTTCCAGGTGATGACAAAACTTAGCGCATCCACAAATCCCTGGGATCACCAACGGATGCCATCCGAATTAGCAATATTGTAACATTACTGCTGCTCCTCTGGAGTTCCTCAGATAAGCAAGGAGCCTACACGCTTTGCAGCATGGAGAGCATCCTCCAGCATCTATGATTTGCAAATAAAGCAGCAATTGAGCCATGAAACTGCTTAAGAGACTCACACCATTTGTTGAACTCAACTCTATCAGTTCAAGTTGTTTTTTGGTTTGTTTGTTTGTTTTCCTTTTTCCAGATATTTCTTTTTCTGCTAGATGTTTCAAAGAACCTGCAAATTTTTACAATAGCAAAACAGGTGAAGTAACAACAGCAAAGAACAGGAATGAAAGAGAGCAAGAATTTCCTAAACCAACTTATCGGCCAGAAACACAACTAACAAACACAACTTGGGAAGTGCTTACAAAAAAATCTGCACTTAAAACAAAGTGTCTGTGCTTCATGAAGAGGCTAAGTTTTGTCCAAACACTGGAGACAAGTGCTATGTGGAAACTTTAATGTTAGAAACTCAATGGTCAAGTAGCAACAAGACAGCTTCACGCATATGCGTAAAAACCTGCCGTTATTTGAAACATGGAACTTAAATGCCCTCTGTGTCCCCTGCAGTATAAATGCTTATTGACCTGTTGTTGACAAATGCGATGCGAGACTCTCTTACATCAGAGGTGACATTTTCTGCAAGTTATTCCTCACTAGCGATATAAACTCTCCTTTGTGCTAAACAATTCTTTCCCTTTTTAATTCAGAATTTGATCCTGGAGACGATACTGAGTTCTCCTGCTGATCTCCAATTTGTGGTCACGCTGACTTACAGCATACTAACATTGTATATTTTCTGTATTTTCATGAATATAACTTTCAGGTTACACATAAAAGTATTCCTTTTTCCGTTCAGCATGTTTTTAAAGGAATAAAGGAATGATTTAACCCCTTTTAGCCTCAGAACCTCATCTCCTTCAGCAGTTCCCTTGCCTCTTATTTCTCCATAGTTTTCTCCATTATCTCCTTAGAGTCACTTTGCCCCTATCTTAGATAGGCCATCAAAAGGAACAATATTTTTAAAGGGTAGAATATGTAACAGAAAGCTGATATGTATGATAATAAATACAGTATATAACTACAAACGAGACTATAATCTTAAAAAAAGAAATAAAAAAAGGATGTTCTTGCCGGAAACATTACAACCAAGGCTCAGTGTGTTTATATCATGTGTGTGCGTGTGTCTGTGTTCACATAAATACGAGCTGGCCTTGGTATTGTCTCCCATCTGCCTTTCAGGTTGTTCCTTTGCCATCAACCCGCCTGAGCCCTGGCAGGTGAATGCGAGGAAGCTGTTAAGGAGGAAAGTCCCAGCACACAGGGCAAGGGCAAAACCAAGATGCTCTCAGGAAATAATTGAAAGGTGAAGGGTGGGGGGAAGGAGCACGTCCCATGGGAAATATACCTGCACCGTTTCCAAGCCAGGCTCACGATGAAAATCTGAAATTCAGAAGTGCCAGAAAATAGAGAAGAAGGGAAGCGAAAGGCTCCAGGTTAGCGGGTGAGTCCGGAGCAGCCAGGAGGTCCTCGGGGATTCCCATGGGACTGGAGGAACGTGGGGCCGAGGCCCTGCTCTGCCTGCACAGAGAGCAGCCGTGGCCCAGGCTAAGTTATAGAGATCGGCAAGAGTCACGGGAGCGCAAGGCTGAGCTCTGACACTTCCCTCTACGCGCTTTGCACCTTAAGGACATAGCTTTATGGACGAGGATGGCTCGAAGACACCTTTTTCCTATCACTATAAACTCATATAGGCATCAAAACTGAAAGCCCGTGCTGGGATTGAGGCCCACAGCCCAGGAGAGCATTCAGGGTGGTAGAGCCACCCAGTTCCAGCCAGACAAGCAGTGGGAAGTCAGGGCTGCCACCCCAGAGGGTATTTTGGATAGACCAAGAGCTGCCTGCAAAACAACTTAAGGCACAGATGCAATACCAGAAAACACTTTGACAGCAAGAAAAAAAAATAGAGTCTATTCTAGCCTTTTTCATTATATTTCTTCTTCCTACTCAATAAAGAAATGAATTGCTACAGAATCACAAACCATCAGGCAGAAAGGTCTTTTTCCTTCAGGAAAAAAATAACAGGAATCAGAAAAACTGTTGACAAGTATCAGGTAACTTAATCATTTGCAATGCTTGGTCCGATCTTTTGCTAAGGCTGGGATAATTCAGCCAGCATAATTTCCAAAGCCAAGAAAAAAAAACAACCCATCAAACAAACAACAGTTGCAAAAAGCACAGACAGTATCACAGCCCAGAAAGGGCTCCGTAATGGATCTCTTCAATTAATAGATGCCATCATTCAGCTCGTATTTTAATCATCAAGGACAGCTGTCCCGTCATCCTCCAACCCATACATAAAAACCTGCTGCAATTAGGACAGCACCTCCACAGTGCCTTGTGCTGCCACTTAACCAATAAATAATAAATAAATAATAAAAAAAGCAGAGTGAAAGCAAACACCAAGACCCCCAAGAGGTATTAGATAAAAGTCATGTTTTGTCAAGAACTTCATTTTCCCCATTTCCACTGTTGCTGTTACCCTGACCTCCCCATTTCCCCATGATCTCGCAAGCTCCGAAGCTCTCTACATGAAACCTCAAAGCTACTGCTGCATCTTGGGTTCTTTAACGTGAAAACAGCCATTCCTAATGCACATGAAACTCAAGAGCTCTCTAGTGCAAACATTATTTTACTGTAAAATGTTTGTAATGCCAAGCAAAAATGTAGAGTTCCAAAACACCTCAGAAAATGCAACAGAACCTTTAATTCCATCCTGTCCGTCCCGATGCGGGCTCTTGGCACCACGCTGTCCCTGCTGAGCTCCAGCGTGTCACTCGTGGAGTGACGCAGGCACAGGAGGCTCCCAGGGCTCCAGGGCTCTGCCTGCACGCGCGGGGCCCGCAGCGCCGCGAGCCGGGCTCCCCTTCCATAGGGTGCCCCGCTGCATGACACGGCGCCCTCCTGGCCCAGGCTCCCCTTCCATAGGGTGCCCTGCTCCATGGCACAGCGCCCTCCTGGCCCGGGCTCCCCTTCCATAGG
>NW_010578845.1:145750-157399 GCF_000705375.1 Tinamus guttatus | reverse complement strand
CCGCGCCCGGGCCCGGCGGCCCCGTGGGCCGGGGTCCCCTTCCATAGGGTGCCCCGCTGCATGACACGGCGCCCTCCTGGCCCGGGCTCCCCTTCCATAGGGTGCCCTGCTCCATGACACGGCGCTCTCCTGGCCTGGGCTCTGCTCACGCTGTCCCCAGGCTACAAGGGAAACCTGCTACAGGCAGACAAGCCAAGCACGGCCACCAAGCCCCAAACGACTAGAAACAGAAACCTCAGGTTAGAGCCTCAGGGGCCTGTTTGAATCCAGAGCGCTCCATCTGCTCCTACCAAGAGGAGATTTGCTGAGAAACACTCAAGGGTTGGTTGCTTTTCATTTTTAATATTTCTGTAGAGTCCCTAATCTACATTTCAGTCACACCTTATGCAGACAATTGTATAACTTCTTCTAATACATTGCATCACATCATCTCTGCTTTGTTTTTCTTCTTGCCAATATAATAATTGCTGGCATAATACTAATCACTTGAACGGAGTCACTCAAAATCTATATATGCCAGTGTAAGAAAGTAGAAAAATCACCCCAACTGATCTATTTCAAAATGAAGAATAGGAAAGCTGTAGCTTTTAAGTTATTTGTATTTGTATCCAGTGTGCAGAAAGAAGAACATATTGATTAAGTTTATCTAGACCATTACTAGGCATCTCTTGTGACACAGCATTTGCATCCTGATAAGCACTGTGGTTCTACTGCAGAAACTCAACCTGGGAAAGCGATGAGTGCAAGCCAATATATCATGAAATTGGTACAATTGGTTTCTCCCTCTCCCCTACCGTTTGAAAGTAGTTATTCTTTAAAGGGATCAATTCTCTAATAAGACTGGATTATGCACATCTCATTTACTGGAAGAAAACATGAGAAGAGTGGTTTACTGGAAGGGAAACTTATAAAAAATGGCTAAATTGAATCTTGAATAGCTGTTGTACGTAAGTATTCTTTATTTGGTTTTGACATTTTTTCCCTTGTCTCTGGAAAACTACATTATAAGAGAGGAATTGCTGATGAATTTTTGACAGGATGTCTGACTTTTATTTTTTTAAAAGGCACCTTGTAACATAGTCTCCAAACTGCTATATAAGCACACGATAGCTCAAGCATTCCTGGAGTCATGCGCAACATTAGCACATGATTCAAGCACAAACCAGAGACAAAGTTACTCGAAATTCTCTGCTTGTCAGGACCTAACTGCTCAACAGAGGTGCTTTTGCAGTAGTTCCTGAGAAGCGAGCAGCAAACCCAGAACTGCACCAACTCGAGGAGGCCGGATACAAACTCAATATCTGCCCTTGGGCCATCCCAAGCATTTTAGAGAGATCCCGTAAAGCAGTTGTAAAACCTGAGGCACTGGGGCAGGCCGCAGCACGCATTCACAGCACTGTTTGGCTGCTGGGACAGCACTGCAGCCGCTCAGCGCAGCGAGAGATGTTTCTAGAGTGTTTTATCAGAAACGCCTCCTTTGGAGCGATCGCTCGGTTCTGAGCCACATGGACAACCACGGAAACAAGACACTGCCATGGCCAGTCAGCAAGTGAACACCCCATAACGAGGATCGCACAACGAGGCAGGTTTTGGCCCTAGGCTCGAACCGCCAGCTCTTGCTCCTCAGAGAGGACCTGACCAAGAAAAAATAGACTAACAGCTCGGAAGGGGACTGGAGCAGTCAAGGCATGGGACCATCATTTGGAGGTAACAGTGAAGGAAAAGGCAGCCCACAGCACTCTGCCTCACGCGATATGTTACAGGACCTGGAGCTCCTCGGTTCTCACAGAGCAACGGCTCCCGAAGACGCTCCGGAGTGAGGCGCCATCAACTGCTCGGGACGCACAGCTCCTCCTCGCGTGCCGGCCGGTGCCCCGTCCCCAGAGCCCGCACATCCACACACCTCCCCTCGCACAGCCCTCAGTGCTCTCCCTCACCACACACTCGCGACGAGGCAGGAGCCCCCTGTGAGGCAGGGCCTGCCCTCAGCCGCGGCCAGGCCGGCAGCGCAGGCACGCGGCACCGCACAGGCACGTTTCACCGCCAGCACCCGCTTTAACCGGGAATTACCATGGCAAACCCTCCATCAGCATTCCTATCAACTTGTCTATGGAACGCCACCGCTCCTAAAGGATGGACGTGGTTTCCACAGTACATAGCACTGGTGTCCTGCAAAAGGCAGGATACAACATAGAAAATACCTAAATAGCCTAGGGAAAAAAAAAAAAAAAAAAATTTTTTTTTTTAACCTGAAAGCCAAAATGGGGGAACAAGGGTCTGAAAGATTTTTTCCCCCCAGTAGCTCAGTCTTTACAAGTGACGAGCAAAATGCCTCAGTGCAGAATAAACAGGGCACATGAATTAACATCTATTGACTACCTCCATTCTTAAATGTTAATATTACCTGGTCAGAATTATGACTGTAGCAGTTAGCAAGTGCCATTGACATTGAGTTCTCCATTTTGAAGCATTAATATACCTCTGATTCTGCACTTTTTGCAGAGATAATATTCACTGTGAAAACAGAAAGCTCCTCAAAACACAGCAGGTGCTCAGGCTCAGGGATCTCAAACCTAATTTCCTCTAATTTCTTTCATTTTAAGAACAGGTTGACTAGTGGCAGAAATTTAACTGTGCATCCCATCTCACTGGTCACCAGCCGCTGCAGCAGTCATTTCTAGCTGTGCCCTTGGTGCCACAGGGGCATTAAGAGAGTTTTATCACATTATCTGTCTCTTGCTGCCAAGCACCTTCAGCAAGAACACACTGCTCAGGAGCAGCCAAGCAGCTAAACCCTACAGGAAACCCCGCAGTGGTCAGATTCCTAGACCTGGCTGGAAAACATGTAGTTTTTCCCTTAGCCTGGCAGGAAACTCATCTCCCATCTCCCTCCATCAACACACGATCGGCACGCTCTCTCTGTCACTAACCCAATGCTCTTTTGAATTCATAGAGCTAATTAAAGCACACATACATATTCAAAAATCTATTTAGATTCAGCACGGATTACCAAAGCCTTCCCCTTGCATGGCCTGTTCGAATGACCACACAAATACAAAAATCTAGGCAAAGAAAGCTGCTCCAATCCTTGTGTATTTGTTTGGCTTGAGATCTGCCATTAAAGAAAAGAGTGTCATTACTTTGAGCACCAGGCCTTAAGTGATAGATTTCCAAGTGCATCATTTTTAAAGCCATTAAAGGTTATCAGGCTTGTATGGTTGCTAAGATACCATGAATCATGAAGGAAAATATAAGATAATGGTAGACAGACACTGTGATGTTTAGCAGAATATGTTCTCTGCATCTTTCTTAATAGCATCATGATTAGGATCATTTTCAAGAGTTCCCATCTATTTTCCAACTAGGTGCAAGAATGCAGTGGCATTAAATTGGCAAACATTGTTTATAATTCATATTTTTCCAAGAGTAATTGAGTTTGTGGAAGGTAAGATTTGTAATTGCTACAGCAGAATTTATTAATAAGTAGGAAGGGAGGTGTGTGTGTGCACAGGTTGCTTTCCTGGCTATTAAATAGTACCTTCAGTCTTAGAATGAAATCATCCTTCATTGATTTCAAGTATACTCTGTGATAACAGACTGTGCTTTCAAAGAGTTTTTAAATTAAATTTGTAGCTGAGGTAATTGCTGTTGCAAAATTATGCAACTGAAGTAAAGCTTTATGCTGCAGTTTTCCTGATATTATAATTTAACTGCCTCTTTTCTAAATCATAAAAGTGTGAGATGCCAGATTAGGGCAAAGCATTAGGTTATTACTGAATTATTTCATGTTTTATCTCTGGAAGTAACTGTGAGCCGAGGGAGGGATGCGCAGCAGCGGGGGCAGCGCTGCCGGGCGCTCCCGTCACCCCTGTCCAACCCAGGCAGACGCCTCTCCCTGGCTTCACCATCTCACACTCTGAAAGAGGGACATGGGCCAGCGTGGGTGTCCCTGCCCACAAGTCAGACCTACTTATGAGGATGCAGCTCCTAAAGAGAATAATTAAACCACACCATTATTAGAAAACTTAATAGGCCCTTCTTATCTACACCTCAGGAAACCCACAAAGCTGCATGCACATCTCCTGCAACTCAGAGTATTCTGGGGCACGTGATGACTGTGAAGGCACCCTTGGAGTCTGCCTCAGCAAGCTACACAGCTTTGAAAAGAGGTTTACTGTATTACTCATTTAGCAGGAGTCTACCCTAACCTCTTTCTACACAGCCATTAAAATATCATTTTGGATTAAATAGATTCTTTTCTTTGTACAAGCAGTAAGATATGAAAACAACCAGCCCTGCTTACGAAGGGAAGGTAAACTGACCTCGCTGCAAAACACATTGGCTAGTGCGATACCCACAAACCACAAGTCAGGCTCTTGTATGGACACAGTGATCCTATGTCCAGGAGAAGTCCCTGGACACTAACAGCAGGAGTTACCCTGTCAGGTTACACTAGTGCAGCGGTATGTGAGGAGGGCAGTGGGCAACACCGTGCAGCCAAAGCAGGGAGAGGCTGCACGGAGGGGTTTCCCTCACCCAAGCTGTCACATAAAGGACCACTGTCTTCACCAGAGGAGCATTTTAATTTCATTTACTGACCACTTCTCCCCCAGGTGAAAATAAAATGTGGTAAAGGTGAAGGACAAGGCTGGAGGCGCTCAGCCAACGAGATCCAGCAGCCCCAAGCAGCATTAGGCTACAGCAACTAACCCGAGTCTGCTGCAAGGCTCCAACTCCTGCAGAACAAGGCTAGTGGCCACCTTCCCAAACTGCGTTAGTACATAGTGGTTTTATTACCTAACGGTCCTTCCTGAGAAGCAAGGTTCTTCTGTCCTTGACCAGGACCACAATCCTTATAACCTAACTCTTTCCAGAAAACTGGACATTTAGGCATATCAGATATTTCACAAAACAGGTAAACATTAGAAGAGCCTGGGAGAGACCCACTCACAGCAAAGAAAAGGGGCAGTAACATTTCTAATTTTCCTGGCACCTGCAGAGGTGAATACTCACCTACATCTGAGTGCTGTAACTTTTTACAAGAAAGTGAGCCCTGAAACTTATCTAAAATGCCCCCAAGGGCTTGCTTTGCAATGCTTCTTTTTTAACAAATGTTTGTTTTAAGATTATTGTTGCAACCAAAGAAAAATGTCTAGCCATCGCAAAAGATACAAGCGTTTGTTTTAAGATTATTGTTGCAACCAGCCAAAGAAAAATGTCTAGCCATCGTAAAAGATACAAGTAGATACCCAGTTGTTAGAGCTGGTTTAGGAACAATCATAGGAGTGATGGACTGTGTGACCCAGGAGAGGTTCCTTCCAACCCTAATGATTCTCAAAATTGATTTTCTTTTGCAACTCACTTTCAGTTAGTGCTTTAGAGGAAAAAAATAAAAAGGGTTAGATCAATGCTAGCTTCAATGACACAGCCATTCCAGGTCCTGCAGCATTTTCTCACTGTGGCAATCTCTTTATTTTCTTATTCGTATGAAGACCACTCTCTACTTCTCTGCTCCTCTATGTGCATAGATAGAAAGGGGTTGGACTCCTGGTTTAGTCACTCCTGGGTTGAATGCAACATTGATACCAACCAGTTTGCTGATGAAACTCTTGAGTTAAGCTCTCAGAGAGCAAGGCCATCGCTACTCTGCCTATAGTGTGGAAGCCCTGAGTTCTGCACTATCATCACACCTGCTCATCAAGGCCCAAAGCAAGGACAGCAGTGCACATGCAAGAAAGGGACCTCTCCCAAGGAAGATGGATTCTGTAAGTTTAGTTTCCCACAATAGCAACACTCTTTTGGACAAACTGGTATTTTCACTGCTGAAATCTGTCCATCTCATAAGGGCAAATTTCCAGCCTTTCCTTGCTTTCAATCAGTAGAAGAGCCTTCTACCCCTGCTTCTTTCTGTTTTCAGTCCACTCAAACACAGGACAGGGAAAAGGAAGGGTAAAGAGACCCAGGACTACAGCCCTCATCTCTTTCTAACAAACTGTTCTTTCTATCCTGTTTTTCCCTATAGCTTTTACCTTTCCCCTTGGTGGAAATATCTCATGATAAATCTGACAAAAAGGAGTCACAAACGATCAGGCTGCATCTATACAGTAACGTTGTCCCATGCTGTAAATCAAACCCACGGCTTGAGCCTGCTGTTGCTGAAATGTTCATTATTTGCTGAGGGGCACAACACTCCGAAACACCATCTGTTGTGCAGTGTCCAAATCCCTGATGTGGAAAGAGCCAGTGGCCCAGCTGCCACCCCACAGGCCCCCGCGCCGCGTCTCCCCACACACCGGGATAACCCCGGCTGTGTGCCCGTGCAGCCAGCCTGCCCCTGTGCCCGCAGCGTAAGCGCCTGGCGCTGAAAGCTCCCCGAACCCGCGGCTTCCCCTCCTTGTGAGCCCTTCTACCCACCCGTGGTAGCTGCCTTTTTCATATTGCCTAAGTATGGATGCACTACTAGTCTCTGTGGACTGCAATACTATGGGTGGAGAACAGTGAAGAGAAACCGCTGCTTGTAGCTCAGAAAGAATAAAGTGGACACTGGAGACAGCTCCATCTCCCGAGCCAAGGAGGCCTTGGTCGAGATTTAGAGACCAGCACTAACTCATCGAGATCGGACTATACTGAATACAGAAGAGTTTATTGATGTCCCAAATTCTCCCGCCCAAGGTGGCTGTCTATAAATCAATTCCACTGCAGGAATCCCAGACATTTCCCAAGCAGCCAAGTTGCTTGATAGTAGAAAGAAGTCTATTTAAAAATCATAACTAAAAAAGTCTAAAAGCCAATGGTTTTGTTTTGCCACATGATGGCCTTCTCCAAGCTGTCTCTTTAGGCCACTGAGATTAAGCACTGAATAGGTTCCTTTTCTCCTCATTCCTCCTCAGAGGAAGAACTGCAAGAGAGAAAAAGAACAGAAAGGTCTAACACCAGAACACTCAGCAAGGCTGAAGGCCCAGCGTTGATGTGAGCAGCAAGACCTGGGGAATTCAGGATGCCAGGAAACTGGGAGCTGCAGGACAGAGAGACACAAGCTGCACCAGGCTCCTTGTGGCCTGTAGGGAGGAGCTCATGGAGCAGAGCACCACTGACATATGGATCTGCCCTTGCCTAGAAAGCAGGAGCACACTTAAGTTGTGCTTAGCTGTGACAATGAGGATCCAGTGCTGAAGCAAGGACCATCACAAGAATGACAGCACAGATGCACCCATTTTGAAATACACACCTCTAGGAACGCTGCGCCACAAGTTCACTTGTCCTAGATGTTTTGTACCTTATTGCAGGCAAGACTCAAATTGGAGAATCCCAGGAACTGGAGACAAACCTCTCCCTGGCAAGCACTCCCCCTCAGGCACAATAGCAGTCAGCCTCCTCTGGTATTTGTTATATGTCTTATTTTTGCATTTCTCACTTTTGCAATTCTCTGTGTCAGTAAGAATGAAAAAGCAACCTATATCTACAAAAAATGGCATGCCCATGCAATAGCAAAGCTGGCTATTCTTTTTCAGCTGGCTCATGGAGCTGCTTATGTTAAATCTTCGTGCCAGCTGTGCTTTGACTTCTCACATGCTCCATCTCCTCACTCCACAGAGCGGCCTAGCTGGGACCTAGCCCCAGCAGGGACGTTGCAGGAGGCAGTGCTGCCCCCTCGCCCTCCGCTGCGACGGCCCGTGCGCCTTGAGGCACGTGTCCTCCTACCCCTATGGATTTTGCTCTTTCACATTGCCCCCTTTAAGTTCTGGTGCTGAGAAACAGCACAAAAACATTCTCCCATGCTTGCCTGCTCTGACTCATCTATCTCCATAGGGTCACTCATGTTTTTTCTGCAGTCAGCTTATATTATTTCTATATTTGTCTGAAGAGATTTCATTCACTTTGTGCCAACGTAATCCAATCAGTTTCTATCGCAGAACTAAGACTATGGGTATTTTGCTTTTGGCATGCCAGCTTCCCATCATGCCTTCCAGGTTTGTCACCAACAAACGTTTTAGCTGGTCCAAAGTCACATTTACATAATCCATGGCTTTAAGCAGTGTTTTAAATCCAAGAAGAGTCCCTGGCTTGTATGATTTTTTTCACGGTGCTGCCTTTCTTATCTCAGCCATCTCCTGCACCTTTCTGGCTTTATTTTGTCTCCCTGCTTGTCTCTATTAATCCCTGGGAAGTTTTTCTCCCCTGTTCTTCCTCTCCCGCTCCCCCGTAGCCCCTGCCACTTCTTGTTTTTTCATCAATCCATCATGTGGAAACGTATGTAATGCAATTTAAGGAGGTGGCCTGCTCTTTTCCTGATTTGTTTTATCACAGGCTTACTGTTCCTATTGCATTTGCTCTTTTCCAGACAGCCAATTTCTAGATGATACGTGCACAGAAGCAGCACATATCCAAGAAATATTGCCACTTCGTGCAACACAGTGCTTGGCATGGGCTCATAAAGGTGTTATGGCCTTGCATGAGAATTGAGGATTAATACCATCTGGTTCCAGAGATTGCTAGGTTTGAGTCTCCTTAGTTTACATAAACCCTCCGCGTTACTGACTTTAAAGTCAAGTATAATAATGTGTAAACAGCAGATGACAACCAGTATGTTGTTAGTATTTTTTTTTTGTTAAATCCATTAAGGAACTCATTTAATACTTCAAGAGTTCCACTACCCATTTGATCCTGCTTTTCACTTTACTATTATACTCTAACCCTCTCCTCAACTGATCCCTTGCTTTCTATTCCGAACAAACTGTATTTATTTCCATATAGAATCTCAAGCATTTTAGCTAACAATATCCATAACAGCCTTTCAAAATCTATCAGTTACCTGTTCCAGCAGATTTTCTTCTTGTTCTTCAGCTAGTGCTATACACAGCTTCATTTTCCCTTGAAGAAGGGTCAGATGTTCAGCACAGGCTCCTGAGCTCAATGTGAAGCTGCTGCAGGCAGCCGTATCGCTGCCCGGCAGCTGGTAGCGTGTAAGTGCTCAAGGAACCTTCCAAAGGAAGAAGTCCCCTCTTTAGCTACAGATCAGGTGCAGACTGAACCCCTCAAAGTGGTTTTGCTACCATGGATAAGTTATGATTTAAACTGCTTAAATATATATTTTGTGACCAATAGCAAATTTGCAAAAAAGTTAACTCAACTGAACTTTTTTAAAATGAAGCTTCCTGGCACTTCCTTTAAAAGGGTGCATCTCCCTTGAAAAAAATTCATCTACACTTGATATAGAATGAAAAGCAAATAGATAAGATCTTTATATCACATTAAAAAAAATAAAAGGAACCTTTCACTTATGGCCATTATACTGTAGTCCTGATCAGCATGAGTAACAGAAAAGTGCTCTGGAAACAAGCAGGAAATTGAAATATTTCTTCTATTTGCGTTCATTGAGAATCTCCCATGCAAGAATATTACAGGATTTTTAGAACCGAGTACTTCTCAGAAGTTCCTAAAACACAGTCTTTATTGTGTGCTGAAAATACAATCTAAGATGCAAAGTAGATCTGGTCAAAAATTAGAATCTCAATTTCCCTGAAATTCTGACATTGCAAAACTGAACTCCCCTCAAGACCAAACTGACCTTCTTCCTCCTCAAAAAAGCATCTAATAGAAACTCTGCTGCTTCAGAAAATACTGTTTTCAAAACTGTCCAGACACCTGAAACTGCTGACTGAGATTTGTGCTGTTCTGTCAGTCACCCAGTTCCCACAAACTGCTTTTCACAGGCAGAGGACAGGGAAGCATCATGAGAGCTGCACCCCTTCCAGGCAACTGCTGTGGCTCTCAGACCTCCAGCTTCAGGACGCTTCATAGCTCCTACATTTCTGGCAGTATGTTCACCCTGAAAACACACTTTTTCAGTCATTGAACCATAAAACATCTATAGCCTGTTGCCCAGACACCAAGGAACTCGCAGCAGACTCCAGAAAGCCACACATCTCTTGCAACTTCTAGTCTATACTTTCTTTCCAATTCCTCCTGCCTGTAACCTCATGGGTTCTCTTCTCCCCCATTTCCGCATCCAAATAAATCTTTCTTCCTTCAAATACCTGGCTGAAGAAAAATGACAATGACAGGACACTATCCAGAGGTTAAGGAAAATAACTTATTTCACACGTCAATCGCCGCATTTTCCAAATGCCGTAGAGCTTTAGGTCACGTTCTTGAGAAGTAAAGGCAGGAAAGCACAATGGAGATCAACACAGCCACATTGCTGTATGCAGTCCTCTAAACCATTCATCGATACAGAGCCCCTGCGAGAAAGCAGGAGACCCTTGTGCCTTGCCCACATCTCAGGGCACTTCTCTGATAACCAACAATCCCCAGGGCATGGGAATATGACCACAGCATGGACTAGAGCTGCGAATCCACCCCAGAAATTTACCCTTTGGGCAAAGCGCAGCCTCCCCAGGTCTCCACCACTCAAGCAGGCGAGATTTGCCCTTGTCAGGGTCTTTCACCCTTCTCAGCACAAGTGTTGATCCATGGACCAACTCCATCACCTGCTTCAGATCAGTGCTGTGACAGACACTACACTTCAATGTTTCGCATGCATTCACCTCCAAATTAGAGAGCAGGAGGAGATCCAGTTTGACCCTGTACATTCAGCCTTTGATTGACTGGTCACTTTACAAGTTACTTTCTCACTTCCCCAGTTTATAAGATCACCAACCCTTAAGCAATAATTTTCAAATGATCAGCTATCCAAAAAACACACACTAGTCACTCCATCACATTCATTAAATATTTAATCCACAAATGCTTTCGTGTTCTGTTGAACTTGCTCTCTGTTCCTACAATATTTAAATACCAGAAGAATCCCAAGGAGGTCTTCCTTTTTATGGTAGAAGGTAAGAAATAGCACAGCCCTGGTGCTTTTGGGACACCACTGACTGTCACACAGGCCAGCAAGTCTTTATAAATCAAATACTCCTGAAATGGGTTTGATGATTAGAAATGAGAACACATAGCTTGGAACAGAGACAGCACTAAGAACACTAATTTTGAAAAACATTTTGATTTCAAGGTTAATGGGTCATCAGAGGCTAAGACGGAACATGAACTTTGGCAACCTGGACAGAAACATATCTGCTACTCTCATGTTAAACTGAAAAAAAGAAATAAAGCCTACACGTCATCTTTGAACCAATAAATTAATTAATCATCTAACAGCAAAGTACTGCTTTTATCATTTATGTCAAATGCAATTAACATCAAACAAAGATGACGCAGTAAAATAGCTTAAATAATAGGACCCCATTTTCCTTAATGAGATAGTGCCTAACACCCTTCCCCCTACACACACATGCAAACAGCAAATTAAAGAGCCCTAATAATAGTCTTTCTATTGGCTTTCACACTTTATCATTACTCATTGATTGCCATCGTGCATGTTTAATTAGGAGGACAATGATCTGACCAAAGCATTTTTAGCTTCCATAATTGCCAGAGGCTTTTAACAATGCACACGAGCTGCCCATGTCATCTAGCCTGGAAAATTATCAAATAACTAAGAGCCACCTTGGGAAAACGCTGTTGTTCCCATGACAGGCACCCTCGGCCCCTCCTCCATTTACTTCCCATCGCATCCCCTGTCCGGGTTTATCCAGGCGCTCCGAAATATCTGCTGGAGGCAACAGGGAGGCCTAGGGTTCTCATTCC
>NW_010578845.1:62911-145731 GCF_000705375.1 Tinamus guttatus | reverse complement strand
GCTTCAAATTCAGGATAAAATAGCCAGCGTTGGACTCCAGTGGCAAGGTCTGCTGTGGTCGGCTTGTTGAAAAAGGCTCTTAGTTGGTTCGATCAGTCATGAATTAGGGGCTCAACATAAACCCCCTTAGACTCAAGTGGAGAGACTTGCTGGCCTTAGGATTATTCCCTCCCGCAAGAGAATAAAACCAAGCCTGGTCGCAGCACATTGTGCCTCCTGCGTGTCAAAGAGACCATCATCATACACTGCTCCCCACAACGGACACGGGCTCAGTGCTCTCGCATGCCCTGAAAAACAAAGAACCCTACTGCAAATACATTATTTCCTCTGCAGTGCCTAATGTGTATTGCCCAGGATATTTAAGGCTCAATTTTTGCACTGACTTCATCAGGACTGATGACAGCCTTGAAGTTAAACACACATTTGGATGCTTTGCTAGAGCAGGGGCAGTTAAGTAGAGCACAGCAGAGATTCCATCTCCCTACAGTCGCTGCTGAGGTATTGCACTACAGCCATGGCCTCACTTTGGTGCTCATTTTTGCACAAATCTCTGATGAGCTACAGGGCTCTGACACATGGCAAGCGCCCATGCACTGAAGACAGGGCTGTTCCTCCGAGCAGCACCCATGGCAGAACCTGCCAGGCCATAAATAAGGGATTACAACATCCCTCGCGCTGTGGGGCTTCGCACTCCCACCACACACAGCACCACGATACTGTAATAAACTCGGATAAAATGCTCTGCACTGCCTTGTGAGCATGCTGCAAGGCAACTGATGGTAGCTAAATGAATTCATTATTAATTATCCACATTCAAACTGGTAAAGGACACTACGAGTTTTCAGTGCTTGCAATTTGGGGTGAGATACTAACACACTTGCCACCCACACTCATATTCTCAATTGTAAAATTATGTCTATCAACCAAGAGACTGGCAACCGCACATCTGCGGTGCCTCTCAGAGATGCTGCCCTGCAGCAAGGCCTTTGGGGTCTGCTGGGGCACTGGGTTCTCTAGGTCACCCCTGTAGCCAGGCTTTTAAAACAACCCTACGCAGAGGGCAGACAGAGCTAGTCACCACCTTCACCCCGTTCTAACAGATTTGCTTTGGCACCAACATCTTCTGCTGGACTGGAAATAGTATTTTCTCTATAACAGAGGGGCTTAGGGCAAAGAAGCTCAAGCTCAAATCTCAAAGGCTTCAAGGCACTTAAGAGCCCTTTAAACCTGTTCCCTAAAAGCACATTCTGGATTGCAGCCACAACTAGTAAACAAGACCTCATAGAAATTCATGTTCTTCTAAATTCAAAATTTAAATGGTAGAAATACTACAGATAAACTACTTCAGCCACAAACTTCAAGAAAAGCTTCTAAGACAGGAACGCAATTAAACCCAAACCTCCAAGTCTTGTTTCCAGTCTGGATTGGAGCTGCACGTCTTCCTGTCCTGGGCATCCATCCTGCTCCATAGTGCTCCATGCACCTACCCACAGTCACAAGGACAGGAGGAAAAAGAGAGGAGAGAGAAGTAGCATATTTTCTATCCATCCACCTCTGTTTATTTTCATAAGGGTATTTAATGCGCGGCCAGCAGCACAGTAGTAATTAGCACAGTATCAGTTTTTAATATTTTTTCCATTACATTCTGTATACTGTAGGGTCTTCTTCTAAGAAGAATTCTTTATTTTTTATTTTTTTACTCCTTGTGCTTAGATTACTCCTGCGCTTACACCTGAGTACACACAACAATTCTAGTGACACGTTTCAAACTCGGCCTTTGAGGCTCCCTGTACCAGCACGGCGAGCAATTCCGCCTACAGACAGTGGGAGGAATCTCGAGAGCACTTTACCATCACCACCTGCCGGGGACACGGCACAGCTTTAGCGAAGGCATCTTCAATAATGCAAGAAAGGTCAGCAGCCACAGAGCAGGGCTGGGTATGGAAGAAGTAAAAATCCTTTTCTCTGGACAGCCTTTATAGGAATTCCTTGCTTCTTTTCCCAATTCATTTTATACTGGCTAATAGTTTGCTATGTCCAGGACAAGCCAAAAAAAAAAAAAAAAAACGGGGGAGGGGCAGGACGAGGCGCGGACACGTCCTCGCGCCACGGGCTCTAGTAAACCACTGGGCAGTCGCGTTGTGGCCACCTGCCACCAGCAGCCACGAGCCCGCTCAGCTCTTCTCACGTCTTCACAGCTAAGGGGTTTTCCTGGAACAGCTCAGGATGCCATCACACCCCGGCGCCGGGACCTCCAGGCTCTGTAACGCTTTGGTGATCAATAGCACAGAAATTAATGCGTTTAGCAGATCGGAACATTTAAAAAATTTTATCTGAGCAGTCACTAATTACCTTAAATGCCCATGATACTGTATCTGGCAGCCGTGGCCCAGGGCCTTCCAGCTTTTGCAGAGGAATAAGCCAAAATAGGCAAACTGAAAATATTAAACCCAATTAGTTTCTTCTGTTCTTCCTGGTCATTAATCTTCCCTGGACAAATCAGGCCTCCCAGCACAGCAGCACTGCACTGTTGGGCTGCAGAAACGATGAAGCTTAATCCAAAGGGGATTGTCCTTGTATCCTTCACGCCTTCTTCCCTTAATTTTCCCCTCATTTGCTCCATGTTTAATGGGGAAAAATAACTATAATTTATGATTTTTCACTGGTTTGTTGTAAGAATCAGCCATTCAAGCTCATCTTGAGCCACTGCCCTACTGCTAGCCACCCTTGGCTGGCATCAGTGACAGTCCTTTCCCCATTGGGAGAGGAGACCTTTGGGCATTGCAGCCTCTGGATTTTCTCAGGTGAGCTGCTTCAACTCCAAAGGTTTCTCCTTTATCACTTCTTCTGGAACGGATGGAGTTCCCAGCACAAATCTAACAACAAAAGAGCAAGAATTGCAGCTTGGTAAAAAAAAAAATAATAAAAATAAATACAATCTAATTAAAGAGTATAAAAACCCCTTAATTCTTCCCTGATGAAAACTATGTTTTGTTTTTTTTTCCTCCAGTGTGGCAGGCTCTATGTTCAAGTCACCTTCAGGTCACATTTGCTTTTGTTTGAAAGCTTGAGGGGAAAAATACAGACACTTTTTTCTTTAACCTCTAGTAATACAGCCAAAGGCACCGCTGGGGTCACACCAGAACATAACAAACATTCAGTAAGGAAAATGTTACCATATGCTGCCTTTCCCTGCTCTGCTTAGCGCTCTGGAAAATGATCAAGAGTAGTTGCAGCTAAACCACATCATATTTGCTATTATCGAATAGTGTTTAAAAAGTCACGTAAATAAATATACACAAACTAAAAAGAAACAGCTGGAAGGTTCCCAAAAGAGACCTCTAATGACCTCCAAATTGGACAGACCATGCTAGATCAAGGCATCATTATTAAGATTAAAGGCTTACACCAAAGCTGCTGAGAAATCCAATCTCTTGGATTCAAAACGGTCATGGCGCCAAGTGGAAAGAACTAAATGGTGGTATTCATTAATTCTTCCAGAGAAAGGTGACGAGAGAGGCCACATCTTCCACATTCCCAGCACACTCAGTGGTGTTAGCCAAGTCAAAGGGCTTTGGAGGTGCCTCCTACGAAAAACCAAACACGTTACCAGCACGTTCCCGCGGGAGCCTGTTTCACCATGCAGGCTGCCACCCTCCACATCCCTCTCGGTGCTTCATCCCCAAGATCTGGCAGCAGCCAAAACCCCGACGTTGAACATCTCACGAGCCCCACGCGTGCTCTGCGGCTCCCTCCTTTCGCAGCCTAACCCCTACACGCAGCGGGACAGCAACTAGGTCTAGTTGTTGGGGGATTTATCCGGGAAGGTTTTCCTTCAAATACAGATGGTGTAGAATTTATATATTTTTAGAACAATATGTAAACTTCCCCGATGGCTTTGCCGTCTGTATTGAGTGTCATTCAGACGGCCTGGGCAAACACCCAGGCCGATGATGTGATTCAGGTCAGAATGACAATGAACCGCCGTGGATGCAGAGAGGACCTCTACAGACCTCTGACAAGGAATACACGTGCCCTGCCACCGGGAAGGAAAGGCACCTGGTCACGAGGGCTGTTTTAGCATGAAAATGAGGTCCTGGCCATGGCAACTTGGCTGAGCCAGCCCAGAATCATAACGCATGGTCCTGAATCCAGCACCAGGATTGACCCAGCAGACCTTTAGCCAGTGAGGACTGAAGGTTTTGTCTTTAAGTACCAAAACAAGGTATTTTGCATTGCAGAGCTCACTATTGAAGCAGGATGAACAGTTTTGTCCCCAAGATGCCAGAAGACTGCAACAAGCCCTTTTCCACCTTCCCTCCACCTCCACTGGAGGCTTCCTTTGTGCTTCAGCCAGTTCCCACATCCGGGCATCGCTGGAAGCCACTCAAAACCAACCCAGCTCAAGACAAAAAGGCTACGTTTTCATCTGGCACATGGCAGTGCATCTCAACTGGCTTCAGCACTGCCACATCAACAGGTCCCTGTGAATGGCCTGATACCTGCATGCCAAAAACCCTGTAGCTTTGGGGAAATCTGTCATAGGTCTGAAATGGCTGCAGCGGAGGACATTATAAATTGATCAATTTATAAATCAGACCATTGGGCTTCAAGCTTCTGGCAAAGGCAGGAGCTTTGTAAAGGACCAAGGAGAAGAGAAACTTGCGTCAACTGTGAAAACGAAGAACTTGCTCAGCTCTGCTGTCTTGGACAACATAGTCCTGCTGCTATGTTGTACTAACAGCTTAGCAATGGAGCCAGTGACCTGTCTTGCAGGACAAGGCACCCTCTCACCAACAGCAAAAACAAACCTCATCTGCTCAGCATCATTCACATGGAGCCAAGGACCAGTTGTCAGTTTTCCTTTTATTTCTGGCATGATTTATTTCAGGAAAAAGAAAAAACAAGAAAAGAACGAAGCACGGTAAGGGATTATTTCACCAATCTCAGGGTTGGTGACTTCTTTTATAGTCAAACTGTAGCAGGTGTAAAGAAAAAGATAAGAAACAAAATGTGTAAAAATAATAATTCCCGGTTGTTTGGGCTGGGTTCTTTACCCTGACTCCTTGCCATGAACATCAATCCACTATTATCCTATTGCCAGATAAACAGGCAAGATAGTTAAAAGCAACCTGCCGAGCAAACCTTGTAACTCCTGAACACCCCATCTGAACACGCAGAGATTTTCCTTGAGGACTGCAAATTACCCTGGAACTGGTGGCTCTCTGGGGCACACAAATGCCAATACCTCCTCACGGAAAGAGGAGGGATTTTCATTTTGCATGATAGCAAGCACATTGTATTTTGGAAGCATCTAATAAAGTAGCTCTGCAGGCGGCCCACATCTTAGTCTGCACTAAAGGAGCTGGATATGTAGTCAAAATGGCAACATTTTTGCCTTAGCCTAAAGCATCTCTTTGCTGAGCTCCAGGGTTTAAAAAAAAAAAGAAGAAGAAGAAGAAGAAATAAAAGTCAACACTACATCAAAAAAATGAGATTTTTGAAGAGACAATTTTAAAAGCCAGTGCTCAAATAGAAATAAGGCAAAGGATCTAGATATAATTTTGCAATGTGAAATCTCCAGCGAAACCGAAACACGGGTGCAGAGTAACAACCTTTTGGCCACTTAAAGTCAGCAGGAGACCAGGCAACCAACCCTGCACTGGGGGCTGTGTTCGGATAAGCAGGTGTCATCAACAGCAGCAGCAGCAGCTTTACTGACCGCTTGGAGCAGTTTCATAAAGCTTCAGTTCATTTTAGGGGGGCGAGAAAGGGCAAGACCAGAAAGGCCTCCTGTGTCACAGCGCAGGGCACGGAGGGGCCAGGCCGCAGGAAAGGGGAGGCCCTTTTCCGAGGAGAGGCCCGAGATGGTCTGCAGGAGCGGTGAGGCACAGGCTCGGCACAGCAATAGCAGAGAGGATCTCTGCTTTCAAAATGGGAAGTTATTGCAGCCTGCGATCAGGAAGATGATGAAAGCTGCACCAATGAAGTGCCAAACTTGCACTTGAGAAACAGGAGAACTAAGTGCCTATTAAAATGCCAGAAATCAGACAGAGAAACATGCAAGGGACAAGGTTAAATATCATCAAAGCGGAGGATTGAAAGGAGGTCAATAACTGCTCGGACGGCAAGGGAAGATGAATAGAAAATTGCTCTTGGCCACCTCAAACCTCTGCCTGGCAGAAAGGTATTGATGGGATTTGAACTGACCAAGAAAAATGTGAAAGATGGGCCCTCCTTTCCTTTACAAAGTGAAAGGAGAAAAAGAAAAAAGAAAAAAAGAAAAGCCAAAGCCAAGGAAACCTTTGCAAGTGCCCAGTACTTACTTGGCCGAAGGACAGACTTTAGATGGGACGCTAACATGGAGCACCATTTTATCATAGAGCATCATTCCAGAAAGCCACGTTACATGTTTATATAATGCAAGGCAATGTATAAGGATAAGGAAGCCAGTGTAAAGGCTGGATAAGGAAGAGGCCCCTCAATGCTTTTAACCACTGTTTACTTCTGAGAGCGGAGGCCCCGACTGGAAACTCTTTGAAGAGGCCCCAGTAGGTTATCCTGCTTGTCCAGACAAGGCGCAGAGCAGCGGGTGCCCCGAGCAGTGCAGCAATCTCATCAAGAGAAATCAACCAGAGAAGGCACTAAATAAATAAATAAAAAGCTGGAGGAAGAGCAGCCCTTGGTTAGGACACAAAATAAACCTGGGGGTGCTGCCCCTTCTCATCCACGTAGCCCAAGCAGGAAGGTGCTCAGGCTCTCGGGTGCTCCCCGCCGGGATGAGCCCATCTCACCGGGGCTCTGCTCCGTCCCCAGCGCAAGCCAAGCGGCAGCGCGACGCCGCGCGGCGCAGCACAGCCCATCCGCGCACACACGGCGCCCAGCGGCCTGGGGGAGGAAGGAGCCGCGCGCACCAGCGGCCTCCGGGCTGCTGGGGCACCCGGGGAGCACCCTGCCCGGGCACAAACAGAATACACGTCTAGCCAGGCAAAAATAAAGCCCATTTCTGCAGGGGAAAGGGCTAATGTACCCGCATGGCAATGGTGGCATCCGCACTTGGGTACAGGCCGTCTGGAGACATGCTGAGAAGCCCTTCCTCCAGCTTGATTACAGTCAAAAATAAACAGATGCTTCATTAATCTGGAGAAAGCAAACGAGCTGAGTCAGCAGAGGAGACCAGCAGGCTGCCCTGGCCAAGGCGCGCGCTGCGCAGAGCAGCCCATGGAGAGGCCGAGCCCGGCCTGCTTCGTCAGTAATTTCTTGGGCTATTTCTGATAATATCCCAGAAGCTTTTAAAGGACACCCAACAGAAAGGTCACCTGAAAGTGTTTGCAAAGATTAGGGGAGATCAGACCATGTTTGCTGTGCACTGCCAGCCGCATATGCTATTCACTGCCAGGGAGGAGAACAGCAGATTAATCCTCGCCAAGGAAATTAGGATGATATTGTGCCGGGTCACGTTCCTGGATTATAAGATTTCCACCAGTCAATGCTGAGTTATTGCTCTGCAAATACACAACAACCTAATTTGATAGATACCCTGGGAAAAAAAAAAAAAAAAAGTACAGTCTGAAATTACTTTCTTTGTGCTTCAGAATAAACATTGCTTAGCAAAACAGAGGCATTTAGATTGACACCAATGAATTCCTACCCCTTCATTAACACCCAGTGTATTTCCAAGTGGGTCCGCATCACTCTGTTGCTCTTATAACCCTCCTAACATGTAGATTTTTTGCACAGCTCCCATGAGTTATTGCGATAGGAGCGCCCTGGAGCTTTGCTAGGCAGGCAACGCTCACACTGCAGGCTCTGATTTCAAGGTGAAAACCCGCATGGGTTAAGCTGCCTAAACCCAAAACCCTCTTTTCCTTAGATACTTTCCCCTAAACTCCATATGACCCCACAAAACAGCCAGCCTCGGCCATGTGCTTTCTTGCAAATCCTACCCCAAGCTGACTGCTTGCCCTGAGCTAATTTGCACAGTTTCTTGGGAGGAAGGCGGGAGCCGGCAACACGGCTGCACTCGCTACCCAGCACAAGCACAAAACCAAAACATGGAGATTAGAGGTGGAATTTGATTTTCTGCTTTCATGCTGCCCTCAGCACCTTCCACCGGTTTCCAAGTCACCCAGGCAGACCAGGGCACTGAGTTTGCTTTCCGTCCATGGGAACGTAACCCCACCAGCAGATCGCCATTCCCTTTGGAAAGCCGAACTCCGGTAGGGTCAGCTGCAAAGAAGCGTTTCCCAAAGCACCCGTGTAGAGCGTGGGAAAGGGGCAAACCCTCCGAGTCCAATCACCATGTCAGATACTGCGGATTAACGGAAATCCTCTCCTGTGGCAGAGGAATAGGGATGCTCTCATGCTCAGCACAAAACTGACACGCGGCATCAGCTCCTGGGAGCCGTGCACGCGGCGGGTGGAACGGCTGGACAGAGATCTCCCTGGTGCTACGTCTTCCTAGCCCTCTCCTCCGAAGGGGGGAATTTGCCCCTTCCCAGTGCATCAGTCAGTCAACAGCACTTCATTAGAGCTGGTATTGCTCAGTACCCATGGCCTGCTTTGCTTATATACCACATGCAGTAGCTCCTCAAGCACAGCGCAGGAGCAGGGAAGACTATTTGCCTTGCTGCAAGCAAGAAAAGCATACAGCCATCAGCAAACTCTGCCTCATGCAGCCCAGATGTGTCATGTTTGGCCAGCCCGCAAACATCCCAGGCTGGGGACGCGCAAAAGCTTCAAGTATAAAAGGCTGAGGTGTCTCAGTCACCCACAAAACAGGTGGGATGGCAGAATCCGCATGAGGCAAGAACTAAAGGGGTCCTTTTGCTAGGGGTTGTCCTCCACTTTATGGGGCTTGCCATTTTCTTTACAGAGATGGTGAGCGTCTCTCTCTGTTCAATAAAGTTCAGCAGATGATGCCAAGAGCTTCAGCAGCTCCCAGATGACTTGGTGGCAGCTGCTGAGTAACCATAACTTTAACATTGCAGGAAAAAAAGGAGTTTCTTTATGATTCCCATGAACAGCAGAAACAATGCAACAATAAGACAATAACAAACAAACATCAACAGAGAATTAATAACTTAAAAAGAAGTTAATCTGAGGAAGGTCTGTGACTTGTGCAAAATTGGTGCCTTTAACCCACACAATTTACACTTTTCATTATTGCTTTTTACTGTAACGACATAGCTGGGCACAAGGTCTCATGGTGCAAGGCACTGCATGCACAGCAGAAAGCCAGTCTCTGCCCCAGAGAGGTGAGGCTGTAATTAGAGCAGACAGATGGCAAACGCGGGGACGGAGGCTCAACGCCATGCGCAGAGCTCAGGCCTCGCGTCTCTGCCCTCCTCGAGGACCCAGCGCTGCAGATTTTGCTGTTTCCTCAAGGCCTTGCCCCGCACACAGGATTGTCAGGGCCTAGCGTCCCCTTTGGGAAAACTACATAATTTCATTCGTTCTGAAAATTCATCTAATTCAACTGAACACTTATGCTCCAAGTAAAACATGCAGGTGCAGTCTCCATGTATTTCTAAATTCTATAAAACAGTTGAGAAGAACACCAAAAAGCCCAGAGAAAAACACCGCTCACATCCTACTCAGGAATGCTTGAATTAGTCACACTCCTTTGGCTCTACATATTCCTGCAGTACAAACTACTATTTGCGTTTATGGTTCAGACAGCAACTTCCTCATTTTTGAGGACAGTCACACTTCTAATGCGGCCGTTTGCATCGGTAGGAGCTCGGCAGCAGAAGAGCTTCGCTCCTGCTTCCAATAGGGCTGCCAGGTTTCTCCTGGTCACCACTATGACCAGCCAAACTTGTCTCTTTGGTCAGGTTACGGCTACAGTTGTACCTTGTCACCGTGTCCCATTTAAGGCTGGTTCCAGTGAAAGCCATTTTTACACAACTTCCAGAACACGACTCCAACCACAACCACCACGCTAGGTGCCTCCTACGTGTCCTCCGATACTGGCCATTTCTGCTGAAATCACGTGAGGTGAGAAATGCCTCCTCTTGCAGATGTCTAACACAGTATCCAGTGGCACTTCACAAATAACAAATAGCGACAAAATTGCATGTATCCTGGCTTTCCACCATGCTAAGGGTTTCAGTGGAAGTGGTTCTACAGGAATGTGGTCAGCTTGTCTATAGATCCAACCTAGCAGAGCACAGAGCAGAGCACACCAATTCAAGTCCTTAAGTGTGTCTATAGATCCAACCTAGCAGAGCACATAGGCACCAATTCAAGTCCTTAAGTGCCCAGCTCTGATTTCAAGGTTTATGAAAGGGTTAAAGTTGGTTTCAGAATCTGAGTGTCCTTCCCACCAGAGAATTATATTTCAGCATATTATTATGGCAAGTTTTACTAATGCTCGCCTATGGGGATATCTGGGTAATGGCACCATCTGACTCTTATCATAATTTGATTCAAACTCATATTGCTTTTACATTTTATTTCTCTTTGCCATTCTGGCTTGTAACAGGCAACAGCAGGCTGAAATTTTACCTAAATGAGAGCATTTTTGCTCAGCGAAAGAACATTACTCTGTGCCATTTGCTTAATAGTTCACATTACTGGGTAGGGAGTGTTGCATCCTTAGGCCAAGTTCCCGGCACCCAGTTTGTTAAAAGTTTCAAGGGCAACATAACTGCAGCCTCTGTGTGGTAAAAACCTTATTGTCGGGGCAAAATAATGTTTTTTCAGCCAGACTAGAAGTCAAGCAAGTTCTCAGCTGTGTTTATACACAGGCAGAGGTGAATGTGTGCAGACAAGCTACGCCTTGGCCATGCAGGGCCCTGCTTGCAGATAAAAACAGCCTCTATTAACATCGCACCTGCCCAGCGAGCGTTAAGGGAAGCAGAGGGATGGACCTTGCCAGCCCTGCAGAAAAAGGTTGTATCCATGCAAGAGCTTTCAGTGCTATTACTTGCCCATAATAACAATTCTAAGGTACGTGTTGAATGGCAGGGAATGAAAGGCAGCTGCCAGGAGTGTCACGAGCGAGCCGCAGTCAACGGCGGTTCCTGCTTGCTCGGTGCTCACCGTGCTTGATGGCAGCTCACGTTGCTTGAACTGCTCTGAAGCAGCTAGGACGTTATCCGTGACAATATATTTGCCTTGTCCACCCCATGCTGTGGGGCACTGGACAGCCCCGTGCGCAGCAGGAAAGGCATCGTTATAGAGGGAACATATCCTCTATGCCATATCCTAGAGCATTTCAACTGGGATGGAAACAGGCCTCTCTGCTACCTGTGTTCAGGCTCCTAATTGCTTCCCCATGATGCACAAGACTCATACTTACACGGTGCCAAAAGCGCTGTGAAAACTAGATGGGTTCTTGGGGTAGGGAAAACAGCTTTGATCAGGCTGGAAACAAGTTCAGATTCAGATGAAAAGACACTATATAAAAAGCAATAACCAGAAAAAGAAGTATGAGCTGCACCACTGAGAACAGAAAGATATTTCAAATGGATGGGATCTGAAGTCCCACATGCAGCATCCTATGCCCATCCTCAGAAGTGGGGGGACAGCAGCTCTGCAAATACAATAGTCTTGCAATCATTTGCCCCAGTTCACAGTACACTGAAAGCTGAAAGTGATTTCTAATATAGCTTAGTACGGATCTTAAAACATATTAGCACTCATTACTTACACCTGCGTATTACGACTGCTCACACAAGCATCCAGACCCTTTTGGTACTTAGTAAAATCCTC
This sequence comes from Tinamus guttatus, assembly GCF_000705375.1. The sequence continues at coordinate 134,013 of NW_010578845.1, read as the reverse complement.
TTAAGCATCAGGGGAAACTATTATAGTTACAGAACAAATACTAAATAACAACCATTTTACCTTACAATTAGGGAAAAAGGGAAAAAGGGAAAAAAGGATATTTTTGGCAAAAGCATCAAACTCACTCATCTCTTCCATCTCTACATGTCCTAATATCCAGACATTTGACATTGTTTCCTGCAGAAGCTTTCTGCCCTCTTGCTCGCTGAGTGACGTTAGTGATTCATATTCCATAACCAGCAGGGGGAAAGTGTCAGGGACAACTCAGACCTTTACGACCCACCGAGAGCCACCTGTGAACGCCTCAGCTGACCTTACACTCCCGTTTGAGCAGAGGGGAGCGCAGAGCCCCCGCGCTCCCCTGGCAGAACCGGGGCGCATTCCACACGTTGCGGCACGCAGACCCAGCTCCTTCCTCCGGCACGACCCGCGTCCCCGCGGGCGCCTGGCTCCAACCGCGTCCCCGCGGGCGCCTGGCTCCAACGCACAGTGTGACACCAGCGGCTCGGGAGCATCTTCCCTCGTGGAGGCACATTCTGTCCCCAACCAAGCCACCACGTCCAGCAGGGACGGGACACAGGAGTGGCGCAAAAGTAGGTGCTAACGCTGCAAATTAAAGGAGCAAAACTGGAGTCTAGATTTCAAAGCGTGAAAAAGGACCAGCGTGAGAATGGGCTAAAACAACAAGCTGGTATTTTAAATGATGCAGCTGCATGCATCCTTTTAATAAAAACTGAATCATCTCTTTCTGAAGTCCCAACTTACTTTCTCCCAAGAGTTGATCATATTTCCCTCTAAAAAAAGGCTCACAGGACATATTTAACAGAGTTTGATAAATATCTCAAATAACATAAGAAAAATGTTAGTTATTGCCAGTCAATGATTAGAGCTGATATTGATCTAGAAAGCCAGATATTATTATTTGTAGACTATAAAGAACTTCAGTGGCTTACGTTGAAATTATTTCAGAAACTGTTTTTATTAATACACATCTGTCTGTACTTCCAGCAGGTGAGAGAAGTTTGATCTCCAGCTTGAAAACCTGAGCCCTGAGTTGCTAGGAAACCAACAAACCTAATTCCTGGGGCTCTTATAACACAGAAATATAATTACATAGCAATTCTCTGAGAAACTCACGCTATGTATTTCTCAACACTCCCTTTTGTCAGTGATTTCAAGCTTTTCTTTTGATTCATTTAGGCTAAAGAGAAGGCACATCATTTATAAAGGTATCGGTAAATATGTTAACGGAAAAAGATGGAACATTCTTTTATGCAAATAATTCATTTATTGCATTGCTGGAATAAGAAATGACTGAGTAGCAAGTTGGAAGGTCTCAAAATGTACTTCTATTATGGATCCATAAATTTAGCTTTAATATTTCATTGCCATGATTGTTGATCATTCCTGGTTCAGAAGATGTCTTTGTAGACGATCAATCTAGCGCCTTTATGAGAAACATTATTCATAAACATATGTAAAAGGTCCTTGCTTTCATTATAGCATAACCGGTTAACCATCTATCTATGTATGCCCATCTGACCTTGCAATTACTGGCTTATCTATATGATGCATTACAACAGAGTTATTAATTCCATTTCCTTAGACTTTTATTCTTCAGCTTGTCAGGTCTTTGGCTTGAAGACTAACAGAGATTGCATTAATAACCATTACCAGTGACAGGTAGGAGCACAAGTAATATTTTGTTCAAAAAATGCTATTTTGGTTGTGGACATAAGCAAACAGAAATACTTTCAACTCCAGGAAGTTGAGTTGTTAATGATATCAAAGAAGTATTATATGAAAGAAATTACACGGGCATGAGAAGGGGTGACAAGTTCAACAATATCTCCATTAAAAAAAAAATGTATCTTTTGTACTAATTATCTCCTTAGCTCTCAAGATATATCAGTGAAAAAAAGCTGCATCTGGGAGAAGACATCGACTTACATCACCAAAAAGGAGAAACTTGGCCTTGCTGGGCACTTCTGGCCTGGTTTCAGAGCCTGACTTCTGCAGTCACACGGAGCAGCACTGGCTTCCTCCCTGCCTTCAGCCAAACCCATACGAAACCAGGTGCAGAACGCAGCATTAGCATCTTCACATTGCAAAGCACACCTGTTTAGGAGTTTAGGAGGTGGCAGGTTTTATGGCTGCCACACAACAGTCTCTACCTTCCCAGGATTACAGTTTTTTTGTTTGTTTGTTTTTCGTTGCTTTGTTTGTTTTAATTCCATGGCCTAATACACTTTTCCAAATACTGGGCTTTCAGCAAGGTAAGTTCTCAGTGTGGGAAGATAAAGGGTGGGAAAAAGAAAACAGCATGCACAGAATTGAGAGTGAAGGAACAACCAGAGATTTTCCTAGTTCTCAGCTTGGCAATCAAGAGTCTCACTTGTTAACATGTATCTAACACATCCACATGCACACTAATGGTATTACACACACCTCTGGTATACAAATCCACTTTCTAAACATTTCCATATAGGGATACTTTTGAAAGCTCTTTTCTCGCTGAAGTCCCCCTAGCAGAAGGATCCTACTGCAATGAAACAGCAGTGCCTACAAAGTTCACGGGGCACTTAGAACACAAAGTCTCCATCAAAACTCAGGTACCACCTACTCCCAGCCTAACATCTTTCCTTCTGACCCTGCAGCTTCCCACTGTGCCTCTTAACACACCCAAAAAAAGCCCTGTAGGCGCAAAGCTCTCACGCAGATGGAGATGGAAGAATCTGAGATGGTTGACCTTAAGGAAGGGCTCACTAAGGAGACACAACAAAAGCAACATAAGTAGATATGGAAGGGGTAGAGTCTACCTCAACTGACAGCACAAAACCGAGTGCTTTCTTCTCCTTCAAAGAAAATAATAATATTAAAAAGCTGCTTGTCAGTGACAGCCTGAGCAACGCAAGCAGTCACTGGCATCAGGATGCTCCTCAGCACCATGAGTCTGGATTACGGCACTGCTATCCCAGAGAACAAGAGGAATCGTTTCCTCCCCAGAGCACAAGGCAGAAGCAGTGCCCAGGGGTACCCTCCACTCCTCCCCCCTTTTCCCAGGGGCTCCAGGAAACCAGGAGGAGCCAAAGCTCCTCCAGGCAGGCTGAGGCCAACAGAAAGCCAAGACACATCCAACTGCATCACTTCACACCCCTCCAAGAGCACGTGTGTCCAAGAGCAAATGGATCCTATGCTAGTGTGGCCTTATTACCTGCTTTATCATCTAAGTTGTGTTTTTAAAGCCATTTAATGCACAACTGAAACGAGAAGTCTGCAGCAGAGCCATAAAAAGCAATACTGGTCAGTGAAAAATAAAAATGAAAGGTGAGACGATGCAAGGAAGCACCGATCAGCAGAACTGCTTCTGTATTGAACTACAATGAAGGGGAGAGAAAAAAAAACCCAGCCACCCTCCATTTTCTGCTGTAATCATTTGATTTTATTATTTACCAAAGAATTTCCTTAAAAATAAGCTGAGGCATACGAGCTGGAAGGAGCCCCGCTTGTGAAGTAGCTGGAACTCCTGCAGACGAGGGGCCCGGAGCACACCGTGCGGCTGGCAGGAACGCACGCAGCGCGAGCCGGGAGGAGCGGCAGCAGCGGCGCGGCGAGCGGTGAGCAGCCGAACACGCAGCTCCGCTCCCAACGCGAGGCCGGCACGCCAAGCGCCGCGAGGCGGCTGCGGAAAGGAAAGGAAGTCTAGGGAGGGAGCTGCGTTCACAAGGTAAAGCAAGGTGCCTACGGCATCGGTGCTCCTTCTGCACTTCCTGGGGTCGAGAAGCCTGTCCAGGCTGAGGGGATGCTGCTTCTCCAGGCAGCACGAGTAGCACTAAACCAGCCTGGCCACAGGTTACAGACCAGTATTAGAGTTTGCCCACTTTAAGGGCAGAAAAAAAGCTTTCCTCCTCCTGCCCCTGCTACTGGGGACAGTAGCAGTTGATTTATTCACATATGAGGACTTTAGCTAAATTTGTATAACCTAAAGAAAAGCAGCCTGAGCCTAGGGGTTTGTTATATTAGAAAGTATATACAGCTCACCTCTGACAGAACAACTGTGCTTGACGCTCAAGATTAAACACCTATCTTTTGCAAAATATACGAAACGATATATTGTGCATATAGCCCCAAAGAAAGGCCTCGTTCTAACAGCTTTAGAAAACATCTTTCACCTCCCCAGTGCCACCAATGCCGACAAGCAACAAATCCCCCTTCACTGAACACACCACCTTTCTCAGAGCGCTTCCCTTTACCATTTCCACCGCAGGAACCATAAGAAAGGAGCACACAAGATTAGATGAGAGCAACTTGACCTAATATTGAAAAACAGATTACTGCTCTCCTCCATTATAGATGTTACAAAAACAGTGATTTTCACAGGGAAAACGGCTCTCAAAGACAAGAGACCAATTCTTACAGGGGGAATTGGGAAGACAGCAAGCCATCCCTTCAGCCTGAAATACCACCGGCATCTCGCATGCTTCACTCTTGAAACGCAAAGGGGCCTCACGACTCACCGCCTGCTCCTCGGCAATAACCTGAGGGGGGAAAGCACTAACTTGCTACCTCGAGACACATGCGCGTTCTCATCATAATTAATAACGATAGTTTTATTACGGCCCCACGCAGCAGCTAATCAATAGGTTTTGATATTTGCTCTGCCGACAGCAGCTCATGGGCTCTTGCATGTGCCCACAAGTAAGCCTAGAGCTGTGCGGGCTGATCCATTTACTGCCTATGGCCCGAAGGCAGGAAAGACCCGTATTTACCCACTACTCACACTTCACGTTTGCCTGGAACCCAGCGTGTGCTCCAGCCTTGGGCAGACAACAGCAAAAGCCCACGAGCATCAGCACGTCTCCACTGCAGTTCCTGCACACAAGGCATGTACTGCTCCTGCTGCAGTCTAATGATGAATTTATTTCCCTGCTCTCTTTCCTCCCAGGAATAAGTCACTAAAAGTGGCAGGATGTTATTTGTTAAGCCTGGAAACTGGCAAAAAAAATAACAGCAGCAGAGCTCAGGTTCCTCAAATGAAGTCACATCTATACATGGCTGGTCTTCTTGGTCAAGTTACAGACAAATGTGTGATTTCTGACCGCTCATTTCGGCATCTTTATATTTGGGTTGCTGTACCTGGGACATTTGGGATCCAATTCTCAAGTGTGTCGAGAAACTGCTGTTGTCATCCATGACCTTCACTTGGAAGAGCTGATGTGAAAATTCCCCAAATCAGACTCCCTATATCTTGCAAAACCTAGGCTTTCCTGAAAAGCATCTGCAATTGAAAGCAACAGCTTGAGTATCCTTAGTCTTTGTGTTCCCAGGCTTTTACCTCCTTTTTCCAGGCAATGCAATGACACTAAACTCATTAGTACTACAGATGCAGTCTCACACAACTGGATGGGTTGCACCGTGCAAGGTAATATATGCACTTATATGCAGAGTTCATACTGTATTGTTTTTTCATCTCTTTTATGGCTTGATACTTCGTGACTTACAGTTTTTTTCACATAGTGGAGGCTACAAAAACGACAGCAGCAGTGACATATGCCTAAGCTGGGAAATACAGACGCATAAGAACGGATGTGGAGGCTGTTTTTGGAAAATATTTTGCTTCTTCCATGATACAGCTAATGCCCGACACATTAGGACTGCTGAAAAGCACCATCAAGCTACCTAAGGACCTTGAAAGGAGTCCTGCTTTCCAGGCCCTTCAGCCCCTATGAAACAAAAGCTTTTTCTTTCCTTTTCCTCGCACAGTACGGTAATCATTTTTCTCCTGTATTTTTCTCTTTTCTTGCTCATTCACAAGTATCTTCCATTTTAATTTTCTCCCCTATTCTTCCTTAAATATTACCGTGGATATTAATTTTCAACTTCAAATATTGTGTCATCAATTTCTTTGTCTTCCTGATCTCTCTTGCCTACCCAATATAATCTTTTATTCCTAATTCTTTTATCCTATGTGCCATTTTATCTACTTTTTTTTATTCTTTCATATGAGATGCTCTTCACAGTACCCACTTTTTATTCACCACTCTCTGCTTTGGTGAGTTTTCTACCTTCTCGAAATACCGCTGTTTTTTTTTATCCTCTCCTTTGCTTCACTGCTTCTCTTTTACCAGATTGCCTTACTACCCAACCTGCCTTTTTGCAGTCTCGTCTTCCCTAATTTATGGGCTTGCCCCACCCAATCCTTTGGGTTTGGACCTTGACAATATACAGTTTATATATTTATATTTATTTATATTTTAATTTATATATTTATCCATATAAAGATATATATTTATTATATATATTTTATATATATTGCTTTTTACACAGCCCCCAAAAGCACTTTTATCTTTTTTACTGTTCCAGCCTGTTAATTCACAGCCTCTTTTTGCAAAGATGGGTAAATGCTTCTAGGCTTTCTTCACTTCCAAAGGGTGAAAATATCAGCAATATTTTCAAGCGTGTAGCTACCTAGGTAGCTACTTGGCAAAAGGACATGCAAGACCCAACATGACAGATCTGTGCTGAAGTTATAATGGTATTTCTTTTCCCCTCTACTGACTGTAAATCACTTCGGGTAAGCCAGGAGAAGCAGGAAACACTTGCACAATCAATGGCAAGAGAAGCAAATACTACACTAAGTTGCCCTTGTATCGACTTCACCTTTACTGGAATTCAGACTGCATTCGAGTTAATTTTACCTCATTAGCGCTACCATCATAATACAACATGGGCGATTTCCTTTAAGGCAAGGGCTGCATGCGGGCTGCTGTGTGTCAGCCCCTGCACTAACAACGACAGGCAAAGGGAGGGGAAGAGGGCAGCTGACCTTGGCTGAGGGCAGCAGAGGCAAGAAGCAACCCGGGCCAGGCCGGCCACGCGGCGGCCGCCTCCAGGGCTGCTCTGCTGCTGGCGGCAGAGCCCGAGCGGCGCTGCCCTCGCACCGGGGACGCTCAGGTTTGCACCAAGATCCTCATCGGTTTTACCCAAGCTGACAGGTACAGGGTAGACATCAAATATATCCCTGCACCCAGAGGATCTCGTACACATCTCTTCATCACTTTAGGGGATGTGTCACCACAGGGACGAACTCGCAGGCTCACGCTGCAGGCGCGCGGACACCCGCCACCATCCCCGCGCCTCCATAGCGGAGCAGAGCCCTTAAGAAAAGGGCCAACGCTTGGTAAGCAGTGTAAGAGAAGGCTTCTTCTCTCAGGTGGCTCTGTACTGCACTACCTCAAGTCCTGGCCCAGCACCAAGAAGAAAATATTAACTTTATCATTTTAATTTTACACTTGGTGCTTAATCCACTTAATAAAATTTCACCTCATGATTCTGCATCTCTGGAGGAGGTCAAAGTAGATGATCGCGGTGACGACTTCTGGCAGTCACTGGGCCATTGTAGCTTCTCCAAAACACACAATTAAGAAGCACTTATAATAACAGCACCTATCTCGGATTCAGAAAGCCTCATGAAATTATCTGGCACAGGAAACTAGAAGAACACAGGGAGAAAAATAAACAAACTTAAAACTGCCAAAGTTTCCCAGAATTTCTCCTTCCTTTAACACAGGCAGAAGCATCACATGTAAGGCAGCACCCAGACAACCACCGCCTGATTCCTACCATCTCCCGCCTGAACCAGCAGCATCGCCTGAGCGCCTCGCACGCCAAAACACTTGTCTGCAGCCTGTTCTCGAGGTCTGCCTAGGTCTGCCTGCAGCTGGAATTGGCCAGCAAGAGGAATCTGGGAGGAGGGAAAGGCAGAGGCATCGGGAATAGCAACAGCAGGACACAGACGTAAAAAAGATACAGAAATAGAAGAACAGAATTAAGTTTTTATCAAATACTTCCCATCCACCAAAAGAAAAACAGGAGCCAGGTGCACAAATGCAAAACACCAGGCGAGACAGGAGCTCTGCTTTAAGCAAAATGTACAGGGAAGCTTCTAGCTTTGCAAAAGGAACCTGGGACTGAATATATGCACCAACTTTTCACTAGATTCTTATATTTTAAAGGTGGACACATAAGATAACAACTCATTTACCAGCTCCGGCTTTTATGAGCAGCCACCAGCTGCTTCCAGCATCCTCAGCCAGATCCATTGTTTCAGAAGTAAAGTTCTGATAAAGTTTGTTTTTACAAATGACGATTTCACAAATCTCTGCATTTCAGAGCAACTCAAGCATGCACAGTAAGTACCACACAATAAATAGCTCTCTTTATACGCCTCTGTTACAGATATTCAGTAGGTGGAGGCTTAAGAACACATACCATTTAAAGACAGGGTAAAGCTGCCTTAACAGAGGCAACACCACTAAGGAGAAAGAACTGGTGCTTTGTACCATATGTTAAGATCAGTAATACGTTAAAAGCCATCAGAAAGAAATTACATGCAGCCCACATTGTTTTGAATGTGTGTGTTTTTTTATTATTTTCTTTTTCACCATCCTGTTCCCTACAAATGATGGACCAACAACAGAGTGAAAATGGTTTCTTGAGAGGCATGGCTATAATGCCCATTATACGCTTTCGATTCCCAGTGTGTAAGCGCTGGTGTTATGCAGGAGATTGCTGCAATGCTAAATTTCCCTGCAATCCATTTGCTGTGAATTGAGACAGCCAAATGAAATGAAAGAAGTTGATCACAAGTCCTTCCTTAAGGGAAATAATCAGAAAATACCATACATTAAATTGCATATGCTAGAGTTTAGCTTTAGACATCTGCACCTGAATGAATTTCCTATCTGGGAACAGAATATTCCCCTCCACCAACTAGTTGTCATTTATACCTTTTGATGATGCCTATTAGAGGTGAATAAAACCCAGTCCTTAAAAAACTGGCCCAACGGAGGATCTCATTTTCTAGTGAGAGGTATTTGGAAACACCCATATGGCATTTCTATGGGTAGAAGCACCCACACAGCCAAATGCTCTAGGGAATGAGCAGTTTTGGAGTCTCTCCTCATTTGCCACATATTAATAAACCACTCGCCTATTAGGACATACTGAAACAACCTGTCCTTCTCCAGGAGCACCTTGGGTCCCATGGCTTAACTCAGAGGGTCCTAGAGCTGGGCTGATGGAGAGATCTGCTTGGTAGGCTAAGAAAATGTTTTTTCTTTATGGACACGGGGAGTCCATCCTACTGCCCCACGTTGACGAAAGCAGCCAGTTGTGCTCCCACAAGTCTACCCTCAGCCTTGCCTAGTGACAACTCAAGAACGGCGACCGAAAATACTGAAATTTCTAAAATACTGAGATTTTTTGAGACTTCCAAATAACTTGACTTCATGGACACAGCAGCTCCTCCAGGAGCCTGGGGACCATAACCCCTCCATAAGTCCCCTAAGCTCACAGTCCAAGGAGTAAATTTTGCAGCTAGGGGCACAGAGCCTGCAGGCGGCCACAGGAGCCATGGGGTTTCTCCTGGGCGTGAAGTCCACCTAAGTGAGGTCAGCCCTGACTCCGCACATCCAAACGGTTTGGAAGAGCCACACTGCTAGGCATTTAACCAAACTACTGCTTTTGAAGACCATTCCGTCCACTCAACATATAACATCGGCTTCCCTCAGTCATGGAGGCATATTGCTGGGGAAACCATTTAGGGAAATCATGTTGATCTAAGTACATGCTATGTATTTCATTTGTTAAAAATAGCTTTATTCTTCTGCTTAACAGGCTCTATGTAGTTCTTAATTTGCTGTCAGCAGATTTCCTCCTTCAATATACCACTAAAAATGATTGTACAATCAGGCCACTTAGTTACAATATGACCCTTTGTTTACATGGCAAGGTTTAATGAATCATTAATATATTTTGTGGGTACTTTAAGCAATCTGTCCTTTACCTTGATACTTCACAATACAACCTATTAGGCCCGTTAACGAGTGCCCTGTTGTATCTTGTGGCTTAATTGATGCACTTTTGCTCTGTTTTGATATTATTTTCAGGAAATTTGTTTTTGTTTTCAGCACTAAATCGAAATTGAGCTCAAAAGGACATCTATTAATGTGGGTGTTTTCCTTATGATTTTTTTCTAATCCTCCCAGTGTTCAAGATTACGGCACATTTAGATTTAAATTACCAGATTGGTTGATCACAGCAGGAAGCAGAGTAAGCACATTATTTCTATTTTGACAGAACAACAGAGCACTTTTTATTCATTTGATTAAGCAGAACTAGTGAAAGGATAAAAGTCTCACTGCGTAGCACCATCCTTAACTTATGAACATCCTGTTGAAAATCCAATTAGCATTTTCAGAAGGGAGAGGAGTCGTGCAGTTAAATTGCACTGCCACAGCACACATCACAGCTCTGAAACCAGGCCCAGTATTTACATTTTCTGTGATAAACCTTTGCAATGCCAGAAATTTATCATAAATTATACTTTAAAATAGGAATTTTCCCTATGCATTATTTGAATTCGCATCAAGAAAATGGAAGCACATAAATAAGCTGCTTAACTCCGCAAGCATTAGCCTAATTGCAAAGAGGAGCCAGTTGGAAAAATACTCTGAAGAGCAAACTTTTCACGCACAGCAATGTTGGCTTCGTATGGCTTGCAATAAGACCACATTTTGTTTTCCTTGAGGAGCAGATGACTGGGAGCCCATCAGTTCCTGGCAGTTTTAGCATTCTTACAGGGCAGTCTATAATTATTAATCCCGCAGGAGTCTATGGCTCCCTAGCATGAGAAGCCATGGAAGTGAAAGTTATTATTTCTCTGCAAATGCGTGTTAGGGATTTGATTTTTCCACATATTTTAAGCGTATGTATGACAAATGAGCAAAAGTGGCCGGCCACTTAAGATGCATCTCGCCCCACAAACCATAAAAGAGGAATAAAGTTTTCACAAGGAAACAAAAAAAAAAAAAAAAGAAAAAAAAGAAAAAGAAAAAAAAGAAAAATACAGATGCAACAAAAAAAATACAGTATCTCCAATAATGAAGGGTTTCATGACAAAAATGTACCTTTTTTCCTCTCTCGTTAAGGTAGCCCTTTTGTTAAAGCTCAGATCTAAGGAAGAGCAGAGCACATCTCACAGAGAACGTTTATGGTGACCGAGGGCTCTTCCCCAGGGAAGACCATGCGGAGGAGGAGGAGCAGCAGGCAGGCACAGGGGATATCAGAGCACCCGCTTTTAGCCTAACCCGGCTGAAGAACAGTGCACATGTCACCTAGAGAGCATAAAATACTGCAATATGCACTTTCCAGAATTCAGCCTTTAATAAAAACTAAAAAGAAAAAAGAAAAGAAAGAAAACAACACTCCATTAAACTGCTCCAGTTAATGAAGCGCACACAGACTACTAAGTTGTAGGCACTAAAAATAAATAAATAATTCTAGTCTCCTCTGACCTCTTTTTTCTCATCAATATGCTGAAAAGCGAAGGAAGGGTAAGATTCTGAGTCTTTGACACAAATTAAAATAAAACACACAAAGCCAAAGAGGAAATAACACATATATTGGGCTCTGCAATTATACTGAAAGGGTGGGTGAGAAGTGATACAGTGCGAAACACGCTGCCACGTAAGCCTTTGCCTCTCCCTCAGGAGAGGACGGGACTTCAAACTGCTTCCGTAACACGCACCAAGGCAGGCACGGCCGGGGCCTGCAGAGCGGGGAGGCACCACGCGTGCTCCGCAGTGCCCCGCTCCGGCCCTGCGGTTCCCCAGGTTCCCCCTGGGGACCTCGCCTGTCCCCACTCCCACGCCACCGCAGGGACTTCCAAACGCTTTCTCCTCGTCCGAGAGGGGACCCAGAGCTGCCCAAAGCTTATTTGAAAACAATCACTCAATTCAGATTTCCATCCTGGCAACTCACAGAAGTGCCCTTCCGGTCCAAGTTACCCCGTCTAGATTCAAGTCTCCTCAGCAATATCTCACCATGAGGTTTAAGCTCAGCATAGCACATCTTTCCGGACCTCTTCCGCTTTCCTGTCTCCATCCCTGTCTCAGTCTCGTGCCGCTCTCTGTGGCCTGTCACCCACGATAACCTCTGCCTCGGGCTGCAGGCCCTGGCTCCGCACTGGCCTTGTGGCCGCTCTCACATAACCAATTCAGATAGAGCTGCTCTTATCAGATCCCACTGAAAAAGCTCCCTCTGGGCTCCCAACACCTTCTGCCTCTATTACAGTTACTTTTTTTCCTGCAGTCTTGGCAAGAACACTATTCTTGCCTACATCCATTCACAATGTTTGTGCAAAGATCATTTTCCTATCCTGTCACTTTGACCACATCACCCTTGGTATCTGCCCTCTTTTGGCTCCTTCTCCTACGTCTCGTATCAAACAAAACCTGCCGTCACTTTGTCGGTGCGTCCCGACCCGCCTCTGCCCTGGCGGCTCTCTCTGCGCCCTCCCGAGCCACTCTGGCCCACAGCTCCCGCGCTCGACACCACCACCTCAGACACAAACAACCTCCATCCTCTCTCGCGCCGAGTCCGTTGTGCGAGGAGCAACTCGCCCTCAGCATTACCTCCCTCAGGGCTCTCCGTAAAGCTTTCCGCGTGTCAGGAGCTAGGGAAAGCTGGCCAACCGGGGACAGTCACGTGCTGAGACCTAGAGTGCCTTTGTCACCATCACACGACGCGTCCCCTGCTCCAGTGAGTGCTTTTGCCTCGCCTCAACACACACGGCAGCTGTTCAGCATTGGCCCAAGCCTGCAACTGCTGGACACGGCGGGAACACAAATAGCAACAGACAGAGCCCACGTCTCTCCGCTGCACTTGGCTCTACCACTGCTCCATGAAGAGCATCACTTAGGAGTTGGGCCCCAACCCTGGATTCGTTACATGGATCACGGCATGTCCGCCCGGGAACACCACACACTTCCCTGTGCCACCCAGTGCTCAATGCGTCTGTGCTGGGGGCTGAAGGGATTTTCAGAGCATCAGGTATTGACAAGGAAAATCTTTTATATTGGGCAACTGTGAAATGCCACAGATCTCGGGCTTCTTTTAAGAAACACCTAAGTCACAAGATTTCACCTCATATCATGAGAGATTTGTTTTTAAAGAGCAGAAACCTGTGCCAAAAGCCACTTCTCTGTCCTAGCAACCATTTCCAGGGCAACAGACTTTCTTCTAGAGCTAAAGGTCTTTGTGTCCTGGAGAATTAATTCTTCAGAAGCCTTAATTCCTCAACTCTTGTGAACAATAGATGCTCAGGTAGTTTATTACAAGTATACCATACAATTCAGATTTAAATTTACCATGAGAAAACTAGATAACTAGAATAATTGCATTAAAGGTATCAGGTAAGACTGGACATGGGACATACAAAACCAAAAAGCAGATTTTGCATTTTGGAATAAATTGAATATATTAAAAGTTTCAGTTTAGTCTCCTACACCTGAACACAGATAAAAACACCACTAGGCCATACAGCTTATAGACTACTGACACCCTAAGACAAGGCAAAAATAGGGAAGGGAGTTGGGTAGACCAGGGAAGGCAAAGAGAAAGGAAAATCCCATGAGAAAAGAACAAAACAGTTCCAGACGTTTACAAGGAAAATCCATGGAGGATTTCGATTTTTCTTTTCCCAAGAGTACACAAAATGAACCAGAATCTCGGTTCATAAATCTACGTTACAGAAACTTGACCTAATAGGCTGAGCTTTGATCTACTTGCATCAACTTCCCATTTCAGCTAATCACTGCCCTGTGCTGGGTGGCAGCAGGACAGGTATATCCTTCCAAGAGCTATTGGACAGTAACTAATTTTAAAGATTGGTTTGCAGTTTGTAATGACACGGCCCTTGTATGTGCTCCATATAAATCAGTACAGGTCTGCATGCTACACCGAGCAAATCAATAAATCACTAACAAGTAACTTGCAGACCCTTTATTATCAAGTGCCCTTTTGAAACACTTCCTACATCCCTTTCACGTGGTATTTCCTAGCTTTGGTAGTTGCTAGCAAGGTATTTTATCACTTAACCGTCTGCCACATTGGAACCATTTTATGCATAACTGCCCAGCTACTAGAAACCTTCACAAGACTTTGCAGAGCCTCGCTGCCCTTGGATTCAGTGAGTGTCAGGACAAGCATTGGTGCATGGAAATGCAACTCCAAGACGACAACCATGCCAAGAGCAGAAACAAAATACCATGGGATCAGGCCTGTCACTCAAAGCTTTCAGCTTTCAAAGGAAGTTGTTTGCAGCAAGATGCAAATACACCCTCTGCTCATCTTCCCCTTCTGTATAAAGGAAGATAATAATCTTTCTTTCTCTCTGCTGTAAGCTACTTCCCAACAGTGCTAATGGGAAGCAACAGGTGCTATCACCAAAGCAAGGGTTATTTGCAATAAGAAGAAAATTTGCTATTTTAAAAGGTTTTAGCTTGGTGATTTTCATGCATGCTAGCGGCATATCAATCACTGCTCTTTCCAAGAGACAGAGAGAAGCAAATTCAGGTGAGCTGCACACGCAGCATTGTGCATCATTTTCACAGAACCGGGATCAAGTGTCTGTGGGGACCTAAAGAATCTGTGTACCCAAATCCTACCACAAGCCCAGGGGCCCTAACTGTTAATTCAGTCAGTATCTTTAGGAATCTTTTTCCTAAGCTCTCATGCAAGCTGGGAAGGTTTGTGCTTTTTGTGCTCCTGAACAACAAAGCCAACAAAGTTCTGTTGCTGCCAGTACAGAGCCCAATGCAAGAAAGATGATGACGAAGTAACAGGAGAGATTGCGTCCCAAAATACACAAAATGGGTGTCTAAGCACAAGAACTGCAATACATACAGATTCTCCTGTTCTCCATGTAACTCTAGTCAAATACATAAACTTAAAATCACCCATCCCAATGGAGAATACGACTGAATAGCGACATTAGCAGATCTTTCCAGTCTGTTCCTTCTATGCAGTCAATAAAGAGCATCCCATGCACCTCTACGCTCCAAATTACACAGATCATTACAAAACCAAAGGAATTTCCTTCACCCCCAACAGCAGGAGAGGATGACGGGTTTTGTTACCAACTTTCAGCTTCTAACCAAACTGAGCTAAACCTTCTTTCCCGGAGAAAAAAGGTTAACCACCACACTGCAGACACGAGAGCCTGGGATTTCAGCTAGCAAGTGTGCTGTCCTGGTCTTCGTACTAGCTGGGAATGCAGCACAAAGCTGCATGAAATTTAAAATTATTTATTTGTCTGATCTAGTGTTTCAGAAAGTCAAAGCAAAAACCACAGCCTCTAATCCAAAAAAGAGAGTCAACTTTAAAACCTACAACTTACCAATTTATATTGATTAGAAGTATCATTCTTTCAAGACTACACAAATTAAAATATTAGCATAAGTGTTCAAGGTGGAGGAATCTCTTCTCCTGACATTTTTGTAGGCTGAATACCAAACTTAATTTCTGCAAAGTAGTCTGTAACCTTTCATAATAAGAAACTAAAGGTTTTGCCTTGTGTTACAGAAGGGTACATGATTTCTAACATGGCAGTTGACGAACTGGAGTGTGCTGAGATGTAAAAAAGCATTAATGAGAATGAAGATGTAAGAAATAACGTTACCTAGGTCTTTTCATTACAATTGAAGAGAGCTGTGCATACATAAAATGGATACATAAAATTTTATAATGTAGTGCCTGCTCAAAACCTCTAACATTTATAATACATTTCCATTACTATTTGCTGTAAATTGCCTATGTCTTTTACATTAAAAATAAATGGTTCCAGCCAGACAGCTAAAAGGTTTGATTGCAAGCAATTGTAGTTGACAGTATCAAACAGAAAAAGTCTGTAACTTGGAACTTAAAGCAGAAGAGAAAGATGCAACTTTGCAGAGCTGATCACAAGAGCACCAACCTCGAGCTGCCCCCCATTCACCACCCCCTGCTGCGATTCCTGGGGTTACTCCCCGACATTTCTTTTGGAAATCAAGATGCATTTGCTACCCAAAGAGATAGCACAGTCAGCAACAGCTTTTAATTTGATTGAGTTCATCAATGGTAACTGCTGTAGCCCTCCATAATCCATGGCCAGATACAGTGCAGAAGGCTGACAGCTTTATTGTTTTTTGTTTGTTTCTTTTTTTCCACTGTTTTTTATTTTCTTGGTAGCCAGAAAATCAGGCAGTGCGGTTTGATCCCTGTTGATGGCATCATGTTTGATCCCTGTTGATCAGCCTGTGCTTATCACGTGGACCCAACTCTATCGGCACCACCCCAGCAAAGCGTCCAGGGAAGCTGAAGTCACCTCCCGTCCCTCCTCGCCCTTGGTGCCAGCACACTTCCCTGAGAGCACACACAAGCCCTT
Organism: Tinamus guttatus; assembly: GCF_000705375.1. The sequence continues at coordinate 117,746 of NW_010578845.1, read as the reverse complement.
GGGGCTGCTTGACTGACTATTAAGAGGGACCTGTGCTTGACTTGCACTGGATTACACTCTGCTGTGCAAGGACAAACAACACCTTGATAACTAACAGGCAAAACACACTGGTTTATTCAGCTGTCTACAAGTCCAGGAGTAAAAGTTCTTCACGCTTCATGCAATAAAATGGTGAACTATGTTGCACGCCTGCAGCAATTGAGTGTGTCTGCCTAGAGAGCTGCTAAAGACAAAATGGCAATGACAAACTTGGAGGATGTCAGCAATTTATTTCTGTCAGTAAATTGAATGGATTGAATAATCAATCCATTCCTTCTCAGAAGCGCCACAGGAGAAGAAAGTGGAACCTTCACTCTGTCTATCCACACCAGCAAGTCCTGTAGCCAGGAGTGCCATGAGCCCCACGTCCCGCCGTGCTCAGCTGGAAGGATGGACCCCTCTACTTGGTTGCTGATGCTCTAGCTCCGTCCTGAGCCAGCACCACGCCAAGGGAGAGCTGATGTCCTTGTCCTCGCTACTGAGCGGGTCGCAGCAGCCCCTTGCTCCCTGGGGACGGACTCTGCCCGTGCCAGCCCAAGTGCTGGCTCCTCTCCGCTTCCCACGCAGAGACGCTCTTTGCTCAAGGAGAAGCCATCTGTCCTTCAGCTGCCCTTGCCCACTAGAGGCAATGTCCATGCCTGGCAGGTGCCCTCTCCCAGATACATATTCATCTGACAGCTGCGATCCCATTTTTAATGGTGTTTGAGTTATTCTCCATGCAGCTTTCCAAACAGAAAATATTGAAACTGGATAAGCAAATATTAATACTCTCCAGTGACCCCCAAGCTGTGCGTGCATGTGCTCTATTCACTTTGACATCAGCTCAGCCTCCCTATCTCAGGTGTTTGGTCATCTAATATTTAATGACAGCAGGTACATACCTGCCCTTGGAACAACATTAAAAATACTAAGTTCTAGAAGTGAGGCAGAAAGAGCATGTGCACATATGTACTACTGCCACCTCTGCGAGTTTTATTCCTAGCCAAGTAATGCAAACAATGCAGTCGTAAAATATTCTTTTGGTATCTCTTTTAGTATTCATAGAGTGCTCGTGTGGTCTAAAAACAATTTAGACTGAACAAAAACTTGTGCAGCTTTTACTGATTCCGATATTGAATTCTTTTTTCTCTCTGCTATCCCCTCTATGAATACACAGTGAGTCAATCTAGTATGTCTTGATGGTTGAATAAGCTCTTTGATTTTTGAATTATTTTGAGATTAACTGAATTTGAAATGTGTGCTGCATGCAATGTCTTGCTGGCACAAAAAGATGAGCTTTGTTATTGACAGAGAAAAGTTGCAAAGCTACATTTTTCATTACTGCTCGGTGCTGCTGAACTGGTGTTCCTGTCAGGCGGCTGCCTGCCATGACAGCAGGGGCCACCAGGTTGCGAAGTGCAACTTCCAATATTCTCTCCTGACCTGCCTGAGCTCCAGAGAGTAACAGAGTGGTCTCTTCTAGCACAAAAAAGACAAAACCCCATTTCTATGTAATAATAGAATAGTGGACAATATGTTAGACTGCTTAGAAGCTGTTTAATACCAAGAAAGCATCAAAGTTCCCACAAAAAGTCTTTTCCAGTATAGTCTGTTAGAACATCACAAAAACGTTGCTAGAGTTTCTACAAGTTCTTCCCTATTTGTGGTCTTGGAAGAGCAGGTTGATTCCAAGAGAAATTCCAGAATTGTAAGATAACTTTAAAGCATGGACATAAGTACATTAAATATCTTCCTTAGTGTTACTGCTCACGCACACGACCGTTACCCACTAAAATCGCCATTACATGCAGGGGTAAGAAGGAAAGTTGTCATGCCAAGAAGGGAGAGAGAAATGGAGAGAGCCTCAGCAAGCCAGCAGAACCCTATGAGCCCAAGAGCCTTTGGAAGAAAAAAGGCAGAGGGCAAGAGCACTGATGCACCTGGTCTCTGGCAGCCCATCTTGAATGTGTTAGAAATACCACTCCAACATTCCTCTTTTCTGTCTTGAAATGGCTGGATTTTTTCCTCTACTCTTCCTTTAAGAGTAACCCCTAAAGCAGCCTCTTGCAAACCAGACCTGAGGGCACTAGTGAATATGTTATTATCCACACCAAGCTCCACCACTTGGGACCTGGGCGAAGAGGGAAGGACGGCTCAGAGCTATGGGCCCCTGAACAAGGGTGTGCAGCAGAGCCGTGTAAAGTTGGGAACATGGCACATCTGGAGAAAATTTGGAGTTCTCACTAAGTTCACAAACAGAGGAATCAGAAGAGAAGGGGAAAAAATAAAAAGAAAAAACCCACAGCTTTCTTCTCTTCCTTTCATTGTTTCCTACTAGTCCTTTTGGTCAGCCAAGTGTGTCCTGTGTACAGGAAATACATTTCCTCCTGCTGCTGTTGTAGCACTTTCTGCCCCATCTCTGCCCCAGCCTTGGTTCTCCTCTCCACCTCCCAGATCCTCTCACCTTCCTTGCTCCTTCTCTCCTGCCTTGTCTCTCCTAACTCCCCTTTCCTCTCTTCCTACCCTATTCCTTTTTCCTTCCACTTAGAACTGAAATTCCTGGTACTCAGGTTGAAAGTATGTTAAGCCAACTAAATTACTCTTCTCTTGTTATTTAGACCCTGTCTAAATAGCTGTCATATACCAGGTGCTTTTAAAAGACAGGAAAAGGGAGTCCTTGGCCCGGTGAGGACAGACCTGTCCATTTCCAGAATCCCCAAGGCAGTGCAGTAAGAGCAGCACTGCTAATACCATGTTGCACTAGCACCTCTGATGACTGCTGTAACTCAAAAACTAGGAATCCCACAAGCGCCACGTTAACAGAAAGCAATAAATACACACAATATTTATTCATAAAAGAAAGCAATTATCTTATTAAATCAGACACTAATATTTTATCGGAGGACTCCATCTAGTATCATAATCAATACCAATTATGAGCATAAAGGAAACTCTCCTGCCATTACTATAAGAAGGTCCCATAGATTTTGACAGGGAATGAGAGCTTCTCTCTGGAAAGCAGGACTGTGCACATTCACGGTGCACATCTTGAAACAATCTATTTGGCTTTTGTGGAAGAAAGGCTTCAACAAGGTAGATTTTGATGCCACTGTCCAGCTATTATAATTGTATTGACACAGGTATTGTTATCCTAGAGTGATACCAGCATGACTGAGAGCTAAATCTTGATCTTTTCAAAGGTTTTTAAAGGCTGAAAGACCTTAATAAGCCACCCAAGATACTTCAGTCACTCTGTTTCAGGAGGCTGCAATTTTCTGAAGTGCAACACAGGAGCTTGATTAAAAGATAATGATCCAAAAATGTATGACTATTTCTGGAACAGCTATTTTAGTCATTAAAGACAAAAATAAATCCCAATAACCGTACACTCAGTGCCTTGACTCCATGTCTATATTTGGGGACTGGTTTGACCAAGATGTTCAGAAACAGTAAGCAATTCTCACCACTCCATTTTGTGCCCGCTTCCTTAAGCTCTTCCTGATTTTCCCCCAGGCCTACCCCTCCCAAAGGGTTTTGACACACACTAATCTAATCACACCACTGCAATGTTAAAGAGGTGAGTACATTAACACTGTATAACCTATATAAATGACTTAACACACCATCTAAAAGCTCTAACACCCCTGGTTTTCAGCAATAGTTTTTAATAACTTCTGTTTTTATCTTCTTTTTGGGGGGGAAGGTGTGGAGGGGTTCTTGAGAACACAGGAAAACAACAGTCATTAACCAAGGTTATTAGTGTGATTGTACTAATAGCCCTTGTTAATGACAGTATAGGGTTCCCATACCTCCATGCACCTAATCAGTGAGGAGTCACTGATTTCAGCACTGAGGAACCCTGTGAGTATAAAGAGGCAAAAAGCCAACGGCGACAAGCGAGCCCTGTCCATGGAAGCAGGGCCCAACACGGGCAGTCCCAGCAGCTCCCATGGACAGGGATGGCGGGCACGGACAGCACGGCTCCGTGTTTGCTCCTGCTTCCAAGGCTGGGATGGACTACGAAGGAGGAGAGGAAGCAAGCGGCTTTTTAAGGGGAACCACGTTGAAACCCAGGGGAGCTACAACTGAGCTTAATCAACCAACAGCTGCTTTTTTGCTAAAGAAAAGCACAGAAGTCATCACTGCTGCCTTGGAGCACTGGAGAAGATTGGGCTTAGCCAGAACAGGAGCTCAGCGGGAGAGCCGCCGGGCAGCCCTGGAAGCGCTTCGCTGGTCGCGCCAGCCCAGCTGGGGAACAGGCAGCCTCCACAGCGCGGGTCGCGTTAGCAGGAGGAGCTCGATGACATCTGGCAAGGTAGGGGTGTCACGGCCTCAGCCACAAACACATGCTGGAGGTTCCTGGCAAATTCTTACTCCACTACTTCCCATACAAAAGCTCACTTGATCCCTTAAGCCCCTCCTCCTCACCTCATTTGCACAACCAATATTAAAAGCATAAGTACACTTCGCATTTTTGCTTTGTTTCTTTTTTTCCTCAAAAAATAAGGGTACTTTTAAATAATGAGGTGCATGAATGTCTTGTACCATAAATTCATTGCAAACATTTTGACCCAACAGAGCACCCTATGATGCAGCTAGCCACAGGCATTTATAGGAGTTACATAAAAAAAAAAAAAAAAAAAAAACAGCAATTCTGAAAATCCTGGCAAAGTCCCTGACCTCCTGTTCCATTGCTTGCAGGTAACAAGCTTAGCCAAAGTTCCCTGACCCCTTTTTGAGTCTGCAGTTCTTTCAAATACCCTTTTACTAAGTTCTATGCGAACCTACCCAGATTTACAGCTTCAGGATGAAATCACTGAAAACCTCAGCAGGCTTCGAGCAAATATGAGGTGAAGCCACAATGGCTTTGAGTTTGGCTTGCAATTTCAGGCTTGCTTTGAACTCAATGCACAAAGAAAAATGCACTTTAAGCCCAAGCAAGCAGCCTTTTGAAACCCTACTCTTGGGGGCAAGATAGGCACAGCACCTCTGCACATTTCTGGGAGCTTTCTTCTGGGGTACAGGGTCAAGAGGAGTAAAAACACTTTCTTGGCCTTCTGCCTGGTAATTTTCATGTCACAATTTTAAATATGTGCCCATCTCCTTTGATCAGCTTTCTCAGCCAAGCTCAAAGTTTTTACCTTTCAGGAAAATTCACTTTTTGCAGCCTAATGCCAAAAATAAACTATTGTAGAGCCTTGAAAGCAGCACTCATTTCCCCTGCTCCTGAAACGTCCCCTCCTCCTTTTTTAACAGCCTACAGTGTGTTGCACACAGAAGGAACATGCTGGTCATGCCGCCTACATTCCCCATGCCTGCTTTCCAGCTTTCCAACTCCTCTGTGTTCTAAGGGGCTCTACCCTATTCAAGACCCTTTGGATTAGGTTGCTCATTAAATACGCCATCACTCAAAGATTCACAGGTGCCTACAAGCACAGAAATTCTAATGGTCCTTTCACAGGCACAGACCAGAAATATCTGTGCTCATTTCTTTCCACCTCCAGTAAAACTCTAAATTTAGCATGCATTGAACTAACCTATCATAGGTGGCTTACTGACCTTGCTACGCTACGCTAATCATATCCTTTTTACCCTCTCCCTGCCTTTTTCTCTCTCTCAAAGCAGGGGGAGGGAGAAGCAAATCCCAAGGAAAAAGCCAGAATCTTCTCTCATATACATAGCCTGTAATGAGTTTTGTTACTTTGCTCAGATTTTCTTAACCATGAAACACTTTACAGATCAATCAGGGTCCAGAATGCAGAGCCAAATGCAAAGAGAACAATAAAGATCGTTAATACGTAGTGCACGAACACAAATGATACCATAAAGCTACCTGTGCACTCCAGAAAGCCCTCTAAGGCATCCCTGCGTTACACACGCAGAGAACAGGCGCCAAACTGCAAGAACACCTTTAGAAACCACGCTGGCACACACTAAAGGATTAGGTATTTCATGTTCCATTGCAAAAACACATGTCCTAACAAGACTACATTTTCCTCCTAAATCGAGGTTTTCTGCACTAACTAAAACCTCATCCCTTCCGTAAAACACAGGTATGTTTCACGAGCCTGCATTTGAAGAATCCGCTTTGTAACTGCTATGCAGGAGACGTGCAGTTTGCAAGTCTGTTTTGCTGTAGTGGCTTAAGCTTAACTACTAACCATAAAGGCTATATGGGAACTGAAAATGAAGTGGTACTGCTACTCTATTTCACAAAAATCTCTAGCAATGAGTATTGAGTAATCAATAATAAAGAATTAGCAGTTAACTCATGGTTTCGTTTGTACGTGAAGCAGAACAGAGTTCACCTCTCTCCCAAAGCTATATTGAGCTTGCAGTGTTAAGATTACCCAAGTGCAAAGTAATTTATTAACAAAGTCCACAGATATGTCTTGAAAAGAAATATAGAAAGCCTGATCTAACAGCCTTAAATCAGTTCTATGTATCCCCCGACTTCAATAATTTAAGATCAAGATCATACAGCAAATATATTGAAAAAAGTAACACTTTAGACAAACAGCTAAGCTACTCAAAACAGACTCTATGCAAAATTGAGCTCCATCCAATCACTTTTTTAGACTTTATAGATTGTTTAGAAACAAATTAACTAAAAAGATTCAGTAACTCAACACTATACTAGGCCAAGAGCAAGATTCTGTATTTGCTCATAAACAAACACATGCAGAATATGGTCATGTAGCTGCCAAGAATATTTTCTTGTTCCAACCTAGCTTGTTTTCTCTGGATATGTTAATTGTCTCCTTTTGGCAAACATAGAAGTTTTCCAAATTGACTTCTCCTGACCTCACTCCCTCACCCAGCTCCTCTTCACCTGCCAAAGAAGGAAAGTTTATTCCAGACCCTCTGGCAAGTGCTTTCCATTAAGCACCTGTGCCAACACCCAGAGTCCCCAGAGGGAACAAGCCCCGTGCTCACACCGAGCTCCCTCCCTCCCTGCCAGGCCCCCCTTGCAGCCCTTCGCTGCGGCTGCAGTTTCCCCCTACCTCCTTTGGCCCCCAGGGCGACCCTTGTCCGTGTCCGCGGGTCAGACCGGAGCCCAGCCAGGCTGCTGGTGTGGGGCTTCCAGCCCGAGGTTTGCTCGGCCACCAGTCAACCCCATCCACACCACTGTAAGTACTGCCAGGATCAGATGCACCATCACGGACACTGGCGCTTATCATATCATATGGGAGATGCAGAGTCCTAATGAACTAGCTAGAAACCAGAGCACAAGAGTGTAAAGAGACGTTAAATGCCATGAAATACAAAAATTGTGTCCCCATCTACAACTCTAGCAACAACATGTAGTTGTGTTAGCACACACTCATTTTTCAGTGCCAGGCGTCTACAGCCCAAAGCAAACACTTGATATCAATATTCAGGACACTTGATAGTCCTTATTGAAGATGCCAACACTGGTCACAAGAATTTATCAGGATCCAAGAGCATTTTACTTGCTTAGATTGTTATTTAACCTATTGTCTGGTGAAGAAAAAGAAACATTAGCTGAACTGCAGCAGAGCTCCAACGTTGCAGGGAAGACAAGACAGCTGATACAGTACCTGGCAAACCTGGAACCAGGGCCAGTGTGTGCTGAATGCCAATTTAATACATTCTTGACATCAGAAAGTTGCCAGTCCATCAGGCTCCAAAGCCAGCACAGAACTCCAGAGTGTATCCTCACGGAATCGAGACTTTAACAGGAAAAAAGCAGAGGTGAGAAGCAGAGGGAGGGACACTCGGAGGCTCTCAGTAGAGAGCAGAGCACAACAGAGGCTGCTAATAGGAACTGTCAAGGTAACGAAACCGTAACCGGACGGCGGCAAAGCTGGCGCGGAGATGAAGAATGGCCACACCAGCAAGCCCAGGTAAACTGCAGTACAAAAGTGCCACCTACACTTACAACCAAGGAGAGCCCTTAACGCTAACGAGCTCATTAGCATTCAGAGGCGATGAGTTCACATGCTCACAACATTCGGGCATTTTAACATGTCTTGAGTAGCCTGTTAAAGGAGGAGGACAGGTAGTGCTTCATAAATTAAATCAAATATATTATGTGAACACATTTATTTTTATCTGAGCCTACACCTCTTGAATTTTTTATCACCTTAAAGGAAAAAAAATAATATATAGCCATGCCCTGCAAACCCATCAATTTGTCAAGTTTAGCTTTCCAAATGCATATAAAATTTACACCCACTGAGCATATTTTTATAGCCACATAAAAATTTATTCTGGCACTGTTTTGCCAATATGTCATCTATAAAGTTTTGTTTAGACTTTTATTATATATATTATATAGGGGGCTAAGGATGCTTTTCTGTTGAAGAGCTGTTCATCTTCGTCATGTCGGGCATCGCTTCTGCTCATTTTGATCCAGCATCTTCTAGGTAGACAGAAAAGGTGACCACAGGATCACTGGGCAAGTTTCCATTCCAGCTGCAGCTCCGTTTTACCTCCTGCCCACGGAGCTCTCGGCAGGGCACGAGCCAAGGTACCAGCACCGCACGCGGCGCCAGGGCCGTCGCTGCATCCGCTCCTCCCCTTCGGGAAGGGCAAAACATCCTAATGGCACCTACCGATTTCCCCCTTGAACATGGAGTGCGGAAAAATCGCTTGCAAGGGTTTTTTTCTGATTATTACTGTAGTAGAAAACAATAGCACAGACATGTCTATTTTCTTCTGCAGCTAAGTACCTGTCACATCCTGCTTGGGTCTTTTTATTCCCTTCCAGGTTGTATTTGATTAGCAAGAGATAACTTATGAAAAGCAATTTCCAAGGCTGTATAGTACCACACTCATTTTTCCAAATGTTTCTTTTAATGGATTCTGCACACTCTATGGCATCCTGGGTTTTGTATTAAATAACCGTAGCAAGTCTCCCTGTGATGTAGCTTCAACGATCAACTGACACAGATCTGATTATATGATCCTGAAAACCAAAGAGCTTTTCCGCTTCCTCGGGGCGCCGGCCGCGCTCTCCTCCGCTGCCGCTGCTCCTCCGCGTGTCTGCGTACGAGCACCAAGGCAGCAGCTCCCTGCAGCCACGCGGCGGGTAACCTGGCAGCTCTGCAGACCCTCAGTGCTATTTGCCTGGACACACGCACGCAAATTTAGGTGTAGAGTTAAGATACAGGGATCACTTATTTCCCATTGCTCTCCAGGAGCCAACCCGCAGCTTTAAGCACTCAAATCCCTTTCTAACATCAGCTCGCACAAGGAAAACCTGTCTCAGTGCACAAAGTATCAGAGCCAGTTCCTGGGGCGGGAGGGAACCGCACACTCACCATGAGCAAGAGCACCACATCTCACCCTCTTCACTTCTCAGCTCTGGGCATTCCGTCACCTTCATTTTGGGCAGAACTAAAACTAGGAGACTCCTATTTTTCACACATATCATGACTTCAGCCCATGGATCTTCTTATGCTGCCCTGTGTGAGACATGCACACAGACCCAGGGAAGCTCTGCTCTCCGGTGATTACAAGGTGAAGAGAGGCACACATATACACACATACATATATTTAATTTCCTCCTTCCCAAGACCACTTTTGTCACCATTTAGTTCACAGAATCAGTTCAAGGGAGCAGACAGGCTGCAGGGCCAGAACAGGAAGGCAGCAGCAACCCCTGATAATCACAGAAGTCGGTTGCATTGCTGAACTGAGTGCCAAGAAATCTAGGGCCAAAATATTTTAAATTAGTCAGGCCCAGCCTAGATCTTTCTAGATGAGATTCAGCATAACACTCCAAGATGAGAACATGCAGCTCATTTCCAAGGTTGTTTCAACTGCACATTTACACGGTCTCCTACAAGCATGAAGCTCGCTTGCTCTGTTATATCTTTAGAGGCTGCAGCAAAGCCTCCAATGAACAAACAATAATTAACTTGGGAAGGCAGAGCCTTGCAAATGGCACCGTTTGATTTGCAACACACTTCGCTCATTTTTTCAGTACACACAATTCTTAAGGAGCGTGCTGGCAAGCAACAAGCATAAGGTCTGCGTATTATTAAAATTTCAAACACATGCTGCATACACAGAGCATCACAAAAAGGCTCATCACGCACAAGCAAGAGCGAGCAGGTCTGATCAGCCCCTGGCCAGGGTGATGCAAAGCTGGGGAGATGCCAAGAGCAGAGACTCTGACTACCAAGCTGCAGAACCTCACGTAGAATTTACCCAAAGGGACATTTATTCCAGCAGCACATGCAGGGGATCCCATGCTGATAACTCCAAAAGCAACATAAACTTTGGCTTTAGTTTCAGCACAGGATGGCACCCAAACTAGGATATTCAAACCACGCTTCTCAAAGCACAGAGTATTCTTTTTAATCAAGCTTCCCTTCCCCTAGTGCTACCTTCTGCTAAGTTTATGGGACATCCCAAGGATATGACTTGCTGCAGGCAAAGGGAGGCTGCGGAACAGCAGCGGGAGCCCCTCGCGCGGGCTCCACAGCATCCCTGCTGGCTGCCCCAGCTGCAGCAGCGCGACAAGAGGCACCGGGGATGCAGGAGAGCTGCGAGCAGCCGGTTTGACTGCAGAAACCCTTCTCCCAGCACAAACACCTTGCTCTGGCAACGCAGGGCAGGCACACGAGCTTCAGCGACTCAGGCCTTAAATGTTACTACTCCAGGGAGTTTGAGTGATTTACCGGTAATACAGCAAGCACTAGAGCTAAAGCAGAGAAGAGAGCTCAGGGCAGGCTCTCTTGCACGGGAAGCTGCCAGCAAACAGGATTTATGGGGCCAGTTATTTTTTAAAGGCGAAGGAACTGGTGCATCATGCATTAGCACCATATTCCCTTTAACTGGCATTGCTTTCTCTGGGACACTAACTTGTACTTTTATTTGATAATTACAAGCAAATTATTTCTTTAAAAACCAATAAACTCTATTGATGACAGATTGATATTACTTTTGATAACAGCTGTAAAAAATAAACATGGTTTATTCTCCAACAAGTTTTAATTAATCTCTCCAAAAATTTATATTGGGAAAACATCTTTTCTTTTAATGAAATAATTCAATCATAGCCCTACTTTTCAGCCAAGGGCACGGTGCATTTTTACATCATATTGCCCACGCACAGGCTCTTTGGCTCCCAGGTCCTTTGCTGGCCAAGGCCATGGGAGCTGCCTGAGCACGAGGGCTGCTCGCAGCCACCTCCTTGACTCGTGTGAGCAACGTTCAACCTCACCTCGTCCTGCCACCACCGCGGTCACGGCCGCGCAGAGCGCTCTGCACGGCCCACAGGCCTCTCGCGGCGCTGTGCACGGCCAGTATTTTCCCTTTTCTATAAACAAGAACATTTAAAAACAATTAGAATAAAGATCAGGGATATTAGCATGGCAGGAGCATCAAGTGCAGTAAGGAAGAGAAAAGCCACCATATGTTCTATCAAAATCTGTGCTTATAAGCCCTGGAAATACAAATCAACCATTTTCGCATCCCTTTAATCCTGCCTTTCCTATTTGAACCTGATTAGCCAGTTTACACCTCCACATGCAAATGAAACGCATCCATCGTGCCAGTGTTTCATGTTTGAAGCACTGCCCGGAGCGGGGACAGTTCCCCACTGCCCGCTGTGCTTTGAGCTACCTGCACGAGGAGACACTCGTGTGAGGACCTGGATGGGCTTCGTGCCGGGTGACCGACCGTCCTCTCAAATGGAAGATCGGGCAGACTTTGTTGTTGTTAGCCCTGTTACCCCAGGGTAAACACTGCAATATTCACCATTCCTTCAGCTACATGAGCCAATACAAATCAGAAGCAGAGCAGAAGTCAGTCCTGTTTTATTCCTTAGGGCTCTTGAATTTTCTTTTAAGAAGGAATTTTCCTTTCAGAACAAGGACAGAAAGGGAGCACAGAGCGCCTAGCACAAAGCAACCTGGGTCTGCCCTTGGTGAGAGCGTATCATATATGTAAGAACAAGAAAAGAATGGTAGGAAATACAAAAATGATAGTAGGAAATGCAAGTGAAGAGCTGACCACAGAACTTTTTATCAAAACGAGATGTGCAGAGTATATATAGTTTGACTGCAAACTTTTTAGCATACTGTTTACGTGCAGTCTTTAGAGAGGCTGAAACTCCCCTACACCCATGGAAGCCTGCACAGAGAGAACAGCTGCAGGACACCAGGGTCACCTCCGCCTCCGAAACCCCAGGATCGGTTATGTGAAGGATAAGTCTTTTTATTGTAGCAGAGAGATGTTTTCATTGACACGGCACAGACTGACACGAAGCTTCTGTACCAAACAGCGGCTGTGATGGATTGAGCCACGCTCCAAGGATAGGTGAAGAGCCTGCAAACACCAGCAGATCCTTCTGGCCTGTGGCAAAACTTCCTTCCCTCCCTCCACTTTGCTTAAATATTTACACATGAGCTGCCTGACCCTGAGCAAAGCCAGGTAACGCAGGCCTGGACTAAGTACTGCTTTTGCAAAAGTCACCGTAAGGCCTTAAATCTCAGCATGCCCAAAAACAGTCTTTGGATAAGGAACAAAGTTACATATGTGAAATACACTTTGGAAAACAGCTATAGATGTTGCAGTGATTCCTCCTGGTGTTATTCTTCAATTTTATTTTGAGACGGCCTTTGTTTCTGTTCCTAGTTCTCCAGCCTGTCCCGATTCAGTTATTTCACAGCAGACAGCCTGTACTCAATTAAAACTACAATAATAAACGCCAGGCTTCCAATTTTTCCCTTCTGATAGATAGGATACATTTTTAATAAACCAAATTAATAAGATTTTCAGCAAATGTGAATCCTGATGCAATAAAAGCATGTTCCGCTCCAACTGCACCTCCTTTCATTGCAGGGCTCTGCGGGACCTTTTCCTTCCCCGAGTGCAACCGCAGGCAGCAGGTACCGGTGCCAGGTCAAGCAGCTGCTACGTGATCTGAATGTCTTTCAGGCTTGTTTTTTTCCCCAATAACTGAATGTCACTTGCGGTGCTTCTTTCCTTGCAAAGACATTTTTTATATCTCACTTCAGATACATTAACGGTTTGTCTCTTTCTGTATTTACTGTTCTGTTCTCAAACTCCTTTCTTCCTCCAGGTTACAGAACAATAAGCATCCATTTGCTTCTCATAAGTGGCCTTACAGCTATTTAGAATTATTCTTTCTGCTTTCCAACCTAACCTTGCCTCTGTCTTTTCTCATTTACTTCTCAATTGCTTCATTAGGACAATAAGGTGTCCCCTTTGGGCTGGCATCACCTGAAACACAGGTTCACTGACTGCAAGTGACTCACAAGGTAAGACCTGAGTAAGCCACCAAAGAAACCCAGTCCTTCCAGGTACCAGCAGAGCTGTGTCCAGAGAGGAAAGGCACCAATACCCCTGCGGCAGAGCCCTGGTACAGCTCTAGCTGCCTACAGGGAAGAAAGGAAGGCTGATGAGGAAAGGAAAATGAATTAACTTGGGCGGATGGACAGGATGGGACCCCACACTCTTGTCTCCAGAGCTGGGTACGTTTCTGAGCAGAGCAGCTCTGATGCCGCTAAGGCCCGTTCACACATATGGGCCATGGCAGTGCAGGTGAAGAGAAATTGATTAATTAACAGCATGAATATTAACAAGGCCAAAGATGAAATCTAAAATTACAACTGACAATAACCAGAGGGGAAATTATTAATACCCAGGTGCAGCCAAGCTCTTTTTTTTCCCTTTTTCTAGATGGAAAGATAACAATCAGTTCTTTATATAATCTCAGTCTTTTAATAATGGCACAAACAGAACAGCAGAAAACCTCAGCAATCCACTGCTCCCTGGCAGCAGCAGCCAGGCTCCCGCAAGCCACTAAGCATTTAACTCGGGTTTGAATTCAGCAACAAAGGTGTTAACCAGCCTGCCACTAAGCTAAACAACTGAACGCTCCCTTTTCTCCTCCACTGTTTTATATTTTAACATTTACCCTGAATTAATTACCGGACACCTGCATTAAGACTGTTAACATTTAGACTCAAAGTTCAGCATAAACGCAGGGTCACTGCTCGCTCTTTGTCACTGAGCCGGGAGCCTTTGCCTGGAAGCAGACACAAATGCCGAGAGGTGCAAGGCAAGTGTCATCAGCGTAGGAAATACAAACCCTCCAAACATCCCCGGGATCTACACACATAGCCACGATGGCTGACAAATTCAATTAAATCCATCATACATCATTCCCCGGTGTTATTGATAGAGACATAGCAGTATTGAGGTTTAATTATTCAGCCAGTATTGATCCTACAATAATCTGGTGAGAATCATTCCGGGCTGTCAGCACCCTTAGGAGACAACAGTTATTATCTAATTATAAATCACACTGTCATTTGATAAAAGGTTAGAGTTTTTAAAAAAAAAAAAAAAAAACACTTTTTTTGCATTCAGATTCTCATGTATAAATCAGAGCTGCAGGATTGTGTGCTAATGCTAATTATTTTCTTCCCATTGAGCATCTATTCCATTATCATGATGGACTCCCAGACCAAACTCCTAGCACATGCAGCAAATTCCCCAAGATGGAGCGATGATTAAGGACCTGGGATTTCACAGTTTCAGGGAACGTTCATACGCAAGGCAAGAGGTGATCAAAGTGCCTGATCACTGACCCCTAAAACACAGCGACTTAAACAACTGCGATAATGGTGTGTAATAAATGCACCATTCAGTGCCATTCTGGGACTTCCTTTTCCCCCTCACACATGCCTTGAACTTTATGGTATAGAAATAAGGATAAAATAAATGATCAGCAACAAATGACCCAAACTGAGAACATGAAATCTGAAAGGGGAGGTTAAATATTTAGAAGACCGTTTAGACTTGAATTTTATCTGATTTGGAAGTGTCACTATTTAGTCAAGGACATTTTAGAAACTAAAGGAATTTTGCAGCTGAAGCCAGGGACATTTTGGAAACTCAGGTTCAAGTGGAAACACACACACAAAGGCCATTACTTGGCACTCGCTGCCATCTGCGAGTCCCGAGCGGTCTGTGGGACTCACTTTATTTTGTCAAAAGACACTTTACACTTGTAGTGGAGACCTCAAACAGTTACATTTTCTGCAGCTAATGGATATCTGAGAGCCCACAGGGAGACCAGCAAAAACCCACCATTTCCTAGCATTGCCCCAGCTGAAGAATCTTGCAGGAAAGAGGAGATGTGTCTTTAGCAACAACCTCAGAGCACCACGCAGCCTCTGCACTTGCAGCGAGGGCAGCACAGCCCCAGGCACTCCGAAGGGCTCACAGGACCTGTCACTACCAGACACTTCCAAAGCTGAATTTGGAAGTAGTAGGTCCTTCATGAGACAGAGGTCCAGTTCCCCATTCGGAGAGAGAACTGGGATGGAAGAGCACAAAGACTTCATTTCACTGCCCAGGAAGCCATGTCACCAAACACTGCTCTAGCTAGTCCTCGCAAACCCATCTGCTAGTGAGCCTAGGTGAACCACATCCAAACTCAGAGCTGTGTTAGGCCCCGTGCTTACACACTCTTCATTTTCATCCTTTTAACCACCACCTCCCAAAGCTCCCCAGCACAAGGAAATACAGCAATCCCACAGGAATGAAATTAGAAAAATCTTCGGCACGTTTCATTAAGCTGCCAGGCACGGGGGAACATCAGTCACTTTTCGTACCTGAGCCCAATCCATCTCAGTCACCTCGAGAAGGAGCACTGTGCATCCTGAGCAGCTGCTGCCCACAGCCACCTTGGCTGTCCTCTTTAGAGGTTCCCATACTGTGCAGAAAGCTTCCAAGACATACAGGAAAAGAGGTCCCTTCAGCAGGGTGGACTTTTATGTATTTTTATTCTGTTGGCCCAAGTAAGAGAAGTCAAATGAACCTCTGGAAGGCATGTAAAGCAAAGAGCACCAACAAACACCAGGTTCACCATGCAACATTGCCTCCTACCTCCTCTCCCCTCACCTTGCAGGCCCCTTCTGTTGGCCAAGGCCACCGCCGACTCCACTGCAGACTTGCCTTGGTCACCCTACACACCAGCCAGCACTATCCAGTCTGCAAGCCCAAACTGAGGCCATACTTAGCTGTGAAGAGGAAAAAGATTAAAGAAAAAGACAGAACACCAGGGTAGGTGGGGGTGGAAAAAAAAATACACACACACTTTAATTTTGAAGCAAATGTGAAGTTGGAAAAAACACCATGCTTCAAACAGCCCAAGGCTTTCTGAGACCATGAGGCCCTGCGCAGGTTGAAAAGGTTACGTGCTTGAAGGCTTGAATTATCCCAACACAAACAGCTG
This sequence comes from Tinamus guttatus, assembly GCF_000705375.1. The sequence continues at coordinate 101,482 of NW_010578845.1, read as the reverse complement.
CATTTCACAGGCTACACAAAAACCTACAGACTGAGGGATGGCAGCTCAAAGACATGCCTAATATCCCCATCCAGCCAAAGGTAAAAAGGAAGAAGCAGTTAAAGGAGGACTTAAATGTTCAGGCTGAAGAAGCCTCCCTGAAAGAGACCATCAATCAAACCCAATATATATGAGCAGGGCATCCGACCCATGTAAAGTGCAACATTTTCTTGTCATTGACACACCTGGTAATGCTGCACATTCACATTTCTTTCTCCCTGAAATTTAAACACCTATTCAGTCATAGGTGTTTTAAACCTTTCTATTAAAATGATATATTTCAAGGTTTTCCAAAGCGCAGTCAATGATTTAGTAATTAACAGATTAAGAAGATTTGAAATCTCTTACACAGAGATTCTAAATACCATGTGACAACCTTTGATAAATATGAAGTTACCTGTGTTTGAAGGTCCTGTTGTATAACAGTAGCTTATGTATCTGCCTAAAAGCACTGCAGCTATATCTTGGTGCACCTTTATACCCCTCCTTCCTCTGAGAGGCAGGGCTATGGCCGCTTGAGACTGCCAGGGTCTCGGCAGAAGTCATCAGGTAAGACACTAAACACACCAAGTCAGAAATGCAAGCGGTCTCCAGCTGCAGCACTCAAACGTCCCTGAAAACATTGTCCGTATTTTAACAACTTTCGCTGTTTTAGTACCTTTTCTTAAAGTCTGATTTTTTAAAAAATCAGAAAGGTAAATTGACAAACATTCATTCAACAGCAAAAATCTTATCACTATACACGGGAATAAGGGAACCACACACACACACACACACACACACACACACACACACACCAGAAAGCTCTTTGCCACTGAAATAAAGCTCCAACAGCAAAGTCCCACTAATGCTGCCAAGTGGTAAGAGCACGTATCCAAACCAATACAAAACGCATCTCCCAGATCCAGTCAATTCTCATCCTTGGTGATGGAATACACAAGTTTTCAGCTGATATCTGTACAATTGAGTTATCTGATCTAGTCTAGTACATACTGAACAGGTAATCAAACCCGGGGCGGGGGGGAGAAAGAGAGCTCCTCAAGCAAAATAAGCAGCTTCCTGATGTCCTTGCTGGCAGTGTTTCTTAAGAAATGCTGAGAAGTGATGAGATCACAGCGAGAGGCAGAACGACAAAAGATGCGTTGGGATATCAATAGCTGCTCCTCCTCCCTGCTTGTTGGGTACACAAGGACCATCCAGAGCTGTGAAGTCACCGCATCGCAAACATGGAATTAAAAAAAAAAAAAGAGTTCTCCAAGCAGCCTAAAGGCCCCATAAACTCATCCCTCTGCTCAGGATGCTGGCCAGCACTTCCGCAGCTCCGCAGCCTCAGCTGCCACAAAGCCAGCGCTGCCAGAAGAGCCCAGGGATGCTGGAATATGTACAAGGAGCAAAACGGAGCATCAGGCCATTGCCCCAGGCCCCTGGGGCTGTTCCCTGGATACCCTACTCCCTCAGACAAAAATCAAAGCATTACTGAACAACCGGTATGTCCCATTCGCTGCAGCACTGCGGGGAGGTCAAGACCATTTACCGTCTGTGCTACCAAGGAGCCAGCCCCGTCATCCACGATGCAGCTCTTCTCAGCTGGGCTCACAGGGAAAGAGGCTCTTCTCCCATCCACATGGCATGGATGATTCCCAGGGAAGGATGCCCAAATAGATGGCAGGTGCACACACACCCTTAGGGTGACTCGAAGGGAAAAGCCTGCCAAGGCAAAGCTGACTCCCCAAAGACAAGACATTCTAGGCCAGGCCTTTATGAATTGTCACAGAACAAACCTGTGCTCAAAATATCCTTTTGTACTGTTTATCTTAAAGTACAGTTGAGTCAGCAGTGCCAGAATCCAAGTTCCTCCTGTACCTCCTAAAGGTTCTTCAGGTCCAGGGATTAACAGGCCAGTGCTTTCCTCTCCCTGAACTAAGCTACAGTTTCCATTCAACACCTGCAGCTAAATTCAATAGGTCCAAGTTAAAATCAGTTAAAAGGAAACACTGAAGCAAGAAGACCTTCATAAACACAGGCACTGCAGTACAAATCACAGCAAACCACCTCTCTTGACCTCTCACAACCGTGTGAATAGACCAGCACAGCAAGAGCTGCATCTTCCAATTGTATCCATAGGCTGTTGGCCAAAATCTCTGCAAGAGCTCAAAGTAGTTGTTCCCCTCCTAAAACTGAGTCCACACGAGGCACCCTACTGATCAGTAGAGCTAGGTAAGAACAGAAGAGCTAGGTAAGAAGTTTGCTCTGAAGAGTGGACAGCCAGTTGCAAGCTCTGCCTGAGCCCCAGGAGCCCACCTGAGATTTCCTAACCCTCCTTGCTGCACTAGCTAAAAAGCTGCTTTCACTTTCTCTGCTGGTCACAGCCGCCTCCAAGGCTCACTAGGGCTTTTCTGCCTCTCCCAGCACTGCTACTCTGGAGCTCCTTCTCCAAGGCCTTACATGAATTTTCAGAACTTCTCTTTTCTTCTTTTACTGCTGAAACCCAGTGGGACTGTACACATTGCTTAGTTGGCTGAGAGCATCTTCGTTGTTTTGCTCTGCTCAAAAGATCCCTCCACAAAGCAGAACTTAAAGATGAAAAGCCTACAAAAAGTAACTGCCTCAAACAGCCCAGCCCTAATCGTACCCAAGTGACATTTTAGGGCACAGGAGGACTCTGCTTCAGGAGTAATAAGCTGCAATTGGCTGAGGTGTTTGCTATAGAATGACTTATCCCTGTCTCTAAGTATTTGTTATAAAGAACATGAAGGCCACTCATGAGGTTTTTCCCTCCTCATACCTGATACTGCCATCGTGCTCATTCATTACATTCATCTACTACAGCTGACCCATGCAGACACTTCTGCCGTAACCTCAACTCCTCTGCTTTTTCCTCCCAGATTCACCCCAAACCTCTATATGGAGAAAGAGTTATGTTGCTCACTTAAAGATGCGGCTATCCCAAACCCTCCAGGCTTATCCTGCTCAATCTGTTTCACTCCAAGGGTGAAGAATCAATTCTTTGCCCTTTCTCTTTTCTCCATTTCCTATATAGAAGGAAATGAAGCCCCATCTATTCCAATTATTACTCCTGTCCAAAACCTTTCCAATAACCAGGCATACAGACAGCCGAACATGCACAAACTACTCAGCTTTTCCCACCTGATAATGTCACACTCGCGTTCCCTGATCAAGTGAGCTTGTTAGTTCACTGCATATGATGGTCACAAATTTGCATCTATTACCGCACTGACTAGAAATTAAAAAACTCCTTGTTCTACAAAGATTTGCCATCGGGGGACAGAAACAAGCATGTTAGCATAGCGCTAGCTTTGCTAGGCAGGCCTTGGCATATCCATCCCCTTCATCTCGTACATCACCTGAAACCGCTGCAGCCATTTTTCTCCATCTCCAAAGTCACTGGCAATGTACTGGTAATAACTGTACTAAATGCTCTTCTGAATCTCTAAGAAGATAAGTCACAGGTGGCACCTAGAGTTCTTAATAGCTATACTTTAGAGAAACAGAAATAAAATGAGCAACCATCTCTAGAGTTGGCTGGAACATCTTGTTGCCCATCTCTTGTGCTTGGCATGAGGCAACCACCTCACTGCTGCTGTTCTACTTCAGCCACACACACCCCTGCTTAACAGTTGGGGTGGAGTGACCCCTTTCTCTTGAAATGAAAGGGCAAGGAAACAATAGCTCCTTCGCCATGTTCTGACTGCAAAGCTCTACCAGGACACAGCTTAGTCACCTCATGTTTTGTAGAGCTTTTTAAGGATTTATTCTCTTCCCTGGCATACCCCCTCCACAAGTTTCTCCACTTTAGCAATCCACAAGCGACTAAGACGCAGGGCCTGCTCCATGCCCCACACACCACTCACCATAGGGGATGTTCAAGAGCTGCTGGGTGCGATGCTGCGCAGGCCACACTCCCGTGTAGAGCGGGCAGCCAACTCCACATCTTAAGCATGTGCTTCAACATACTAATGCCCACACAAGAACTCAACCACTGTCAATAAATCAGCATTAGTCTTGCCTATTTACATATTCCAAGCAGGGCAGGGAACAATTGGAAATCAGAGGCAAACAATTTACCTCACAACTTCAGCATTCTATACTGTTGATTCAATCTCGCTCCATTTTATTTTCTTGATAGTCCCAGGCTCCCTCTCTTCTCATTATTACCTTTAGCCAGGAGAAAAAAAAAAAAAAAAAAAAAAAAGCTGATACTTATTCCAGCCACGAATGAGCAAACAGAAGATGCTACCTGAGCATTTAGGCGGGCACTGCCACCCGTGGTGGGAGCAGAAAGAAAACAGGGAACAGCAGCCGGGCTGGTGGTTTCTCCTCAACATTACAGCAGGGGAGAGGAGGGCCACACAGCTGCACTTGCCTTCTCTGTACCCTGTCCAGAAGAGACAGGGCTACAAACCCAGAGCTGCAGTGAACTAAATGTTCACCAGCGATGTGACCCTCCACTGTAGTTCTGATGAGTGTTTAATTAACAGTCTTTTTCTCCAATCACTTTTTACATTTCCAAGCATAGATGCCCAATTACAGTAGGTAAAATCAAGCAGTCTTCAAAACCTCACCCTGCCGAGGATGGTATTTTTCATCAAGCGCGCAAAGATCTCACAACACATACTCAGCACTGGTAACACCAGTGCCACTAACAAGCCTACCTACCCGCCAGCAGCCCTGCAAACTGTACTAGCAAGATGCCTACTGCTCCCATTCCTCCATTCCTGTACACAGCTCACCTGAGCAGCCAAGCACTGCCACCCTTGACCCCAAGAGACTTGTGAGCATGATAAAGTGACAGTAGTTCTTCTAGTAAGTCTGTTCTTCCTCAAAAAAGGAAGAAACAAACAAAAAAAACCCACACAAACAAATCATTTTACGTACAAACTACAAGTCATCTAATTCTCTATTTCTATAAGAAAATTCTCTATTTGAGAGAAAGATAGGAAAATTATTATTATTCCCAAATTAGAGACTGGGAAGCTGAAGCAAAAAGACTTCTTTTTGTGACCACGACAAAGGATCAAACAGCAGGCAGCGACCGGTATCCAGACCCTGTGCTCTGGCTGATCACATCATGCTGTCCAAGAGTCTGGGTGGCAGAGTGCAAGAGAAACAGGCCATTAAGACAAGAAAAACAGCGGAAGCCTTTTACAAACTAGAAACAAACTGCCCCATCATTAAAGAGTCTGCAATGAAGACCTTTGTTCTCCAGATTATCACCTGAACCACTTAATTCCAGATGAAATTTAGCTCTATGGACTGAATTCAGTCTGTGAAGCTAATCAAAGACGAGGCTGTCACTGAACCCCCTCCCTTTGCTACTTCAGCAAAATATCTTCAAGCCTCCCCTCCCAGTTGAGTCTTAAGCCACAACTTAAAATGCAGGAAGATACAAGCCTCAATTTAATTACAACTGTTTACTCCATCACAAAGTAAACTTTTTTTTTCCCCAGGAGTTTCATGAAATAAAATGGAAGCCATGATTTTTTTTTTTATTCAAGTAATCCAACTACAATAGTAGACAATCCTGTTAATAAAAATATAAAGAAAAAACCCACAACACTGAAAATAGTTGAAAGAGTAATTGTAAAACTTACAAACACAACACATGCCAACAAATACAGAGCAGCAGCTGATCAGCAGTCAGTCCCATCCTTGCTTAGTAAGAAAACACTAATTACATATCATTAGGGAAGCTACACATGGCATTTCTCCAGGCTAAGCAAAGGCTCCGTCTGCTAAGCACAGGGGGTTTGGTTCTTATCCCACACACACTGCAGTGGCAGGATGCTCCCTGCCTTAAGCCTGCGCTCTCGAGAAATTATTGCACCACATTTAAACACCACTAGACACATGCCCTGAAAAACCTTTTAGAGCCTCACAGAGGAGTCTGTCTTTAATAAAAATGTAAAAAACAGAAATGTTCTTCGTATTATGTGTCCCTTTTAACATATTTGGCAAAGGTGGTTTATTTGAATATTTGCACAGCTTTCACAGCTAATTGCCTATCCTTTTTCTTCTGCACTTTCAGATCAGAAGAAATAACTGAGGTATTCCAATTGCATACAAATACATCATATGACTTTGAGTAACAACATAATCTTATGCAATGATGGACCTTAACACCATAGAGTTGAAATAAAATGGGATGTCACACATCTGAACACCAGCATATATACATATATATGCGCATGGATAACTTTCTGGAGAAGATCTTAACATAACAGGCTGTGTCATGAGTCAGTGTCATCACTTGGAACATCAGTTACCTCTACTCCATGAGAAGGAAAAAAACAAACAACAACAAAAAAAAACACAAACACATACACACACACTCCTCTCCCCTGCTCTCCCAAACACACAGCAGCAATCTGAGGCTTTGCAACAGCACTTAAAAACGTGCCTACGACAAGCGGGAGATGCACGCGTGTGCCCACGGCTGGCTACCTCAGCACATCCCTCGTGTTCCAAGCAACCCGCAGGGCCTCCGCGCGGAGGCGCGCCCACGTGCCACAAGCGCCATCCAACCCCATAGACATGTATTTCAAAGAGCAAGGGGTTTGCTATTTGGAAAAAGTCAATCTGGAGGGAAAGTATTTCAGTAAAATACATTCAAGCCCCATTTTCTTTTTCCTTACCTGCACATCATAAGGCACCAACTACACAGATGTTTGCAAGGCAGGTATCATGGGGACAAAAAAGGAGTATTTAAGTGTCCTGCCCTTTCCTATTTGCAATTGCATTTTCATTCGGAAATGCCAAATTGCCCATTTCCAAATAATTCAAAGAACAGCATGTTCTTCAACACTGCTCCTACCAGCCCAGTGCAGGAATGACACAGAGGCAACCAGAGATTCACAAAGAGAGAAAATTTCTTTCTCCTGTATTCCTGCACAGCCATTTAGAGCCAGACTTAGATTCCAAAAATTTACAAACAGAAATATCAGCAGTTCGAGTTATTTTCTGAAATAGACATCAGAGCAGAATTAAAAACTACCAAAACTGAGGTAAGTTGAGAAGACACTAAAGAAGAGCTGAAAATGGGAGACAAAGCTGAACACGTAGGTGCTTTGGTGATGCCCCCCCCCTTTATTTTAATTTATTTATTTTTTTTAAATGGTTCTTGTGTTTAAGTCACCCAGCTGGTGACCCAAAAACCCCACAGCAAATCGCAGCACTTGCCTTTTGACTGCAAACAAGACCCTAACAACCAGGGCCATAAACTAATTCAGTATTTAAAATCAGGTTCTGGGACCTCATTCCTTGAGGCTGTGGTCCCCCTGAGCCCTGCTTGTCTTTCCATCTTCCCCATGCAACACCCAGGGCACAAGCACCAGCCAGCACAAATGTGGCAAGGGGGCTTGTTCATCTTGTGTGGACCACACGTGCACCAAGAGTGCACAAAAGTCAGAGATGGGAGAGCACCTACCTGCTGGCCCCTTGCTTGGCTGAGGAGCAAGCCGGGATCACATTGTCTCAGCTCTGCAAAGGCAGGGACACTCGGGCGTGAACAAAGCTCTTGGCACTGGAAAAAGAAGGAAAAGGGAGACTTAGCTATAGGAGTTGGGTCAGGGAACAACCGAGCAGAGTTTCAGCAATGTCATTTCAGATGGGGCATCCCAACCCTGAGTGTTGGCTAAACATCCATCCCCAGCTTGCGCTCTGGGCCCAGTTCTCCTGGGAAACAAGGCAAAACAGTTTGCCTGCTTTATAGGAGGCTATAAGGATTACAGCCAAAGGAACACTAAGATATTAAAATTCCACCAGTTCTAAGTACCTAAGAAAACCTAGAATCCAGCAAACAGAATATTAATGTAGAACGGGTTTTGATAGCTTAGACAAAGAATAACCCCCTGGTTAAAGATACTTCTGTCTTTCAATATGTTAAAGCCTCTCTATGTAGTAGTACATAAATATAAGAACTAATTAATTTTAATGATTGCTTGCTTTATGATGCAATACAACTACTGCTACTCCAATTACCCATTATTACTGCAACAGTATTCAACAAGCAGGCTGCAACAAATGCACTCAGCACACAAAAAAGTCATTTGCTATCTTTATTTCTCCCTCACATAACTGCCTCCTGCTAGAACCTCCCTCTTCATAGATCTTCTATGAGAAGCATTTAAAGAAAAAAAAAAAAAACACACACACTTAAGTTTTCCTTCTCTCAGCTCTTCCTAAAGCATCACCCTGTTCTCACCCAGATACACTAGCCATGCCTGGCTTTCTTAGGCTAAGCTCATGGTGTTATTTTACCTGTGACATACCTGAACCAACAACAGAAGAGAGATAAACCAGATTCACAAACAGGGGTTAATGAGACACCTCCTACCTATATAGCAAAAGCTGCTAATGAAAACAAGCTCAAGGAGGGACTTGTTTACTGTTTGCAATGAGCCCCAGGTTCCCTCAATGAACAGCAGGCAACAAGGCAGCCAGAAAGCCTCCTTCAGGGTGAGGGGCTTGAATCTTGCTTTTATGCTTGGAGTAAAAATCCTACAGCCATGGTGGGCTGGCTGTTTTTTATATAGGAGAAAAAAAGAAAAAAAAAAAAAAAGGAAACCCAGCACCTCTCTAGGAATACACTTAGCATGACAAGCTTATTTATCCCTGGTAGTTTATTACCACTTTCCTGAAGCAAGCAGGATAAAAGGCAGGATTTGAGAGCAAAGTGGTTCAGGCCATATGGTGGGGTTGGATTTCCCTTCTAGATCCATTGCAAGACTTGTGTGTGGCCGTTGGCAAGCAACTTCATTCCCCTGCACCTCAGCAGAAAAAAAGAGATCCGGATATGCCATGTGGTATCCCACTAATGCCTGGGTTAGCGGGAAGTCAGAGCTAGCTGAGATCTCAGCATGGGATGGGCTGCAAACTCTCCTTTTGCAATTTTAGCTGTTTTCAGCACAGAGGTATTCAGCCTGCTTGCCTCCCAGTAAAATCCACAGACTGGAACCTTCCTCCTTCCTGGCAGCCCTTGGAGCAGTTCCTAAGACCACTGGCTGGAGCAAGGAGAAAGGGGCAATGTTTTCTGGAAGTGCCAAGTGGAGCAGATACTTGGGATAGCGGGAGACTCTTCCCCTTATGAATCACCCCAAGAGCCGCTGCCGGTCAGCAGTCACCTTGCAAGGGATCACACGCTTTGGATATTAAGGAGTTGGGTTTATAGAGTTGTTTTGCTTTCACTAAGTTTTTTGTGTGTTTCATAAAACAGAACATGGTGTAATTTAGTGCTTGTCTAGCATCTTTTGTACCAAAAAGATTACAGAAATGTTTCCCTGCCAATTACCGTTAACCAGCTGCCATCAGCCGGCCTCACGCACAGGCAGCCGAGCTAATGCACAAGCTCACGAGTTCACGGGCAGATGAAAGATCTCAAAACCTAATTACTTTTCATGTCCCAAAGTCCTAGCATTTCCCCTCTAAGCAAATTGCTCCCAGGGAGCAGGGCTGAGAGCTGAGGAGCTCAGCAAAGGCGCTGGGAGGACAGCGGTCACCGGCGCTCCCTCGGGAAACAAGAGCCTTCCTGGCCACAGGCCACGCGGGCGGGGAAGCAGAGCGCTCTCCTCTTGCCCCCAAATACTCAAAATGGCAAATCTGGAGCACAAAAATGCACAGCTAATTATAGGATAAGAGCAACAGGCTGGGGAGACACAGCAGGGAGGTTTTTAAATGAGCAGGATCGTTTATATTTGACTCAAAAGAGAAAGGATATGACTATCTCCAGCCTGGCGTGGAGACATTTTTATTGCTTGACTTTTACATGAGCTTATCCAAGCAGTATTTTTATAGTAAAAATGCATGGGGAAGACATATCAGTGTGCCAGCAGTTTGCCTGGCAGGGAGCTGCTGCTTCTCCTTCGCAGCCATCAGGCAACACTGGGCCAGGAGAGGAGCTCCGCTGCAGAAACACGGAGCGTCCATGCGACTGATGCAGGCTCATGTGCCAGCTTCAAAATCCATGAAGCACAGATGGTGTTGAGATCTTTCTCCCCCAAAGAAAGAGTGATTCATCTTCTTTTAAAAGATGGTTGGAACCACACACAATATATAATGTTTTGAAGTCTAAGCCTTAATTAGAGAGATAAAGAAACGTATCTTTTTTTGTGAAGAGGGGAGGTTGTATTGAACATGTGACAAGGCAGCTGCTTCTAGGACAGCCACCAGGAGCTCTGTAGAAGGAAGATAAAGCGCTCACTCTTAACAAACACCGGCTTTTTGCCATCTTTGCACTTCTGTGACTTATCTCCTACTGATTTCAGTGGAAAGCAGAAACCTTTAATGTAAACAATACTACTCACCAAGTTTTACTAAGGGAAACAACCAATGCTATAGTCAATTCTTTCAAAATTAACAATACTGAGGAAAGGAGGAGGTGTATGCGTAGAAACTTACAGGATTACTGTCACGTGACAGCAATATTATCACCCAGGAAAGGAAACAAGCCTTTCGAGCGGGATCAGCTCAGCACTGTGCAACGCTCCAAGTTATAGTAGATTCTCCCTTGTTTAATAGAGTCCCCTGCAACAACATGCCAATCAAAGCACTGTGCCTTCCATTGGAAACATGTCCTCGTCCAGCACGGCCCCAGAACAGCGTCAGCGCTGCTCTGCAGTCTCCTCATTGCTCGGCACGGGGCAGACAAGCAACCTGAAATCCCAGGGAATAACCCTGGAGAGCAGAGTGGTGAGGTTTGTGTCCAAACACCGGGACACAAATAAAGCTGAAGAGGAAACACGTTGTGTATCCCCCTCACTGGGGCTTCAGAGACTAGGTCCTCATGGCTGGTGTCTGAAAGAACAAATAATCACCAATTCAACCTGAAAAAGTTTTCTCTAAGAAAGGAAGGAGAGCTTGGAAACACAGCCGCCGGGGGATCTGCCTCTTCATGAAGTTTTAAAGATGTGCATAAAACACAGATTTAGTTTGTATGTGAAGTACTGAGTGGGCTCAAACACCAACATAAAGCACTTGCTTCTTATTCATTTACTGAAAGGTGTGGTAAAGAAATGAGAGCAAGAATGAGCCCTGACAATCTGGATGCTTGAAAATAAGGTTAATGCAAATCCAGGCAAAATTTCTCACCTCTGAGCTCTCCTTCCAGGCTCTTGTCCCCACCAGAGCCAGGCAGCAGCCACACGAGGCTTCCTGGACCACACAGTGCCCTTCTGGTAAAGCAAATCATAGCCTTTCACTTAACCTAAGTACTTGCTTTCCTACTTGGGCACCCGGCATCAGAGCGATGCAAAGGCTGAGCCTTGGCCTATCACATACCAAGAGTGCACAAGGGCTGCTGTGACGAGCTGTGCCAGGGCTCGGTGCCCTCAGCCTGCTCCTGGTGCCATCCCAACCAGGGCTGTGTTCCCAGAGGCAGCTGCACCTTAGGGTGCCCCTTAGGGGCTGCACCTAAGGTGTTCACGAGCCCATCCTTGAACACAGGGTAGGGCTGGAGCGGGGCCACCTCCAGCTGAGCTCAACACAAAGCCACCGAGCACCGCTCTGCCCTGCGAGGAGGAAGCGTCAATACTGCAGGCACAGCAGCCTTACAGCTTCTCTGAGGACTGCTTAATTCTCACTCTTCCATTTTACTATTATCCACACTACTCCACCTAATTTTCTTCTAATTATTTACCACAAAACAACAGATCGAACCCCTCAAATACAGACAGGCTGTTCCAGCTCACTCTCCCCCTTGCCAGATAGGGCATGGCATCCGCAGCCTACCTTTATTTCCCTGCCTTAAGAATCATCCAATTTGCTGCAAAGATGAACAAAATAAATCACTAACCTCTTAAAACAACAAAAAGAGGATATTTAATGAGTCAAAGACAATATTGTCTTCCCAAAACAAAGGTTAAAGGAACCAAATGCCCCCTTTAAAATAAAGTTTGAAAGTCTTAAATCACAGAGCCCAAGAAAGCAAAAAAGCCACACACGAAGGAAATGTAATTACTCCAACCACTGAAATACAAATGCTAGTGGTAGAAAATACAGCAGGGCTTTTTGAGAGAACACCACTGAATGAAAGCAACAGAAACAAAACCTGCATGAAAGGAAGAACGAATGAGACAGATGAAAGAAGATGAGAGCCGGGTGAGGAAACAGGAGGGTCATTTCCTTCATCTCCACTTGCTAACTTCACTGTCCAGAAACAAAGGCAGCGGCTGCTCTTCACAAAAGCATCCCCAAGGACTCAGCAGCCCATTTGGTGATATTTTGGAAAAAGAAAAAAAAAATTTTAAACCTTGTATTCTTTAATGTCACTCAGCAGTTGTCCTGCAGCTGGGGATTTCTGTTCATATAATGGTGTGATTTTTTTTTTCTGCTCTAGTTATTTCACAGGATTTATTACATGGTAATTCCCTGAGCTCTTATAAATCTATTTGGTTTGGGAGGGTTGTTTTTTTTGTCTTATGATTCCAGTCTGGCAACAAATTTTCCATATAAAATTTAATCTATTGTATCTCACTTTTGTATAATCGGATCATTAAAATGCATTGCTAATATGTAAATCTGAACTAACCTCATTACCATAATTATACTCCATAATTATTGAATAAACAAGCATTTTAGAGTTTGTGAAGTCTGCTGAGACGGCTCTTGCAGCTTGGGAGTGGCTGTAATTACGCGCTCCCTGCTCGTTACGATGAACCTTCCCAGCACTCGGGCTCCGTGACGGCCTAAAAGCTGCTCCGGATGCGACTGGTGTCGCGAACGCGTCCGACGGCGCCTCCCAGCCGCGGCCTGGCTGCCCCCTCCATGGGAACTACTACTAATGGTTGCCTTACACAAGGCGGGCTGCTCACAGGCCCCCAAGTACTTGAAGCAAGGAGTCAAATTCTGTTTGCTCTGAAAGGAGACTGAGCGAGGAAGCGTCGTGCGTGCCCTGAGCTCACCGAACGGAAACTATTTGCAGAGAACATACTCACCGTGAGCTTTACACCTGAAGTGTGCAGGTGCCTGGTGGAACAGCTTGCACGTGTGCTGCCTACTGAGCAATTTGCTCTTTTCTTTTTTTTTTTTTTAAAAAAAACTTACTTGTTAAGAAGAGATTTTTCTCCATCACGGGCTGCCCCTGCAGGCCTCAGGAAAAGCTTTCGGTGGTCTATGGTAGATAAGATCTTTGCACAAATGACTCATAAACGGTAGGTGAGGGCTTGGCGACATTTGGGTCCGCTTCCCCTAGAGCACTATAGACAAAAACACCCACAGCAGGGAGTGTTTTCTCCTTTTACATGAAATTTTGTGTGGAAGACTTAATTAAAGCTTGTTGAAGTGTAAGAAGGTCAATAATATTGATCCATACAAATTTTCAGAGCGAAAATTAAAAGAAAAAAAAAAGAGGCATTTGATCTGTATATTAGAAAATCAAGCATAAAAAGCCTTGTAGACTACTTGTAGACTATACTAATTAACCTGCCAGCATAGAAGAAATGACCTAAAGCCATAAGGACACATAAAATACCTAAGGACAGAAAAAATGCATATATAAGCAAAGGTCTTTTATCTCAAAAGGAAACTCCAAGAACCAGATTGTTTTAGCCATTGTTCTAATGTCCCAAGACTCTTTTGATGTCTCCTGATCAAACAGGAAACAAAGCAAAAGACTAAATTTGTCCTATCTCTTGGAGGGCAGATCTTTTTCTCTAATGCTCTGTAATATATTCCCGCAACAGCTCGGCCTCTATGTATTCAGTCCCTCAAGTCTCCATCCATGGAAAGTGAACTGGAAAGGAAGCCTAAATTAGATTCAGGCAGTGGCGCACATTAGCATTTTGGTGAACTGAGGCTTGTCAGCCTCCCTTATCCTTCAGGTGAACATCGCATTGCTAAATCCTGGGATGAGGATTTGATGTGAAATTACATTTCACTGTGCATTTGTAGGATGGACTGTTTTATCTTGGATGGGACAAGAAAGATCAGACCTGTACAGAAACAAAAACAAAGGACTACACATATCCATTGAAAGCAGCATCCCCTCCTAGGCAAAGACCAGCACATCCCTATGTATGGATTTTGTGTCCTGTTACAAAACCCCTTCTTGAGAGTCTTGGTAGGAAAAGTGACAGAACTAAACATCAGTGAAATAAATCATTTGCTTGTAAGAAGTTCAAAGTGTAGAATAAGAGAAAAGTTATGTGATACCAGAAATGTATATTCAGGGGCATTTTTAACCTGTAAATTATCCACTAGAAACAGATTTGGACATATGAGATAACTCTCAAGCTACATTTAAATCCCTACTGATCCTATGAAATCCTGAGCCCACCACTTCCATCCAGAGGAATTTCCATGGCAGGAAAGCAGCTAGAAAGCAGGATCAGATCTCTGCTTTGTTCAGCAGAAAGGCCTACCCAGACTACACCAGGCAACCTCAAAGTACATGCAAGTACCTGGTTATTAAGCATTGCTAATATAATAATGTGAGTGGGCACATTTTCTGGATTAAACAAAATAATAATAACGTACATAAAGATGCCAGGCTAGATGTAGGAATAACACAATAGTTTGGGGTCTTTCTCCTAGGCCTATTCATTCTACTCGCTTCTCTTTTTCTTATGCTTGCAATTTATGTCCCCACTGATACTGCATTAGCCATTGCTTTAACTGCCCGGCTTGGCACCTTATTTCCCAGGCGAGAAGCAGCCTGGCCCCTGCCTTCTGCACCCTCCACAGAGGTAAAGCTCAGGCTTCCCGAGGAGCAGCCACTCGGACCACCCTGCACAAGCTGGGCTGTGCTGTGCCCTGTAACACGGCAGGGAGCCATTTCGTGCCCATGTCACAATGGATCTGCCGTAACCAAACACTCCCGGGAGCCCGATAGGCTGGAAACCAAGAAAGCCTGACAGGATTTCGGCTGCTTTGGTGAGCTGAACCGGGCTCTGTAAAGTGTCCGACAATGCCCAGGGCCAGACAAAAGGACCCAGGACCCTCAGAGAGCCCGTTGGGAGGCTTTGCTGAATCTGGGGCACAGAAATCGCTCCACAGCAGCTCAGGCTCCTGTGGCCCGGCCAAAGGCGCCCACCTTGCCTGCCAGGCAAAACGTGCTGAGCGGCGCCCGCCTGTGCCCCTACGCTGTGTGCAAAGAGCTCCTGGTCACCTGAAAAGGGGGGCTTTTACCCAGCTAAGGTACAGCCCTTTCCCGCTTCCCAAGCGTGACACAAATTCAGAGCTAAATAGAGAAAAGGGGATAAACGTAAACATCTTGTTGAGGCAGGCTGCCCAGTCACCTGCCTCTCTGGCTCCCCTTCCCCAGGGCACGTTACCAGCCCTTCTGCGGTGCTGGGCAGACACGGCTACAGCTGCAGCTCTCGAGAGCAAAGGGCATCAGCCAACTACAGCACTGGGAGGACTGTCTTTCAAGATCCTCTCCTTTCCCCTAGTTATTCCTTTGACTAACAGCTACTCTCAGAACAAGGAAAATAAGGTCTGATTCCTTAATGGATTTCTGTCTTGGAAGCCCAGTGTAACTCCATGCTCTTTATTACAGCACCTCCAGCTCCACACAGGCATCTCCTAACCCATCTGTGCACCAATAGCCCCATCTCAAACCATTCTCCCTAACTTTCAGGGATGCGTTGGCTGCTTCTGAGCTGCCTGGAAACCCCACAAGCAGCTGCATAAGAGCAGAAGGGTTTCCCCAGCTGGGCCACCAACTCACATCCCTCTGCCTTGTGCAGCCCAGACCCCACTGCACTCGTGGGGCTGAGGAACCCTGGCAGTGCTGCCCCTCTGCCACATCTGGCTGCACACCCCATGGGCCTGACTGCTGTGGGTGCTGGACAGCATGCAGACATGCACACACACACACACACTGTCACCCCACACGCTGCCTTTTTGCAGCAGGATGAACTCTCAGAGCCCCAAACCCAGCTTCGGCACCTCCCTCTGCTGCTCTGGCCCTGAAAATGTGTTTTCTATTTTGTCTGCCTTTTCTCCCCCTCAAGCAGAATGACCCTTCCCTGTGTCCCCGCGCTCCGCTCCCCACCTCCTGCCCACACTTCCCCTCCACACGGTGCTTGGCAATGCGGAGCTGCTGCTGCCGCGCTCCGCACACGCTGCGGCACGACTTCAGCAAAGGACCTGCAAGCACTGCCTCCTGCAGCAGCACTAAAACAGTTAAATACACTAAGCCTGTTAATAGCCTTTCATCATCAAGGACTGGTTCTTCTGCACATGCAGGGAGAGAACACATTTATTTCTCATGTATATCCTTTTATTTATCTAGTTCCCATCAGCTGTACAATATTTTTTTCTCTGTCACTGTGATAGCTCCTGCGTCCACCGGAAAAGCGATGACAGTGGAAGTACATAAGCAGCTTCCCAAGAATGAAGCTTGCCCAAACTGGAACCCAGTGCTTTACTTCTACTATACTGAATTTACACATTTGCACTTGGCTTAATTAGTTAAATCCATATGGGAGTTGCCTGCACAGTAACTATAGCATAAAGCACATGCCCAGACCTCAGGACCAGATTCTGGCAGCAGGATGAAGCCTGAGAGCCACCGCAACCCTATATCCTAACAGTCGTTATTATTGATCTCCCTGTTGTTTGTAAAGGAGGCACCTATTACAAGAACCAATACTGAGCAAAACTCCAAACACGTATGCTTTCCCAAAACCAACAGGGGATCATCGTCCATTGCTGTTCATTTGTTACAGCCCTCTAGACAGGGCCTCAGTCTGGAAACGTCACCTCAACCCCCACACCGCCCTTAAGTAAGAAATAAATAAATAAAAAGGAAAGGAGGACAAGGTGAAGTGTCCTGGGCAAAGGAGAGCATCTCCCAGAGCAGTGCTGGGTCCGAACAGACCGTTCCCAGGCAGAAGCACGAGCAGCATCAGCTGCGGTGGGAGCGGGGCCGGAGGCTGGGGGCCGCGGGGCCCACGCAGGCCGCGCCAGCCGAGCCCAGGCCTCCCGCTCGCCCGTCCCGGCCTCCCTCCCGCCCCATTAATTGATAAAAGCACTTAAGTGGCTCGAATGGTCAAATGGCTCTCAGGCTTTAAATTACGGCTCTATTAATCAGCTTGCTTTAGCTGCAAGTTGCTCCATATATTTAAGTAAAAGATACGCAAACCACAGAATTTATTACACAGACCTTAAAAGCTTTTTTCCCCTGAAAAGGAAAAGAAAAAAAAAAAAAGATATTTTAAATGGTTTTCCTAATGCTGCAAAAGTGGCTGTAAAGTAAAATATTTTGCAAACTTGCAGTTTTGCCTGTTGTTTTTGGATCAATATGAAACATGGGCAGAAGTTGCTCCTCCCCAGGTACGGTGAGTGCAGTTCATTACTGGACTCCTAAGCCTAGAAATCACCTGCCATGACTGGAGCTCGGAGGCGGGTTCTTAATTCCATCTAATGTCTACAACCCAGTCTCCTTTACAAGGGCTTTTAGCTACATCTCACTCAAAGTGTGTTACACACCCTGGATGAAAGAAAAATTTCAGCTTCAATTACTGCACAGTTAAACTACATAACTGCCCTCAAAAGCACCAGAGAGCTTGTTTAGATCAGCTCTGTGCTCCAGACCAGAAGACCAAAATGCAAAAGCATTTTATTTGATTTACTCCAAGATCAGCCTCCTGGGGCTTTTCAGGGTAAAGAGGTGATTTCTGAAGTTCTGTTTGTATATAATAGAAAATTGCAGCACTTTAATACAATTCTTCCTTCTCTACAATGCAATATCACTAAAGCAGGGCTGGTACAAGCAGGAAAGTGAGGCTGCAGTGCAAGCCCATCAAGCTCTACCATATACACCAGTTTAAATACCATCATGCAAAACCTCTAAGGAATTTTATAAAACATAATAGACTTTTAAAAACCAATCTTTCAGAGCAAGGATATTTTTCTATTAACTAGTACTGTATGGTTTAAAAATTTCAAAGCAATCTCAATCTCTAGTAAATTCTATTAGCTTTCATAATCACTTCCATAAAACTTCCTAGAGCCACAATCGCCCAAAAACTCACTAAATTATCGAAGTTTAAACACATGAATGGTCCCATCCTGGTTTTGGGGGCCTCTTCCATTTGTGTTAATTTTAAGCAGCTGCCTAACCCTCACTTAGGCAGAGCTGTGGCTGCGAGCACGGCTCCAAAGAGCTGGAAGCACCAATACTTGAGGTCCTGCTGCTCCCTTCCTGCAAGCAGCCGCTGCCAGCACCAGCTTCATGTTGCAGACCCTCCTCTTCAAACTGCCCATAGGTTTGGAAGCAATCCAGCTCCTGGATTTGCAGGCTTTCCAGCACACTGGCTCACTTCCCATGGAATTGCAAGGCCGGGCTCCCCTCCACCTGCCATTTTTAACTTTGGAAAAGGGGAAGAGAGAAAGCAGACGCGCAAATGAAAACCCCAGCCCCGCTCATGAGGCACAAGCTGTGTGCAAGGCGGCTGCTGGTGGGCACTGCGTGGATTCCTCGTGATCCGGGCACTGCCATAATTTTTATTCATGGCAGCGATGCCAACCCCGGCGCCGCCGCTCACAGCACCTCAGCCTCCTCGCCAGCTTTTGCAAAGGAGTCCGACGTGTCCTCCTAGCACGAGGACACACACAGCGAAGCTGTTAGCAAATCAATCCTAAAGTGATTTATTTTCAAGTAGCAGATACCAAGCAGGCAGCATATATTTATCATTTGGACAAGGCCTTAATAAAGATAAATTCAGAGTTTGAGTCTCTCCCAGAGCTTACGCTGCAGACACGTGCCAAAGCTCACTGTGCTGTTTAATTAGACACACAAGCCTCAACTGGACCAGCTCAAGGTTTTGATGTGGGTGAGGTTTGTTCATTTGCAGTTATGAATATTACATCTCTAAAGCCAAAGGCTGCGCTGGGCAAACAGTGGGGTCATCCTTCGAAGACAAGTGTTCCTAGCACCAATAATCAATATGCATTACAAAATCAGAATGTACTCCCAGAGTCAATAATTATCATATATTTATTACATGAATAAAGATATTTTAAAACTGCTTTAATGTGCATGAGCAATATTGAATCCTGCCAAAGACTCAGAGGGAATGCTCAACCTAGGACAGCAAGAGCATCACTTTAAAACTGTTTCCTTAGAATCTGAGCACCATAAAATATGAGGGGAGCAGGGACCAAGGAAGCAGAATGCAACATCATTTTGTTCAAAAAACACTAAGCTTTCTTTTTATCTCTGCCTATATGCCCATCTATCACAAAGCCAACTATTATTTACTGTGAATTAAAATATTTTCTACCCTCTATGGTGCGGTTTCCCGGTTTCTTTGAGACTAACCTAGAACCAACCCCATCTACCTCACATCTCTCTTTGAAGTCAGCAGGAGCCGTGGGAGCACCTGGGCTGCAGAAATTAGACTGAGATTCTCAAAGGGGATTTAGATACATGTTCGATCAAAATGAATGAAAGGCAACTCCCCTGCGCGCCTCGAAAAGCTCAATTACTGCTCTGAACTTCAGCGTGGTGATAAAAGCTCCCATTGTTGCTCTGCTCGGCTGCTCTTTCATGCAGAGCCGCCATAAGGTAGTGAGTTCTGCGGCTACGTCTATTAGTTCCATAAGATATAAACGGAACCAACATGGGGCTAAAGTGAAATTCAAGCTGTAAATAACCCTAAACTACCCAGTGACCAGTCCGCAACTCCTGCCACACATATATGACACAAACCTGCCTCTCTCTGCTTGTCTAAGGTAGGGATAACCTTTCCGAAGTGAAGGGAACCACGTGGGGTCAACCCAGCCATAGTGCAAAGGGAAATGGTTAAGAAAGCCTGGAAGTGAAGCCCAAAGTCTGGCCTAGGATTTCTCACCAAGTCCTGGATCTGCTGCTTTCCCAAAGGCAAACATCTCCCTTGGCACCTGTGCCCTCACTGGTGAGAAGAGCATGTCCAAAAGCCGGGCGCGGAGCCGCGGCGCTCCCGAAGGGCACGCGCTCCCTGCAGAGCAGCGCGGCAACAACCTGCTTCCCGCGGGACAGCCCGGCCGGCCCAGCGCCGAGCAGGGCCCCGAGGGAGGGCTCGTCATCAGGGAACCTTCTTCCTAACGCAGGAGCAGCCAGGGCTGCAGAGCTGCTCCCCCAGGCCCAGCCACGCGTTCTCGGCTGCGGGCGGCAGACCTGCCTCCTACGCACGTGAACTAGAAGCTGCGTTGACATCAGATATGTCAGAAATAGAGGTTTCTCAAAATAAAGAGGCTTAAAAGCATGTATCTTTCTGTTGCTGAAAACAGAAGCTTCTTGCTAGTCTTCTGCTCTCATATGCTTCCTCCACCCACTTTCAACTGAAAAACCCAATCAAAAATGCATCCAAGGGCCTATTCATAAGCGTATTTTTCACCAGAAGCCCTAAAGGCTTTTTAATGGGATTCCAGGCAAGTTGTGCATATAAACAACCCTTCCTGTAGGTGACTGCCTAGTGACTTCTTGCACCCCCAAGAATTCCATGTTTTCCTAAACCTTTTAGTGCATCTCAAAATATGACAAGTGCTAATGGCTCTCATCAATCTTGTGTTGTGGTACGACTTATTCTTTAGCAAAGGAGACAGAGGAGACCGAGGAAACCTCAAAGGGAAGTGGCTGACTTGGGCTAAGGCTAAAACACAAAGCTTAATACTCTAATGGGGAAAAGGAGACACAGAAAGCACAAAGGAGTTTTCCTGCAAGGAAACAGAAGGAGAATCTAATACTCGGGCTCATTTCATATTATCACGAAGCTCAAGCAGGTGCATAAGAGCACGTGCACTGAAAACCCCGTGGGGATTAACCCAAGCCACCCTGGGAGCAGTGTGTGTAGCTTCAGTGGGATCTCGTAGCTGTAAGGGCTATTTGAGGCTAAAGGACCTGTAGAAAGCAAGGGCAGAATTTGGTTGAAGAGCTCAACAGCAGGGTCTGCTCCTCCACCAAGCTCTAACACAACAGGTACTTGGTAATACTGAAATACCAGATGTCATCTGCTAGGTTTTTAGCTTTCCTTGATTCATCTAAATTAGAAGAGTGTGGGAATGCAGGGTAGCTAATTTATGCTAAATGGCGCAAATAAAATATAGCGGAGATGAATTTCTACACAATCTATTTTGAGTTTTTCATTTGTTTGTTTGTTTTTGTTCTGTTTTCAATAAACACATGTTTGCAGGTTTACAGTGAGACCCTGTGCCCTTTTCCAGAGTTTGCTAACACTAGAAATTGCCTCGTCCTCACTAGGTAACAACTACGGAGCATCAGGGCTGAAGCAGGATTACACTTGCCAAGAGTTCTGCGTTTTTGAAGTCAGCGTTTGCCAAGAATTGCCCAAGGGCTCTCCCTCCTACAAGGCTTTACCTTGAAAGTGGTCCTGGCCCCCTGGCCTGCTCCATCAACACCCTGAAAACCGAGCAAAGGAGGCAGCACTTCAGGCAGCACATGAGCAGGAGAGGAACGCATCCATGTGCTAATGCAAGCAGACACATGGAAAGAGAAAGACATGAGAGAGTTTAGGGGACATTATATAATAATTGTTGGCAAGTGCTGGCTTTTTAACAGCAATAGCTTTAGAAATTTGGGCAGCAACCCATCAGCCTGAAGGTGCTGAATGGAGAATAAATTGCTTATCTGTCCCTGCTGCTCATTCTCAGGAGAGATACAGTATCATGTCATTCAACTTGCTGATCTCTTCAGACAGGTTTCTTTAGTGACAGAATTTTAGTGCCAAAAGTATTGGTTTACTAACAGGGAAACATGGCTTCTCCAAATTGGTATTTCTATATGCTGAGCACATAGGGATACCCTTGGGTAGTCACAAGTAGCAAGCATTTTCTAATTAATTAATCCGCACATCTCCTCTTTCGGCTACATCTGTATACATCAGTACTGACATCAAATTGTCTGTTAACTTCATCAGAAGTATTTCCTTTCCCTGAATTTCCCAAGGGCTGTATCAATACCTGCTTCCCTAAATAAAAGTGGCAGGTGGATGTAATGGGGGTATCAACTGACTCCCCTGTTCAGCATATCTCCAGCAAAGACAACAGTTCAAAACGGTTATTAAAAGGTTAGAGATCTTTCCAATTGACAAGGTACCAAGGCCAGGTGACACTCATCTAAAAGTGCTAATGGAAGTGGAGTCAGAAATTGGAAAACCTGTAGGAGACATTTTGACAAGCTCAACTGAGCAAAGATCCCTAAAGGCAGAGAAAAAACTAAGATAAAATAGTATATTTTAAAGACCAAAAACAAACAGAGAAACACACACATACAGATCCAAGCATTTACAAATCCACATTCAGGAGTATTTTGAGCATTATTTTCATGGTTCAGGACTTTAGAAAGACAAACTTCCTCAATTTGATACTGTGAGCAGGGAATGTGCTTTCAAGAAAATGCAAGTCTCAGTTGTTCTGCCTTCTCCATGCTCTTTCTTAGCGTAAGAAAAGCCATGTTACAGGGATCACATTTAATGAAAAGGGGCTGAAAGGGAATTCTGACAACAGCACGTGTCAGAAGTTGATGCCATTCCTTATATATTATTGTATTCAGAAAATCCTACAAGTACTGAGGCAGAGAAAATTTCCTGACTTAAAATCAATAGTAAACTCAAGTCCTTTATCCTGCCAGTAATTGCTGTTTGCATGCAAAGCTGCTCCATATGCCTTCACTGGGAGAAAAACTAATAAGGGTTTCCTTATACTGGCAGAAAAACAAAGAACTCAGATCTTTGCTCTTAGCACTTTTGTGCAGTGGTGGATTGAGAGGAAGAGGTAATGGCAACGTACCTTACAGCTGAACCTGGAGAGTTGTGAAAGTCATGCAAAACAGCACTCAGTCTCTTCAGAAAGCTGCAAATGTCTAGATCTCGGCTGTCTGCATAAATGGAATAGATCTGCCATGCTGCCGTCCCAGGAACTGCATCCCAGGCGATGCCCTGCCAGCTTTAGGGATGCGCTGGGATAGCAGAACTAGAGGTCAAAATAGAAATTATCACACATACCTATTTAAAGACAAACTCTTCTGACAAAACGTGCTATGACTGACACAGTATGATGAAAATTTTAATGCATCTCTCCTCGGATCAGACTGCATGAATTTGGAAAAACGGGTCAGGAAGCATAGAAGTTACTTGACCCTACAGCATTTCCCACTGGTTTGAGGACGCTGCTTTCCAGGCACCTGCAAACACACGTTGCTTTGCAGCCCTCACGCCTGAGAGGCATCGTGGCCTTTTCCTGCTGCCACACAGGTCTGCACACAGAGCCCTTCTTATTCACTTCGAAAAGGAAAACCAGATATAAAACTGTACTGCCTACAGACCCTCAGGAGGTTGTTCTGGTTCTGTTCCGATGAAATGACTGAATTTTCAAGAAGCAGAGTGCAGTGTTTGCCAAAAAACACACTCTTTACCCCTTGATAACTGACTGAAGGTGAAAGGACCGGCCTTCAAGGGCCTCCTTCATCAAGCCCAGCCTATGCAAAGGCACCTGCCCTCCATGTAGCTCCAACCTAGTGGCTCTTTTTTGCAGAAACATGATACCTGCTTGGAAGCACCCAGGCCCAGACAAACACTTGCTCCATCCCACTTTCCACTGCACTCCTCCTTTGTAACCAACTGATTTTACTCTAAAGGAAAGAAAGACAGCAAAAATTAGAAAGTACTGGATTCTACAGATCACAGGTATCTAAAAGCTTCACAGGACGTGTGCTGTACATAGCAATTGCAATCTATCCTCCATAGCATTTTCCCCGCAGCTGTGCCATTTGTTAGCTTTGCACTTGGCCAGGTAGTAGGTGGCATTTCACCAGCTCCCTTTGAAAGACAGACTTCCACCTTTTGTTCCCCTGGGGCTGCAAGGCTATTTTAAACTGTATTTTCTAGACAGCCTTTGCATGGCTTCTGCAGCAGCATGTAATTTCCACCAACATCTTTAATGCCAGTGCTGTTTAATCCCTTCCTGAAATGCAATGAAAAGGATATTTGAAACAAGTGAAAGCATCTAGACGAATAAAGCAGCAGAATATCCCAGTGTCAAAGCTTGAACGGGTCAGTGTGCCTGCATGCAGGTTCTTTTATTATAGTCCTGACTATTAATAACAGACCAGTGCAGCACACCAGGGAAATCCAGAGCTTGGGCCCTCAGGAGCTGTCTCAGTGAACTGAAATGACACAATCCCTTGTGCTAAATAACTTCATGCTGATGTGCTCTGAAAATGCAGAGACCATCTCTGCTCCCCACTCCTCTGGTTTAGCACCGAGCATGGGCATGGAAAGGGCCTCTTGTGCCTCGAATGAAATTGCAACGTTCAAGAACAACCCAGAGGATTCATCCATGCTCACTAACTGACCACTGTCATTCAGGTTTGAGGCATACCCATCTTGCTTTTGCTTTTGTTTTCTTATCTTCTATTTGGCAAAAAAAAAAAAACACACACATTTGGGAGCTTGATGTCATGTTCTGAGTAAATTATCTGCCTCAGAGCAGAGGTCTTAGTCCCCAGATAGACTCAAGAATCTGGGAAGTCATTAGAGGGAAGCTGAGACTTGCATTTAGCCCATCTGAGCGCCCACTACCCTGTCTGACTCTTCCCTTGTACTAAGTCCCTTGGAATCTGTGTCCCAGCTACTCAGGATTGGGTAAGCTCTCTTCTTTCTTTTGATCTGATAAGTTGGAAATACTTCTGTGGCTGTCAGCAATAAGCCCCTGTTGCCTTCTATGTTACATAGCAAACATCCCATATGCAGAAAAGTATGAAACTTCTAGACAAAAATGAAGCAAGACGGAGCAAGGTGTCACAGTCACTCAGAGCCGTGGCTGGGAGCTGGAGAGAATCAGGTGCCAAACCAAGAAAAGCTCAATATTGGGCTGATCATATGACACTAAACCTTCTGCATTTAAAGGCAAGAGGTTATCCATATCAACAGAAATGATTAAATGATCAAAGAAAACCATCTCCAGATTTCATTTACAAGAGGATTAAATGCATTCACAGGCAGGATCTCATGATCAGTTTAAAACATGGTGCCCTGATCAAAGACATATTTGCACATCTGTTACATATTTGGCTAGTCTCTAGCAGTTAAATGCTACAGCAACTGTAGGAATATTGAAGCCACTGATCAGCTACACAAAGACCATGAAGTTGAATTTGCACAGACATCTCTCCAGATCCCAGTGAAGCCAGTAAGCCCTGCAGCAACAAGAGGAGCCCAAAGCCCTGTTTGTGAGGGCCCTGCTCCTCCTCACTCGCAGTCTGAGCTCTGGAGGGCAGGGCAAGAGGGGACAGAAGCTATGGCACACGAGCAGATGAAGTGACTGGAGGGTTGAGAGAGAGCTCTGTCACTTGCATTAGCTGTGTTGCCCTGTATTTTTAAGTCATTCATATCAAGGGATGGGAGAAAACAAGACTGAATAAGGGGAAGATGATCAGAGCTTGTTGTCTACCCACCTGTGGGCCCATATGGATCTGGTGTGTCCTAGGACAGCAGGGAACCTGCTCAGCCCTTGGCTCACAGGGACTGTCTCTGCCACCCCGCAGGTCTGCCCACCCTTCCCTCTACTAACTTTGGATCTCTATGCCCAAACCAGCCCTTTTGCCACGAGTGCCGGGCTCAGTTCTGCCTCAATCTCCATTTTCTGCACTCCTCACACCTTGCCAGCTCCCACCTCCTGTCCCTCCCCCTCGTGTGGAAGGTGCCCCTGCTCTGGGCAGCAGCATCGCAGCAAGAGCAGCGGGTCCAGCTGTGTCGTGGCCAGCTGTGGTGCTGCAGGAGCTGGGCCAAGGGGCACACGGGCCCTGGGGAGCCAGCACAGAGCAGGACACTCGGGCTGGGCTGCCCAAACAGTGCCAGGCTGCCCAGGCGAGCCCAAGCGCCCGGCGGACCTGAGCTTTTGTTAACCACTCCTGGCTTCCCCACAGCTTGAGTGATAACGAGTTAGTGACAGCTGTTTAATTAATACTCCGAGGACATGCTCCACACAGCTTTTAGATGCGTAGGCCAGGACTGAGCAAGGACACACGGGCTGCACCCGGACGCGTTCAACCCGATACAGCCCGTGCTCAGGAGAGCAGCTGGACGGGGCTGCCGGCCGCGGGACCCTGTGCACCTCCTTGAGCGTGCCAGTCGCATCAGCGGCAGCACTCCCCTTCTGGCAATGCTGATTTCAACCTGTGTTACCCATTTCAGGGATCTGTAAGACCCTTGTAAAGAAAAGGGAGCCCCAGAGGCCTCCCAAGAAGCTAAGCAATTTCAGGGCATGCACATGTGCCAAAAAGACTATCCAGTAACTACCACCCCGTGACCTGTGTGTATCCTTCCACCTAAGGGAAGGCAAGCAGCCAGAACATGGAATCAAGCACATCTCCAGAGCACTGCAGCAGCTTTCCCCACTTAGCTGCTGGGAAGCCAAAGGGAGGCAGCCGAGCGGTGCCCCCCACCCAGCCCTGGGGAAAGTCACCCGGAGGCAGCCCCACAGCTCGCCCTGGGCCTCGCTGCAGCGACACAGCGCAGCGTGAAGCAGGGCTCCACTTAATTAAGTCAAAACTGAGACCAGCATGCATATTAATGAGCACCCTAATGAGCATTAATTTTTGATGTTCGTCGTTAACAAGCATTATAAACTATGACAAATTTCTGTTTGACTGAATGCCAAAGTCTGGATGAGTGGTGGTTCAAATTGTAAATCTGAATGCTTCCCTGGGGATTAGAACACCAGGCATAAATACTCAGAGCTTGCAGCATCAAAGAGGAAAAATATGTGCCATGACAGGCTATCTTCCACTGCCCTTCTACATGTGCCTAGTGGAAGGGCACTCACATCTCCCGGAGAGAGGCAGTTTAGATTCAAAACATAAAAAAAAAGAAGCACCCAGCTCTAAAATGGTAAATGTAAATCATTCTACCCTCACTGAAAGCAAGGGGCATGCTTTAATATTCAGAGTTTTACACAAGCAGAAGGGTGCTCACCCTTTCGCATCTTATTTGTGCAGGCAAACACCTGCACTCAATGCACAAGTCTGGAGGCTGGTAAAAACGCGGGTTCGTACCCGCAGTCACGACATCAGATGACAAAGGAAACATCTTGATCGTTCAAAGGCCCCTTAAAGAATCTGGATGATGCAACACAATGACCAGCACGGCTAGAGGACAACAAGCCCGTGTGTGTAACCTGCACGGATACTCCCGTCCTGACCTGGCTCGCGCGCGTGCTTCCAGCGCGGCCGAGGCTCGCTTGCACTTTGTCCATTTACAGATAACCAAAGCAGTTCGTTTTCTAGACATTTCTAACTGGCTTTTGTGCTCTAATTCCATCACAATCGAGCCCCACTTTGAAGCTGACAAACAGTAGCACTGGGTGAGGCTTGTCTGCCTCGCTGGCTCAGGGGGCACAAACCGGTGGTGTACGATCTGCAGTAGGAGCCAGATGTAAAGTGCACATCCAAGGAGAAGGCAGCTTGCAAAGGAAAAGCAAGTCAAAGGAATCCCCCCCACAGTGCTTGCCAAAAGCTTCCAAAAGGTTACTGCTACACTCCATTTTCCCCAGGGATCCACTCTCAGCACTCACCAAAACCTCCCTCCCCAGTGTTATGCATGTCATAATTCACATCACTAGAACTGAGGTGAAAGAAGTTTCTTAACAAGCTTGACTTTTCACACTTGTTTCCCTTTCTGCATGTTTAAACGTAATCCAAGTTTGGTTTTGCAAGATTTGCCCTTTTTTTCAATATTTTTTCAGTAATTCCATTTCACTTAAAAATGTTCAATAAATACAATTATTTTAATAAAATCTGAAAATGTTATTTTTAAAAAATATGTAAGAAACCAGACAATGTCCTTTCTCTAAAAGAGAGAGAGACATCTTTATGAAAATCACTTTCCATGAAAGAGAAGCTGGTGGGTCCATCACAGATTCACCTCAGAGCAATGAAAGCACCAAGCCTGGGAATCATTTTACCCTGAGACAGACACCTGCAAGTGGTCAGGCAAAACGCCCTCCACAAGCACCTCTCCACTGAACTCACAGAGACTGCAGGGTATCATTGGTACACTAAACTAGCAAAGATAAATAAAATGAATCCCATGGCTGCCGCAGTCCTGACTTTTTACCTTGTTCTCATCATGCTGTTCCTTACTCAATGCAGAAAAGGAGATGCAGTCAGATTTTAGGCAACATCTTGTATTCACTGCCCATCTATGGCACTGAGCACATAAACAGGCAGGTACGTGCTGTAGACACACTGACGAGTTACAGGGCACGGTGATACCAAGTGAGAAGTAGTTGGGAAACAAATCTCCATGTGTGTGAGGTACTACCGGGGGATGACACCAGGCTTCAGTAATCAGGTAAGTCGCTAGGGACCTGCAAAACTGTCTCTTTTCTGCTCTTCTGGGTTGTGATTGCTATTACCTGATGCTCTAACAACAGCTTCGTCTATCTGATTACTTCAATTTAATTGATATTCCTTTGGCTCTACTTGCTCGAATGGATTCGCTCTCTTCACTGTGCTCAGCGCTGCTAATAAATAAGAAGATGGATTAAAAAAAAAAAAAAAAAAAAAAAAAAGCACTACTGTTCTCTTCATACATCAGCCTGTCCTGAACTGCCAATTGGTTTTGTCTGTGATTGCTGACACTTTAGACAGAAGAAATATTTCTAACACTTACACTGAACCAACCTGGATATTTTATACCTGCTGAGCATCTTACAGACTTGTCCCTCCAGCTGGGGAGGTGAAAGCCATGTTGGCCTTTTCCAGTGATCCATCACAAATTTTCTCCTCTATTTTCAGTTTACTTCCTTCTGTTGTGCCTTTGATTTCTACTTTGATGTTGTTCTCAATAATCAAAGTCAGAAATTCAGCTTTTTACAGACATCTTTTGAAACCATCTTCAAATTATGACAGATTCAGCATCCCAATAGGCCAGTTCAGAAAGATCTTCGATTAATATTTATACCAAATGATCTCAGTGCAAAGTAGAAAAAGTGGGTTCACTTGCAGCCTAGTAAGGCGGGTAAGCACAGATTACAAATAATGTCCCTGTTATTCTTCTGACAAAGGGCATGTGAATCAACAGCGGAGGTTTCTAAACATCCTCCATCAAGGTATTGTCAGGCATTTAGCTATTTTTCTCTTTAGAGCTGTGGCAAGTTTAAGGATGACCAGATTAAATGGCAAACCAACAAACACCAGGATAAAAGAAACCAGTCGTCCCAGGTGAATAATGAGACTTTTTTTTGGTCCCATCACTCCACCCTCAAATCTGTCATAAAAAAGCTCACACAGTTCTTAACCTATTCCGCTTGGATAACATGGAGAAACACTCTTTTCAATAATCTTCCTCATGCATTTCTGGACAGAATGGGGAAAGAGATTAGGAGTTACAAAAATCTTATTTCTTTTCAACTGGCTTGGAAGTATGCTTTTCAAAAAATAACAGATAAAGGTTTTTTCCCCAATTTTTGGGCCTCTGACCCATAGAGAAGCCCAGATTGCTCCTGAAAAAGCCCCGGCAGAGCCGTGACGCACGAGCGAGGGGAAGGAGCAAGGACACCCATGCAGACGACACCCCATCTTTTTGCGTGCTCCAGACCAAGGCGCTCGCTGTCCCATCGCGGCAGAGCGTGGATCTGCCCAGGGCCTCCTAGGGAGCGAGAGGGGAGGACCAGCCGGGTCACTGCAAGGTCCTTCCCCAAAGGAAGGGCACAAGGCCAAGAGAGGTGACCGGGCACTGCAGGGAATCGTACAGAAACAGCAACACCCCCAAGGCCAACTGCTCCTGTCTGTGAGAGTTGCCCATAGGGGCTGGCAGCGGGAGGACATCTGCAAAGTCACAGTGGCCGTAAGCAGGGGGTGTCCTCCTCCAGGGGCACGTGAACCCACCCACATCCACCCGCTGGCTCCCAAGGAGCCCTCGGGACACACTGCTCTGTGACAGCGAGCGGGGAGCTTATCCGCAAATGCCTTGGCAACACACGGATCAAATGGGCTTTTGTTATCCAGAAATAAAGGTTTGACAGCGCCCTCCTCTCTCCGAGGACGTTCCTGCAGACATCAGCCCCCAGGCTGCCGGAGCAAGGAGGTTGGGATCCGAATCCCAGTCCAACATTCTGGTCTTACCCCCACTGATGTCCTGTGGGGCAGCCGCAAAGCTCTGCTCTACCTGTAGTCTCAAGGAGGACACAATTGAACAGTAATGAATAATAATGCCCAGTTGAATAGATAAATGGTTCTGTTATTTAACACAGCTCTTCAAACAATCAGAAGTGGAAATCTGCATTTTATATCACCTTATTCACTAGCAAACACTACAGTGAAATTTAACTTAACATTGACTAGGTTTTGTGAGCTAAAGGGATAAGCTCCATTAATTTTCTGCTGATAAAATGTTATTTTAACTCATTTTAATGCCCGGTTTTTCCCTTGCTAAGATCTCCAGCTCCTTTTTCCCCTTGCTGTTCCCTAGCTACATCACAGGTTACATAAAATCCAAGCTACAGAACTAGCCTGTAGAATATACCCCGTATTACTAATGTGTAAAGCAGGCAGACAAGCTGGCGGTCTGCAGGGGCTGATGCTCTGCAGCCCGTTCCCCCCACGAACACGACTGCAGAGAACACAACGGCACCGTAGCAACTGACCCCAGAGTGGCATCCAGGCCACGGCTTCCAAACACTAAATCTGCTCTCATCTAAAGAAATGACACCAAATTTTCTTCTAGACCTAGTAAAATGCTTTTGATTGAGCCATTTTACATGAAATCTTCTTCCAAGCTAAAAAAGAACTTCTTAAAGATTGCAAGGTTTTGCTTTAACATTTGTGATCCAACAGCTGGGAGCTGTTGGTCTCAGCTCATGAGACCGCTGGGAAGCAAACCAACACGGATTAATCTCCCTTTGCTCGCCAAGCTGAATGACAAACTGAAAATTAAAGGAACCAATTACATTTTGAAAAATATATGCCCTTCCCTCAGCCCATGATGAGGCCATTAAAAAAGAGCAGCACCTCTTCAACTTGGCCAATGCCCCGGATCCCATCACTTCTGTGGAAGCCTCCGAAACAAAGATGCAGCTACTGTCTTGCCCCAAGGGCTCTGTGCTAGTAGAGAAAGATGCAGTTTGCACCTCTGCCAATGTGATGCTCCAGGAAAATTACTAGTAAAGGGTGAGAAACTCTAAAGCAGCAAAGCGAGGATAGGACACGGTCAAGCTGGAGAGAAGAACTAGGGCAAATTTGCAAGAAGAGCACTCAGTGCTCTTTCTTATTAAATATATTTATTCATGAGTCAGGCTAACAGTAAGAGTGCGTTAATAAAAAATCATTAGATGATGATAAGAGGTTAGGAGACCTAATCGATGCAAAGGAGGACCAGAGTATCACACAGGAAGAGCTACGAGATCAAAGCTGAACAACAAGCACTTAAGGACTACAAGAATTTTGCTGTAAAGTAGAAGCTCCTCAGCTAGGGAGCACTGAGGAGGAGGAAGATTTGTGGGAGTGACCACAGAAAAGGCAAATGCAGTTCTGCTGTGCATCAACCCAGCTAGCGCCACAGCACGCACACGAGCACATGCTACAGCTGCGAGGACTGGAGAAGATTCAACCCTGAGAAAGACTGTGGTCATTGTCTTTAGATTTATCACTAAGAGAAGCCTCTTGAAGATAAACATTAACTTTGACACAAAAATAAACAGGACATATATGGACATATATTGACCAAAAATTGGTTAGATAGGCAAAAACTAGCAAATGCTAACAAAAGGAAAAGATGACTCCAGAACAGCCTTAAAATAATGGCAGAAACAACAACAAAAAAAGTTAGCAGCTTAAGACTCAGTTTAATATATTTATGAATAAGAATACCTTGTTAGGCATGAACTGAATGATAATTTTCTGCAATGGTAGGAAAATGGACAGTGGTTGGGGAATCGGCCCCTAGCCCAGCAGGGTCACCTTGAGTCGAATGGTGCTGCAGTACAGAGGCCTAAGAGAATTAATCATATTTAATATTAAAGACCTTACTTTGACACAATTTCAATTGGCTACAGCAAATCAAAGCAAACTCGGCAATAAATGTCTTCATAATGCCTTGTGCTGTAGCTATACTTTGAAAGTCCAAAATCAATAAAAACAAAATGGTGACATATGTTTGTATTATTTGCAACCTAAATGCATGCAAGGGGATCTGTCACCACAGGATTAATAGAGCACGTGGCGCTCCGTTTGGTGGGCATCTGATTGTCTGTCTCGAAATAGGAATTTTGAGCTGGCTAGGGATTTCTGCAAGTGCGTTTGCAGGTTTATGCTGAATTTCACATTAACAATAAATCATGCTCCATGTATAGTTCTCTTTTTCAATTTACTGCAACACAGCTTCATCAATTCACACAGGGAATAGGGCCATACGCATAATGAGCAGAAGATAATAAAATATTAAGTAAGACAACGAAAGAAAAACATTTGAAATATTAATACCAAGGCTCTAAGACAGCCCCCCTTGCCATTCGGCCTGTGCTTGGTGTGTAAGTCCCTCTTACGTGCAGCTGCAGCAGGAGAGTGCCAGGTAGTCTGCTCTAATGACTGCAAAATAATCTACGTGAAATTAAGAAAACCATTTAACGATGACGTAAGTGAAAATCAGGCCTGTTCCACAGTGACCTCCAAGACATTATTTTTAATCGAGCTGCTAAAGTTACCTTTGACCAAGTAATTATTCACTATGCTAGGACCTTTCCCATATCCCTGGGTGTTTCACAAATTCAATTTCAATGTATTTGTCAAGCCTGCTGCTTGGCCCTCCTCGTGGCTGCCCCAATGAGGCAGAGAGGAGCTCCTGGCACAGCGAGGTCCCCTTGGTGGCAGACAGCAGCAGAGCCAGCTCAGAGCCCAAACTGCAGCACTCCCTCAGCTTGAAACATTCCCTTCCAACTGAAGGCAAAGGACATGCTTAAATTTAAGCATATGCTTATACCTGCTTGACAGCAATGGGAGCTCTGCATACACCTATGTACGTGCCCAAAGTCAGGGCACCGACTTTTTCTCTCTCCTTTCTGGCTTCTTCCACAGATTCAGATTCTAAGGCCCTTGGAATTACTCCAGACTCGGAGACACTTTTCAGTACATCTGCATTCAAAACCCATAGGCAAGACTTATTCAAGATCAAATGCTTTTGGAATTCCACAAAATGCAGTTCTCCCATCCCATGTGTCATGCAAATAGGCTCATGAATTGAGTGATTCTCCTCAGCTAACCTGGATCATATTTACTTAACTGATGAGAACAGACAACGGAAAATATACCACTTGCTCAACATGTGCAAAATTTATGGTATGTAGCTAACATAATGTGTTTAACAGTTTTATCCAAGTTTCAATCTCGGAGAAAACAAATATGTTCACTTAATCCCACGCCATATTACAGCAATTGCATGCAGTAAGTGATTTAAAGTTTTAATTCATCATTAAGCACACTGTACACATACAGGTTTTTCTTTTTAAATAATAATATGCAAAACTTCCAAAGTCATTAACAATTTAATAAGCTGTTTAAACAAGAGAAGTCTTTGAAATGCTTGATCTGTGCCTATGCCTTCTAAGTCTCCTGCAATAATAAATTATCCTTTTCACAAATTGCTTGTCAGGTGGACCAAAAAATCTGTTTCACAATTACCTCTGCTCTGAAAAGTCATTCTAAGCATTTTTTATAAAATGGTACAGAGAAGTATATAGAACTAAATCAAATATATTTTTATTCATATAATGTTAATTGACGTTATCTTGCCAAGCACCCAAGCAAAAACTGTGCTACCAAATCTGCCATATAATAAGGCTGCAGCATCAGCATTTTATATGCCATAACAACAGCAGTCAACAGCAACACCAGACGAGTACAATCTGCGGCACCAACACCACAAGGTACAACCGCAAGATGCTTGTCGCGCTGCCTGTGCTGCAGGTCCTCGTGTACCATCTGCAGCTCGGGGGTTATTTATGCAGACATGCACAAGTCACCTCCAGCACACGAAGGAGGAACAGTCCACAAGAGCCCCTCCTCACCCAACAGAGCGCAAGGAAAACCCGCGAGGCTCCCGTTCACATAGGGAAAGGGATTTGCCAGGGTGTTTGGCAAAGAGCAGAGGGCAGGAAACCTGCTTTGTCCCACAGGACTAACTGATGGTGGATCCAGGTGAGGGTAGTTCATCAAAGAAGCCATCTCATACACGAGGGACATAGCTGCAACCTCTAACAAAACCCTTCTGGGGAGCAGCTTGCTCCTTCCTGCCTCCCCAGGGCCACCTGCAGCCACCAGAGCTGTGCCCCAAGCGCCTGGGGCTGTGAGCTCCCAGCCACGCAGCAGGCCCTGTCCCGCGCCCAGGATCAAGCTCTGAGCGTAACAAGAGACTGAGTGAAGCCTCTGGCTGATGACATACGCTGAGGAACCAGCATCTTCAGGCCTGTTCCTTTGAGGAGGTGCTTCCTGCGGATTGGGAGGGTTTGTGAGTGCTCTGACACTTTGCAAACACCTCCAGCCCAGCACTGTGCATCATTTTCTGCAAGTTATTTCTAAGACCCTACAGCTTTTCAAACACGGAAAGCGCATACAAGAGCATCTGGACTTGAAGTGATAGCGCTCTGAACTCACTGCCTGACACTTCCATTGCAGAATTACTGCAGTAAGGAAAGCCTTTAGAAATCAAAATTTTTCCAAGTTAATCGGAATACCCTTTCAAAACAGGGTAACATTTGCTAGTCAGAGAAACGAGAGAAAGAGAGGTAACGCTCAAAATACCGATACAAAAGTCAATCTGCTTAATTTTCCTACTGTCAACAGTGGAAAATGGTGAGAAACAGGACTTTTAAGACAAGTGTGATAGTTAGGTAACCAGAAGTGGAAAAAAAAAAGGGTAGAGGCAACGATACAACTACCATGGGCAGAAGCAGCAACATGAAGACCCTGCAGGGTACAGGTGTCATCACACGTGCAAGAAATGCCACCAGGGCCACACACGAATCCTATTCCCTCTAAGTTTTTGATAGCAGATAAAGTGAGAACAGGAACCCTCCAACAAATCCAGGCAGTGCTAACAATTCCTAGCTATATGATCCCACCGTACAATTTGACGCACAGAATCAAACAAACACCCGTTTCTAACCCGTGTGCCGCAGGTCTCAGTAATATATTCGGGACTCAACAGTAAATTACCATAATGTGAGCGGGTGAAGTGCCCAGGCAGCCTGTGCAGAATACACTGCAGATGGAAATGAAGTGCAGGAGACTGCCTGTCATTAGCAACTCCAGCATTTACATGCAGGGGATCGACCCGATTCACACGACTGCTGAACAACGGTTGCCCTAATGGAGCTGAAGTTGGACGAAATCATATTCCGTGTTTCACATGCTTCACAGAAATCCCTGCAGACAACAGGATGCTTAATAGAGATGTTTGCTCTTAGTTTCCTTATTTTTGTTCTCATTTCTTTGTAGCTGATTCACAGCATCTCTGGGCACAACAGGTCATCTTTTTCCATGCTTTGCAGCTTTGTATCACCATCTTTCACTAGCACTGGGGGGAACTGGAGATACATAGAACCTTCAAAAAAACAACAAAAAAAAGGTTGATGGGATTAGGACAACTTGACAAAATTAGTTTTGAAATAGCCTTTATAGAGAGACCTGTAGCACTTAGCACGGTGGTTGCCTGTTATGTGCTGTTTGTATGGCTTGCTGAATCTTACCCATAAACTTCATTAAATATGATTCCCTACAGAGAAGAATAAGCATGCATCTTACCTACATACATTATAATTTTGAGGCCAGCTGAGGATGTACATTTCATGAAGAAGTGAGAGAGGGAATTCCAGCTGAGCTAGGAAGGTAAAGCAAATTGAGAAGGGGAGAGAAGCAGAATACTGCTCACTAACACAGGAAAAACCAAACAGGAGCCTGCAAGCACATGTGAAGCTACGGATCTAGGCCTTGAGATGTGAGATGCAAGACACAAAGGAGAAAACTTGTCATGACCTACATTGCTTGTCATGCCATCCATTACACTGGTGCTGCAAGACAAGAGTTAGGACAGATCTAACTCTTGCAAGTTGTCTTCCAAATGGGAGCACATAAATTAAGACATTCTGTCCCCATATGATGCCTCGAGTGGCACAGAAGTGGATACTTGTGCCTCACAGTCTCACTTTTCCACTGATATGGGCATCCTCAGGCACACACATTTACAAATTAAGCAAACATTATTCTATAACAAATGACTACATACTTGGAAATTATTTTAAAGCAATCTGAAAAAGAAAAGCCTGCAGGGCTACCAAAGATTTATTGCAAAACAAAAACAACATTAAACCAGAAGAAAATGAGAAAAAATAACATAATTTCCCATATGCTCAATGTACAAAATGGAGATATGGCCCTTTAGGTAGCAATAGTAATAAAGAAGAGTCATCTGGGTCAAATGGCACATTTCCATTTGTTAGTAGCATCAGTTAAGCAAGACTTAAGGTGTAGATAGTGCCCTCAAAACAAAACAAAAATTGGCAGACCCCTGCCCTGAAAAAAGCTATCAAATCCAAAGCATGAGAACCAGAGGACAAGACCAGTGGGTCTTGGCAAGGGTGGGGGGATACCATAACCAACAGTGAAAGGTCACGTTATGGAGCACTCCAGGTTCGGACACACTTTGCCACCACCACAACCAAAGCCACAGCCCGGAATAGCTCTGAATCCACGGAGCAAATAGCTCCCCACAAAGCCAAGGAAACATCAGGTCTCACCTGCTGGGAACACTGCTGCTTCCGAGCAGTGAGCCTGAGGCCCTGGGATAAGGAAGTCTCGGATGATCCCGTAGCGTTAAACTACCCGTGGGATTTTATGATGAGCAGGTCAGCTACTGCTACAACAAGTGTGAAATCCTGCTGCCAAAGGAGGGTACCCATGGCTGGGGCAACCAGAAAGCAGCAACTCAAGGATGCCGGCAAGGGACCGGAGCACATTCACACCGGGGAGCTGCACAGGGACAAGAGAAACTGCTCATCAGGTCCCTTCTGGGACCACCAGAACACTTGAGGGACGAGCAAGGCACTCAGTTGCTCAAGTTGTAGCTACGACTCCGCCAAATGAGCATGATGCAAGTAGCAGCCAGCCTGGGGTTCGCGTGTGATCACAGAATCTAGAAAATCTAAAAAGGCCCTGAGAATCAGAAAAGGTAAAAATAAAGAAGATAAAAACAATTAAGTAAGTTTAAAAAGATGGAAAAATCCAAAAGCTCCATCTATTGTGAAACATCTGATAGCCTTCCAAATATATAAAAATTAACTTCTGACACCCAGAAGATGATCAAAATATAAAGGAGAACCGGAAAAGACAGAAGCATTACAGTTTTACCATAAGCACCAAGTGATATAGGTTGGTAGGGAGAAATTGTAGCAGAATTACAAACATGCATGTGTGTGTATATATATAAATGTGTATGTTTGTAATGCACGTATGCACACATACATGCACGCACACATACATGCACACACACATACATAAATACAGAAAATAGCACACTAAAATGTCATTCTTCTGTTATATATATTTTTTCAATATTTGTCCCACTGTAAGCTCTGACAGTAGCTTTGAGGTGAAAGGTATTCTAATCGCCACATGTGCAAGTGCAAAGAAAGAAGCAAATAAACTAAATAATATATAGCCATGGCAGTTCATGCTTTTTCTGATGGCAGGGCAAATGGCCACAGCTATAGTGACAGCATTTAATTGGGCATCGCAGTTCACAGAAACAGCTACAAAACTACTCAGCCCAAGAATCCAATATTATGTTCCTGTGCTGAATCAAAATATCTCTTTTTGCAAAGATTTGTTATGAGGTATTCTCAGTATGATTCAGAAAACTCATTTCTCTCCCTCACCATCTCTGTTAGAGTAGAATGCACCAAGGAAGGAATTTGCCTGGGGTTATCTTAGGCAGACTTTTTGATTGCTGCGGACAAAGACATAAGACACGAGTCTTTGAAGAAGCTACAGCAAAGCTCACGGGCACAGCTACGGGAAGGAGGGAGAGCGCAGCCAGCGAGCGGCGTCCGCAACTGCTGGGAATTGCACCTTCAGCCCAAATTTGCCTGTCATCTTGGCAAGGAACTGGCCAAAACAAACCTCTGTCAGGATCCCTCCTCTTCCTCCTGCAGTGTCCAAGAGATGTTTGGGCTGAAGCTTACCCTCCCCAGGGTGGGTTATGCACACACAGAGTTACTCTAGCAGCACTAAAGACCCCTGTCAGCGGCAGCCCCCGCGCCAACGCTGAGCTGGGCGGGCAGCGCTGGCAGCCGACGCGGGGGGCGATTCCCCTCCAGCCGGGCAGCCCCAGCAGCTCCGGCTCCCGGGCAGCCCTGCCCTGGTGCCCACGCTCCACTGATTGATGCCACCGGAGGAGCTCATCCCACACACCTATTTGCTCTACCAACTTCTTAGTAATACAACACTATACACAAGGAAATAATTTGCATTAACAGAAGTGTGATACATAAAAAATAATTAAAACATTAAATCTTTCCAAATAAGTG